>VDFB02252616.1:92150545-92205535 GCA_007258455.2 Sequoia sempervirens
GCAAGTGCAATTGGTAGTTTGATATATGCGATGATGTGTACAAGACCAGACATTTCCCAAGCAGTGGGAGTCCTTAGCCATTTTATGGCTAATCCTAGGTGAGTGCATTGGGATGCAGTTAAGAGGGTGTTTAGATATTTATAGGGAACTTATGCATATTCCTTGTGTTTTCATGGCTATCCTACTAGACCTCAACATTCTATGAGCATTCGAGGATATGTGTATTCGGATTGGGAAAGTGACAATGATAGTAGAAGATCCACCAATGGTTATGTGTTTATGATGTTTGGCAGTGCTATCAGTTGGATGAGTAAGTGGTAGGCTATAGTCACTTTATCCATGACAGAGGAAAAGTATATGGAAGCCACTCCTGTTTGTAAGGAAGCCATTTGGATTAAGAGATTATGTTCTGATATTGATTTAGATGCATGACAAATTACTATTTTTTGTGATAGTCAAAGTTCAATTTGTTTAGTAAAGAATCCTACTTTCCATGCCAGGACAAAGCACATCGATGTTCGGTATGATTTTGTTTGTGATATGGTAGAAGATGGAAAGTGAATCTAGAGAAGGTTGACACTTTGATGAATGTTGCAGATGCACTGAAAAAACCAGTGAGCACAAAACTATTCATATGGTGTTATGATTCCATGGGCCTTGGGGCCCTGAGTAGATGATTCTATGACACTCGGCAGGTTTTTGACAAGTGGGAGAAAGTTGGGATTAAGGTGTCTTAACCTTAGAGTCCTAACATTGGTTTAATTAATGTAATTAATGTATTTATTTGTATTATTTAAATGTCGATGGTGTCATATCAAAAATTGGGACACACCAGATGGGTGGCATCCTCATTGGAGGTGACTGGATTCAAGACATCATCATCCCAAAGTGGCCATAGGTATCCCATTTTTGAATCTATGACATATGATAGATTCTATGACGCGCCATAAAGCATCTTCGAATGCATGGGTGAAAGTTGGTGCCCAAGTTGGGTTATGACATGATGTAAGAGAACCAACTTATTTTAGCCAATTATGATAGATTCTCTTATAGTTGTAAGTGTTGTCAGCTATGACAGATTTTATGACAGCTGTAAGATGTGTAAGGCATCTATCATAAGTTATTTTTAGCATTATCTAGGAATCCAAGCTTGGAAGAAGAAGAATATACATGTGCATGTTTGACACTTGTTGCCCAGGGTGGAAGGGAATATGTCACATATGTCCAAATGCATGTCTAAGGAATTGCAAATTATGTCATGTGGATTTGGACACCCCTCGCCTTCTATATACTTCTTGAAGCTTGTATCACTCTATTTATTGAGTGCCTTGAGTTGTAGAATGTATAGTTTGTTTGTAGGTAATGAAGTGCTACCAATATCACTCCAGAATAGGTGTTTGGTTGAAGCACTTCTAGAAGAAGGCTATGTACTTGGTGATGTATTGTAACTCCTATTTGAAGTAATACAATAGTATTGTGCTTTTGGAGGGTGGGGTTTTTTACCTGAAAGGTTTTTCCCATGATATATTTGGTGTCATTGTTTTATACATTGTTGTTGTTCTATTTCCATTATTCTCTATGTGTATCTCATATTGTAACACTATAAGGTGTTAAAACAAAAAATTGTGTAACTCTCTCCTGCTTAGATTAGTGTAAGAAGTTTTTTCCACTCACCTAGCTTCCTTTCAAAGTCTAATATATTTTTCAAAAAAAAAAAAGCTCACAAGGGCTAGTACAGTCTAGTATACACTAGGTGATCCCCAAGAAAAAAGGGTGAGAAACACACAACGGTCTAGTGCGTACCCATAAAAAGGTGGTAGATGGAAAATTCATGCCAGGTATACAAACCTTCCATATATCAACCATACCAAAAGTTATAATCCCTGATAATTTTGATAAGGTTCCATAGAAAATGGTTAAAGGTTTTACAAGGCTAGCAAGCTGCATTATGCTAGAGACTTATGAAATAAAATGCATCACTAGAAAGTAATTTGTATTATGCTCGGTGGTCATGAACTAGGTTTAAATATAAAGGAATTTTTCTTAATACATGAAAGTTGTCACCTTAGAGAACATAACAATTGACATCACCACCAAGAGAGGACTGGCCAAGGAATAAAAGATTCACACCTTAGGGAATGCAAACCATATCATTACCACCAAGAGGAAATTCATATGCCAAGAAATGTTTACTAGAAAATGATATCATGCATAAAAGATATTCGTATATGAAATTTGACAAAGAAATACTCAATTCATATGAATTTACCTACTTTATAGTTGGTGATCTAAGAAAAGTAATGGTACCACAACATTTAGCTCAAAACTAGTTTTCTGACACTTACAAGAAGTTGAAAATGGATCTAAGTATTCCAAAATTTATGATTGTTTTAGTGAATGCAAGTTTTTTAGAAAAGTCATTGGAAGAGACCTAAGGTCTTTTAGCCCATTGTGATGTGGCTCCTAGTCACCCAAGTGACTAGAGGCTAAGGAAAAAAGGTTTTGGTCAGTTTTTTATGTTCCAAACCATGGTTTTCTTGTCACAAAGTGGTTTTAAGCCTACAAACCATGGTTTTTCCTAATAAACAATAGTTTAAGCTTCCAAAGAGTATTTTTTAACTTGCAGACCATAGTTTTGCCTCATATATAGTGGTTTTTATTTGCAATGAATGATTTTGAACTAACAATTTGTGTTTTGACTAAAACATAATTGTTTTTACCTAAAATTAGTGGTTTCAACCTTTGATATGGTGGTATTTACCTTACAAAAATGGTTTTTACTTAAAAATAATGGTTTTAGCCTTCAAAAAGGTGGTTTTTACCTTCAATTCATGGCTTTTTTCCTATAATTAGTGGCATTATCTTAAAAAACAATGGTTTTCGATTTGAAACTTGGTTTTAACAATTTTATGCACAATTTTGGCAATTAAATAGGTGGTTTAACAAACTAATCATGTGAGTTAAGAAATTTTAACATGATTTACTATTTAAAACATGGATTTTTCTATTTGAAATATGGTTTAACATGCAAAATATGTATTTTAGCTTATAAATCATGGTTTGATCATTAAAAATTACAAATAATTAGATAAATCAAAGCCTATAAATGATAAAATATTTTAAGCATAGATAAAAAATGACATGAAAACTCAAAAAACAAGTTAGAAATCACAAGTCACAATATGAAATACATTCGTTGGAATATGTTTTCTTGCCAAAACTCATGTAACTTGCAAAAAAAAAATGCTCACATACAACAAAATCAATTAAAAGATTGCATGTTCATGTCAAGTTCACCAAAATGTAAGCAAATGTGAAAACCATAATCTAAGAATTAAAATAATTTGAAAACATAAATAAATAAATCAAATTAAACCACTATTTTACTAATCCCACTCTGAGCTTCAAATAGAAACAATGTTTCTTCTCCTTTGGATTTGGATATGGATGTTAAATCTTGGAAACATAATAATAGAATTGATTGATTATGAATAATGATGGATTTCAATAGAGTTGGTTTCATAAGACGTGAGATCTCAAATTTATGAAGAAAAGACTATATTTATAAAATTTCCAAGGAAAAATCAAATGGAATATGAGGATAATAATAAAGACTTATATAATTGAACTTATTGTGGAGTGTACTCAACTAATCAATAAAAAATTTCATTTTGAATTATGAAGAGATAATAATGGATTGTTTGATTTAATCAATGGATAATTGTGCACATAAAGTTTCCATTCAAAGATTGAGCCGACTTGTGGATGAAGAAGAAGATTCTAAAATTAGATGAAGTTAATTGATGGGAGAAAATTGATATTCTAAAATGAGATGGAGCTAGTTGATGAGAGAAGAAATATTTGACTAAAGAGATGAAAATGGAATTTATTTGAATATGGATAATTAATTCGCATTTAATTGATAAATGGAGATTATCAATAAATGGTAACTTAAAAATGATATCATAAATGTATTAAATATATGTTATTAATTAATAAATGATTTTTGATGTGATAAATGATAAATGACAATAAAGAATCATAAATGATAAATTAATGTGATAAATGGTATTTAATGATGATAAATTAATGGTCAACTATTAAGAAAATAACTAAGCGAATATTTCAATATCCACTAAAACTATTTTTTATTTTTTATTTATTGAAACAAAGATAAATAATTTTATATCAATTAAGTATCTAGAAAAGATTACAAAACTGTTTCCCAAAGGATAGAACCTAGAGAGGTTTTCCACATATAATAAAGTTTGAAAAATTTATAAAAAGTATTAAATTACATTAAATGTTTAATTTATTACTTGAATAGTGCAAAGTAGAGTTTTAGAATTTCATAATAATTTTACACAAACTCCATAATTGCATAAAAATTTGGTTTTCCCCTCTCAAGTTTATTTTGATATTTGACAATAAAATCTACATTTAATCATCTGAAATCATGTATAAATTTTCACCTTTTAATTGTATGATTAAAACTTGATTGAAAAGAATTTACAAAAATAATTCCATCATTTGAGCAATCTTAGATAAGACTATTTCACATGGTAGACTCAAAATTGTTATGTACATATTCAAACAACACAACAAAAATAAGAATAAATAGTGGGAACATTTAGACTTGATTGAATAGACTTTACAAAGATAATTCCATCATTTGAACAATCTTAGAAAAGACTATTTCAAATGGAAGACTCAAAATTATCATGGACATATTCAAACAACACAACAAAAATAATAATAAATAATGGGAATCTTTAAATTTTATTAAATAGACTTTACAAAGATAATTCCATAATTGAATGGTCTTATTAGACAACACTATTTCACAGGAAAAACTCAAAATTGTCAGACATATTCAAACAAACACCAGGGAAAAAAAATAGTGGGGACATTGCTGCTGTTCACATCCAGTCAATTTCGTCCGTCTTGCTTGTAGATAATTTCTTGTCTTACAAATGGCAGCATCTCCTCTTCCGCGTCAATCTCACCTGATTTGATTGGTTGGAAAAATCAAAACTCTGTGGGACCTTACTATTATTAATTCCTTACTGTTATAGACATATTAATGTCCCTTCGATGAAGAATATATTCAAATAGGTATATATTTACAGATATGGCTGGCAAGTGCGATACATAGGAGAGGGCAAGCAACGAATTGGAGATGAAAACAGTGCAATTACTTCCACTTATCTGTATTTTAGTGGCTAAGAGTGTACATCTTGCGGTACAGGAGGCGACTATCAATGTAGAGGTGATAGTAGATTCCACTTCCTGCTCAGGAAAGATAGCGAATGCTATAAAGTTAGTGGTTGATGATGTTAATGAAATATCAACTACTCAACAGGATTCAATTGTTTCTTCACCTGCAAGAGGCTCAAACACCAGTTGAAACCAATAGTTTCTTCACCAAGTATGTTCTTGATCTACTACCTCAGTTCCACATGGCTAATTGTAAGCCTACATTTATTCCCTTTCTGTTTGGAATCAAGATCGAGGCAAAGTGTTATACTCCACATGTTGATTCCATTTATTTTCACGTTTTATGCAAAAGCCAACCAAATGCATCTTACATTACATACAAGGCACTTATCGACATGGGCTTCACTATGCAACTAGTACAAGACTAGGTTTGGCTGGATATACAGATTCTAATTGTGTTGGTGATCTTGAGGATCAGGGGGTTGTTAATGTCACCACTGATATCATTTGGTTTTAGAATATATTTATTTAAATTGGCTCCATCATTTCTCTATCATCTTTCTTCTTTTATGACAATCAATGTGTGATTTAAATCGTGAAGAATTCAATTCAGTATGAGCGAACCAAACACATTGAGATCCACATGCACTACAAATTGATTTAGAAGCAAGTCATTGATTTTTGGTTTTGTCCTATCATAAGTTAAGTTAAAAATATCTTCATAAAACCCTTTATTGAGAGTATCATCATTACACATATATCTAGTAAAGAACCTAAACTTTCATGCAAGAACAAAGCACATTACTATATTTTGTGACATGGTATAGGACAGAAAAGTAATGCTAGAGAAAACTGACACTTTGCATAATGTTGTGAATGCATTGACAAAGCCAATGCATATATAAAATTTTAAAGGTGGTATGAGTCTATGGGCCTTTCGATCCCTAGAAATTAATTGATACGGTTGGTACTTTTTTTTCTCTAGCAAAATGTATGACAAATGGGATAGTATTAAGAAAGGTGTCTCAAACTTGCTTATAGTGTTAAGAATTTAAAAAAAAAATTGTATGTTATAGAATAGAAAAAATCAATTTCTAGGTTATATAGGACATTTCAAGCCCCAAAAATAATTGTGTTGTTCAACATCACTTCTAGGGATTCTCTAATGACCTCTTCAAGCTCTACAATCTTAAAAAATGACTTTGGATGGCTTGGATCAAAATTTATGGCTTCCCAAATTAGAAATGCAAAAATATCTATGAAAGATAAAAGGGTTGTTAGAGGGAGTTTCATTTATTAACCAAATATGATGTGTGTTATGACATGGCATTAAGCATCTTTGAATAGGGATAATAGAACCAAAAAGAAGTTTCCAAGTTAGTGAGTGAATTGTGATGATATTATGGTGAGTGGAAGTAATATGCTATTTATAGGGTTTGTGGTAGGTGGAAAGCGAGGGCACAGGAATTTGTGGTCACCTACCTATCATATGAAAATTTTATGACGGTTTGGTCATTTAAATGCCTGTCAAAACAATTGTTTAATTTATAAATTTTTATATAAAATCTTTAATAATTGTAATATCTTGAAAAATTAGTAATAAATATAAAAATCTACTTTATAATTAACAATTAACAAAAGTTTCTAAGTTCATATTAAAAACAAATCTTGTTAAATATATTTTAAAAGTTAAAAATAATTATATTCTATTTTGAAAAGATTCTAAACTAATATATATTTTTATAATAATAATATAAATCGCATATATTAATATAAAAAAAGATAACTATTATAAAAATCTCAAAGTTTCTAAATTCATATTAGAAAATATTTAAAAAAGTTATATTCTATTCTAAATTAATTCATCTTTTTATAATAAAAATTATAAAATGATATATATTACAAATATAAATACTATATTATATTTTGCATAATATTTTTACGGTTTAATAAAAATTTAGCAAGTCAAACTATACGGTCTAATAAATTTTATAGCTGTAATATCACGGTCTAAAATTGAAAAAAGCGGTTAAATAGACCATCAAATTCGGGGTTGGGTGGAAGTAATATACTAATTAAAATTTAGGGACATAGTCAAACATGGACATTAATTGCAACAATTGTTTGCTATAAATTATATAATTACACAAACTACATAATTACATTCCACAATAATTTCACACAAACTACACAATTACATAAGAAGTCTCTTTAATTTATTTTAATATTTTAACTTAAAAAAATTTACTCATTATTTGACAATCAGATTTACATCTAATCGCCTAAAATCATATATAAGTTTTTACCTTTTAATTGTCCAATAAAACTTGATTGAAAAGACTTTAAAAAGATAATTGTAAGATTCTAACAATCTTAAGCAAGCCCATTTCATATGAGAGGAAAAAGAAAAGAAAAAATCTTTTCACAAATTTAATCACATAATATAATATAAGATTCTAACAATCTTAAGTAAGTCCATTTCACATGAGAAGAAAAAAGAGAAAAAAAAAAGTCTTTTAAGACAACATTAGATTCTAACAATTTTGAGCAAGCCCATTTCACATAAGAAAAGAAAAGACCTTTTCACGCATTTAATTAAATAATAAAACAAAAGAGCGAACAATTGGAATTTGGATATATTGACCGCTAGAATCTACTTTTCACGGACTGATTTTGATCTGTCAGAATAACAAAAGCTCTGGGGGATCTGACAGAATCTACTTTTAACGGACTGATTTTTATCCGTCGGAATAACAAAAGCTCTGGGGGACCACCTCACTAATTATTCATCGTTAGATCCTTACTGGTCGGAACTTTACTATTTGAGTCAACTTTACTTGATTTCCAAGACATTTCCATGCCCCTTCGGTGAAGCAGCTTTGAATAGATATATTTACAGATACGATTGGTAAGCGTGGTAAAGAGAAGAGGGTTTGGATATGAGAAATCTGCCAATAGTTCAACTTGTTTGTGTTTTAGTGGCTGCGAGTGTACATCTTGCAGTTCCAAAAGAGACGGCGAATTTAGGGGTGATAGTAGATTCCACTTCCTTGTCGGGAAAGATAGCAAAGACTGCTATAAAGTTAGCGGTGGATGATGTTAACAATGGATCGCAACTATTCAACGGCACTCAATTGTTTCTTCACATGCTAGAGGCGCAAATACCACATGAAACCGCTTCCGCTGGTATTTTAATTAAATTCTCCTGCCCGGAATTTTTACAATCATATTTTTCTTCCTCGAATAGCCAATGTTAATCATGAGCATTCGATATTTGGTGACAAGGTCACCCATGCAAGTACAAACTTGGCCACATAAGCACCTCTTATTAATAGTAACTTCATTCTCCTTTATTTTTTAACTATGCAATACGGTAAGGGTGTGGATGTTCTAAAATTAGTTGATATATCATTGAGTTAGAAACCATGTTTTCACAACTACCACCGTCAATAACAGTTTGATATACCTTTCCTCTTGAAGTGTATCTAATTTGAAAGATATTGGTTTGGAGTCATGAATCATCATGAATTTTGGTCCGCACTTTACTCTTTTTTGGAATAACCATTGCTCTTCTCATTATTGTAAAAACAACCCCAACGAAGAAGAGAATTCTGCACAATTTTTTCCTTTTTCATCATCATGCAAAAAGGATTAGATAGAAGATTAGAATCATATAAACATTATTGGAGAATAGCTTAACCAATAACATCATGACAGTTACATAATTTCCATTAGCACCACTTGCTACCTTAATAAAGAAGGCTACTAGCTAGATTGCTCTTACCTTCATGATGGCGTATCGTTCAATCTCCAAGTCCCCGCTCGAACCGGTCATGGTGGGGTGCAAACTGATCCCAACCAAGTGGATACAAACCCTATCCACCCCTCCAAGCAAATTATGTGACCCATGGTGAGAGAGAGAGAGAGAGAGTTGTCATTCCAACCCCTAAGCTTATGTGCAGATATCGCATCCTAGTGACCCTCTTCTCGAGGTGCACCTAACTATGATAAGCTTATAATTCCTTTAACAACTATAAGGATTACACATGGAGTTAATTCTACCTACTTCAGCTTGTTGGGAATCTGCCTTCCTGGTGTCCATCTATAAGCTAAGAAAACTAAGGTAACCATTGTTGGTGTAGATGCTCCTAGACTAATGACCATCTCAAGCATAGTACTACTTCTAGACTCATGTCCACCTCGAGCATAGTGCTACCCCTAGACTACTGTCCATCTTGAGCTTAGTGTCGCCCCTAGACCTCTGTCCATCTCGAGCTTAGCACCGCCCCTAGACTATGGTCCATCTCAAGCATTGTACTGCCCCTAGTCTTTTATCCATCTCGAGCCTAGTATTACTCGTAGACTATTGTCCATCTCAAGCAAGTACTATACCTTAGCATTGGACTAGAAGTAGGTTCCCAACCCAAGCTTAGAAGATTTTGTCTGGATTGTAGCCATGTTTGAAAAAAATCCCTCTTCGTTCTATTGGAAAGAAGTTCTAATTCATTTTATCCTTGAGGAATGTTCCCAATGCATGGACTCATAAGGACTACATTCTCATAGTGCCACCGATGAGTTTAGTAAGACCACCCTATCAATCAACCCTATCATAATAGCTATTAAAAGATGGATGGATGGATGTCTTATCAGCCGACCGAGCAGATGGTAATGAGCAGATTTACCTAGGGCCAGAATCTAGCATATTATCCATTTATTTGCACAAACTTGACCAGCCCTAATGTTTGAGAAAATCAGTTCACCAAGTCAAATATGGAAGGAGATTCTATATTCTTGGTAGAAGGATTTTCTTTTTCTGACCAACACTACTACTAAGAAGATAAGACAATTAATGTTTAATGAAAAACATTATACAAGAGAGGTTTACCGAGTTATTTAATGAAGAAAATTATGGAATGTTTATATATATATATATATTTCCTCAAGGGAGTTGATAGCTTTTGGTGGAATCTAATTTCAAGAAAAGTTTTGAAATGTAATATGGTACTTTACAGTCATAAATGTACCCAAGATAACTCCAAGTTGTTAAGTATATTGATCAACTTGTTATTGGCTAACCCTGGAGTGCCAAAGGTAAAATATATCTTTCAATCCTAATTTCACAACCTTATTTTAACCTTTACACTACTCAAATCAACAACTAATATATCAGATCATATTACATTTCCAGCTAGTATTGTTTGTAACAAAATGTAGACATTTCCAGCTACGTCACATTTTTTTCTACATGCAATAAATAATGTATCTAGCCTTGAATATGCAGCAGCCAAACCAACAATATTCTTTAACAGCAAGTGTATGCATTTCAGAAAAATTGTCCTAGCAATATTGTTAGAATTGGCTAAGGATGCCAAGATCTATGGACCAAATGGAAAGCACAAGAAAAGAGAGAGAGAATATGACAAGAATAAACTGTATTTAATGTCATTGATATGATATGATTATGATTACAAATGAGAGATAACCCTTGGTTATATAGCCAAGGTGAGATGCAAGATGTCATAGGATTATGACAAGAGTCTTAATCATATGACATGTGACAACTAATCACACTTACCTAGGTTCACATGTAGTAGTTGTCAAAGGATAAGATAACAACTAATGACAAATAACATATTCTAGAAAGATTCCTTCCTATGACCTAAGTAAACTTAACTAAGATGTAAATAAGTCCCCTAGTAATGAACTGACTAGGTACAAGACTTTATTTACACCAACAAATATGTATGTGCAACAATGTAGGTTTCAATAGTATGCAATAGCAAGATTGTAAAGGCAATATGTATGCACAATGATGTAGGTTTCAACAGTATGTAGCAACAAGATTGTAAAGGCACTATATATGCACATCAATGTAACAAGATTGTAATGACAGTATGTATGCACAACAATGTAACAAGATTGTTATGGCAGTATGTATGCACAACAATGTAACAAGATTGTAATGGAAGTATGAGGTGGTTGTATTGATGTAGGGGCTACCCAAAAAATAATGCCCAAAACAGAGTCTTTGATGGGCTTGGAAACAAGTTCACCAACTCTTTTACCCTATTTTATGCTTTCTTATAAATCAAATTTAAAAGAACACCATGAAATTTTTTGTACAACATAATATTTCTACAACAGCTAAATGCCTATACCCATCATAATGTCTGGTAAATGATTTGGCAAAGCAATCCCATAGAGTGGTTTTGGTTGAATGGCTCAAGGAAGTTGATTAAATATATATATAATAATATATATCTAGTTAGCTAACAAAGTAAGAAAGTCCTCTACCATTCTAAGTAAGATGTAGGCCTTGTGTGTGAGAAAATAAATCTTTCCCCAAAATTCTCAAATGACAGAGTAACCATACCAAAAAGAAATTTCATAAGGGTTTCAACTTTCAAAAGAAAATAATAACTCCAAGTAAAGAAGAAATATTGCACCTGAGAATAAGATGCCTTGAGTCAGCAATATTCAAACCTAGTCGCCACCAACACACACCTCTATTGTGCACCTCTTCCTTCTTCTTTTTCCCCAAGTTTCTCCTTGTAAAAATCAAATGTTGCCAGATGTTTTTAAAGACGAGATGGGCATGGTTCTCCATGGTGTGAAATTCAAGCTTCATCCCGCCATTTCTCCAATTGTAGGGGTCGCCAGGCTTTACTAAATGTTCTGATGTCATTCTTTTTTACACTCTACTTCCTCACCCAACTACGTTTCTTCCTTTCCTTGGTCGAGGTTTTTGATAACCTCCCTGCTCTACTATTCTACGCCGCCCTTCCTCTCCTATGAAAGCATTTCATTTTTTTTCCTATGTCCTCTTTTCTTTCCTCATTTGCTCGATGAAAGCTTTATTTCTTCTCTTTCATTTTATTTATTCGATGGGAGTCTTGTCTAATCACCCTTTATTTTATATCATAGGTGAAAGGAAACTATTATTATTTGTTTTCCTTAATTTTTTTTCACTTTAATATTGGTAGCTATTCCTTATATAATTTATTATTTTCTTATTTAACCTTATTTATTTTATTTTATTTTACTTTTATGATATATTTTTTTTTAATTTTACCTTTTATTCATAGACTTTTAATAAATTCTCCACTTAAGCAATGTCAAATAACTAAAATATTTAAGTGGACTTGATGGCTCAACTTAGCCAGAATGAATAACTATGGTAATAACATATATCGAAATCCTAGGTTAAATGAACCTCTGGGTGACAAAAACCATAGGCAAGGTCTAACTATAGAATGACACACCGTTATCTTCCTCTCAACCAATAGAACCACATAATCCACCTCACTTTTCACCCTGGTACCTGCATCCAATGACAATCCTCACACAAATACAACAACCAAATCATTAGTCCATGTTAATCCAAACATTTCATGCTTTAAATTAAAACAACATAATAAGATTGATAATCACATTTAATAATAGTAACATCAAGTTCATATTTAACACACACACACTGATACATATATCCGCACATTAGAGTATGAAGTTCCACCCCTAGTCCAAATTACATTGGGGCTAAGGGTTATGCAAAATAATTATCAAGGTATTGAGGGGTTATGACATACTCCCCCCCTTAGGATTAAGTTGGCTCGGCTTAATTAAATAAGTATGGATATTCTAGTTTCATTACATTTTCATCTTCCCAAGTAGCTCCTTGTTCCCCATATTGGTCCCATAGGACCTTAACTTGTATAGTTTTGTTGCGCAGTTGCAGATTGCTCATGTCTATGATTGTGAGTGGTTTGAGGTTGATATCTCTAACGTCTTCCACCTGCAAAGCCTGCCAGTCAATTACATGTGAGGGGTCACAAAATCCATGGATATTACTGACCACTTATGTTGTGGTATATCATGAGGATATAGTGTTCCTGTAGGATGACAATGTTCTGCCTTAACATGATGACATTCAAGACATTTGGTGACATAGCAAGCTACTTCCTTTTTCATTCCCGGCCAAAAGTAATGAGTTTTTAGGTCTGCATACATCTTAGTCACCCCCAGATGTGCTTGATAAGGCACGTTATGGCCTTCTGCGAAAATTTTCAAACTTAAACCACCCTCTTCTAGCACATAAATTTGGTTCAAATAATGGAGGATTCCATCTTTTCCCACATGATACTTAGTGGGATTAATCCCTTGTTGCACTTCTAACCTCTTTTGTTGACAAAAGAGATCTTGTTCCTACATTTTCTTAATCTTTTCTGGCAATTCAAATTTTAATGGTGAGATTGTAGCTAGTTTATCCCTTCGACTTAAGGAATCTACGACATGGTTTTATTTTTCTTTAACATATGAGATATCTATCTCATAGTTTATTAATAATTCTAACCATCTTCTTTGATGTGCATTCAAATCTGGTTGGGTGAATAGATATTAGAGTCCCTTATAATCAGTGTTTAGCTCGAAGGGTCTTCCTATCAAGTAGTGTTTCTATACCTTTAAGGCATGCACGATTTTCGCTAGCTCCAAGTCATGGGTGGGATAATTAAGTTCATGATCCTTCAATTTCCTGGACTCAAAGGAAATCACTTGCCCATTTTGCATTAGCACTCCACCTAGCCCATCCAATGTATCATCCGTCTAAACTACAAATTCTTTATCCAGATCAGGCACTTGCAAAATTGGTGCGGTAGTAAGGGCTTCCTTCAACTTCTGGAATGCAATTTCACATTTTTTTGTCCATTCAAACTTCTTTCCCTTTCGTTGAAGGGAGGTTATGGGGTTAGCTATCTTGGAGAATTTCTCTACAAACCATCGATAGTACCTTTCCAAACCCATGAAGCTTCTTACTTCGATCACATTTTTAGGAATAGGCCATTCTACAATTGCTTGCACCTTGGCTGGATCCATTGCAATTCCTTGGGTCGATATAATATGTCCCAAATAGTGCACTTTAGGCTGAAAGAAAGAACATTAGGACAACTTCCCATATAATTTATGATCTTTCAACCTTTGCAAGACTATTCTTAAATGTTCCTCATGCTCTTGCAAATTCTTATAGTAGATTAAAATGTCATCCAGAAACACTAGCACAATTTTTTTCCAAGTAGTCATGGAAAACATGGTTCATGAGACTCATGAAAGCTGAGGGGGCATTGGTTAGGCCAAAAGGCACCACCAAAAATTCGTAATGGCCATACCTAGTTCTGAAGGTTGTCTTTGGAATATCTTCTTCCCTGATTCTTAACTGGTGATAACCTAACCTTAAATCTATCTTGGAGAATATAGAAGCTCCCTTCATTTGATCAAAAAATTCATCAATTCTAGGTAAGGGATATCTATTAAAATGGTTACCTTGTTCAACATTCGGTAATCAATGCACAACCTCAGTGTTCCATCCTTCTTCTTAATGAACAACACTGGAGCTCTCCAAGGAGACACACTAGGTCGTATCAAGCCTTTCTTCATTATATCTTGCAACTGCATCTTAAGCTCTTGTAATTCAACAATGTTCATTCTATAAGGGGCTTTTGAGATAGGCTCAGTCCTTGGAACTAGATCTATTGTGAAGTCCATCCATCGCTTAGAAGGTAATCCTAGAAATTCTTCAGGGAAGACATCATGGTGCTCTTGGAGAATGGGATGGTCTTCAATGCTAGGTTTGGGATCATAATTACCCTCTTCTATCTTTACTAGATAGATTTTACTCCCCTTTCCCACTTCCCTTTTCACTTGCATGGATGAGATCATTCTTACCACCATAGGTCTCCTAATCCCTTGAAGAACCACTGACCTCCCTTGGTCATCTAGACATTCAATCTTCTTGTTGTAGCAATCCAACTTATCTTGGTGCTTTTGGAACCAATCCATCCCAAGGATTAAATCATAAGACCCTAATGGAGTGACCCATAGATCCACCTTGGTCCTTATAAGATTTCCCTAGGTCAATTTCAGCTCCTTGCAAGCAAGATTTGATCTTTTGTGTCTTACCCGACCCAAATTCGACCTCCATCTCCTCTCTACTAAGACTCTTATGATAAATTTTACATTTTTGAATAGCATGGGAGGAAATTAAAACTATTTGTGGCTCCTAAAATTTCCAGAATAGAAATGGGTTGGCTGAGAAGTGTACCTTGAAGTTCTATCAATGGAGCTTGCTGATCCACTTGACGATTATCCACGGTTGCATAAATTTTGGCAGTGGGTTTCGTGGTTATTTTTGGATTCTTGGGACACTCGCTCATATAATGATCACCTCCGCATGTCCAAAATCCACTAACTGATCCTTTTCGGTCTTCCTTGCCTCTCTTGGAATTACCTTGTGCCTCATGCCTAAATGATTTTTTCCTTTTGTCTCCTTTATCCTTTTGACCTTCTGACCCAAGATTTTCCCTATAATTTTGGCCCCTCTTAGTCTATTGAGAAGCCTTTCCTTTAGATTTAGCTTCTTGATTACCCCTTTGCATATTATTGGAGTGGTTGGAGGAATATATATTTTGTTTGTGTTTCTGCTTGCTCTTATGCTTTTCTTCGGCAACCAAAGCTACCTCCAATGTCTGGTTTAAGCTTTTAGGTTGAGTGAGCTTTGTTGCATACAAAATATTCTTATTCAATTTCCCAAGATAAACTTGTTCACCTAATCCTCTTCTTCCTTCATATAAGTCACATGATGGAGTAATCTCTTGAATTTGGACTTATACTCAGCTACTGTCATTCCCCCTTGGTGCAGTGAATGGAATTCAATCATCTTTTAGTCTCTATGATGAGCAGAAAGGTACTCCTTGCGAAACCGATTGGTGAACTTGTCCCAAGTTAGCTAACGGATATCATAGTTTTTGATTTCCACCAAATGTTCCCACCATAGCGAGGCTTCTCCTTCTAGGTGATAAATGGCAATCCTAGCCTTAGTGTTGGAACTTAATTCTATCAACCCAAAATACTTGTTCATTCATATGATTCATGCCTCAGTAATATCCCCACCCCCAATTCCATCAAATTTATGAGCTTGAACTTTCTTCAATTCTCAAATTAGTGGGTCTTTTCTCACTCCTCATTGTGACTCTAATTGAGAGTGACTATAGGTGGGAATTTTGGAGCTACTCTCATGTTCCTGACTTGTATTCACATTGCGCTCCCCATCTAACTCTTTAGTTCCAATGCTAGTGTTGTGATTGGTTCCTAGGAAAGTGTTGTGGTTAGTGCCTTGCTCCTTTTGCCTCATTAGTTCCTCAATTTTATGCTCCCATGATGTTATTTTTGCATGAAGTGCATTTAACTTAGCTTGTAACTCTTCAAGTATGGTAGGAGGTGGAGACAATGTACCCCTACTAGCATGCAACATTTCAGTGAGGTTAGGACTTGTTCCCCTCCTCAAAGTTCTTTTCATTGATTTAGATGTGTTTGTGAAGGAAAAGATAGTGTTATTTAAGTGTCCTTGTTATTTTATTATAAATCTTGTCTTAAATCCTATTTAGAATCAAGAAGAAATTCATACACAACATAAGATTATGACATTAAATATTCCATTCAAATTGACATTAACACCTTGATTTTTAAGCATATATAAGTCTCTCTCTCTATATATATATGTATATATCATTAATAGTTAGCAACTTTTACAAAAAAAGTGAGACGATGTTTATTTAGTACTAATTCATCGTCTTGTACATAATTCCAATTACAGAGTAGGTGCATCCTCCTCTTCGAGTTCTTCCTCATCAGAGGTTCCCATAGTTACATACACATTACCATGCACACGATTGAATTATGCAATTACTTCCTAAGAGAGGATTGGAGCATTCCGTCCACATCCAAAAGGGAAGTCCCTAATAGCTGAGGGTTTGTTTTTTGGGTTTTCTCATGGGCATCCATTCGGTGGTTCATGACTATCACATGGTTTGGCCATTTGCTTTCCCTTCTAGAATTTTAGTCACTTCATAGTCTCTGACAATGGCTCTGTGTCAAGCATGGTTTCAGTTTTGGTTTTTGGCCATGCGGCAGTAGTGGTCTTGGATCCTTTCGGGTTATTTTGTTGGGAATGTTTTTATGAGGCCTTCTTCCCCTTTCCTTGCTGCCCTCGACCCATGAATGTCATTACCAAACAGTCATATTAGTACAATGAAAGAAAGAGAGCACCTAGGTCCTGGTGTTAAGTTCTAGGCTCTGATACCAATGTAAAAATAGCCCCAACGAAGAAGAGAATTCTGCACAATTTTTTTTTTTCATCATCATGAAAAAAGGATTACATAGAAGATTATAATCATATAAAAATGATTGCAGAATAGTTTAAGCAATAACATCATTATAGTTACATAATTTCCATTAGCACCACTTGCTACCTTAATAAAGAAGGATACTAGCTAGATTGCTCTTACCTTCATGATGGTGTATCATTCAATCTCCAAGTCCCCGCTTGAACCAGTCGTGGCAGGGTGCAAACTGATCCCAACCAAGTGGATACAAACCCTATCTATCCCTCCAAGTAGATTATGTTGCCGATAGTGAGAGAGAGAGAGAGTTGTCTTTCCAACCCCTAAGCTTATGCGTAGATATGGCGTCCTAGTGACCCTCTTCTCGAGGTTCACCTAACTATGATAAGCTTATAATTCCTTTAACAACTATAGGGATTACACAAGGAGTTAATTCTACCTACTTCAGCTTGTTGGGAATTTTCCTTCTTGATGTTCGTGTATAAGCTAAGCAAACTAAGGTAACCATTGTTGGCATAGATTCTCGTAGACTAATGACCATCTCGAGCATAGTACTACTTCTAGACTCTTGTCCATCTCGAGCATAGTGTTGCCCCTAGACTACTGTCCATCTCAAGCTTAGTTTCACCCCTAGATCTCCATCCATCTCGAGCTTAGTACCGCCCCTAGACTATGGTCCATCTCAAGCATTGTACTGCCCCTAGTCTTTTATCCATCTTGATCCCAGTACTACTCCTAGACTACTGTCCATATCGAGCAAGTACTATACCTTAGCTCATGCTTAGGGCTGGACTAGAAGTAGGTTGCCAACCCAAGCTTAGTAGATTATGTCCAGATTGCAGCCATGTTTGAAAAAAAATCCATCTTCATCCTATTGGAAAGAAGTTCTAATTCATTCTATCCTTTAGGAATGTTCCCAATGCATGGACTCATAAGGACTACATTCTCATAATGCCACTGGTGAGTTTAGTAAGACTTCCCTATCAATCCACCGATCATAACAACTATTATAAGATGGATGGATAGATGTCTTATTAGCCTATCGAGTAGATGGTAATGAGCAGATTTACCTAGGGCCAAAATCTAGTATATTATCCATTTATTTGCACGAACTTGACCAACCCTAATGTTTGAGAAAATCATTTCATCACCAAGTCAAATATGGAAGAAGATTCTATATTCTTGGTATTAGGATTTTTTTTTCTGACCAACACTACTACTAATAAAATCAGACCATTAAAGTTTAATGAGAAACATTATACAAGACAGGTTTACCGAGTTATTTATTGAAGATAATTACATAATGTTTATATATATATATATATTTCCTCAAGGGAGTTGATAGCTTTTGGTGGAATCTAATTTCAAGAAAAGTTTAGAAATGTAATGTCGTACTTTACAGTCATAAATGTACCCAAGATAACTCCAAGTTGTTAACTATATTGATCCAATTGTTATTGGCTAACCCTAGAGTGCCAAAGGTAAAATATATCTTCCAATCCTAATTTCACAACCTTCTTTTAGCCTTTACACTACTCAATTCAGCAAGTAATATATCATATCATATTACATTTCCAGCTAGTATTGTTTGTAACAAAATGCACATATTTCGAGTTATGCCACATAGTTTTCTATATGCAATAAATTATGTATCTAGCCTTGAATATGCATCAACCAAACCAACAATATTCTTTAACAAGTGTATGCAGCTCAGCAAAATTGTCCTAGCAATATGTATGCACAACAATGTAGGTTTCAACAGTATGCAACAACAAGATTGTAAAGGCAATATGTATGCACAACAATGTAGGTTTCAATAGTATGTAGCAACAAGATTGCAAAGGCAGTATGTATGCACAATAATGTAACAAGATTGTAATGGCAGTATGTATGCACAACAATGTCACACGATTGTAATGGCAGTATGTATGCACAACATTGTAACAATATTGTAATGGCAGTATGTATGCACAACATTGTAACAATATTGTAATGGCAGTATGTATGCACAACAATGTAACAAGATTGTAATGGCAGTATGAGGTGGTTTTATTGATGTATGGGCTGCCCCAAAAATAATGCCCAAAATAGAGTCTCTAATGAGCTTGGAAACAAGTTCACCAACTCCTTTACCCTATTTTATGCTTTCTTATAAATCATATTTAAAATAACACCATTAACTCTTTTGTACAACATAATATTTATACACTTCACATACAACTAAGTTCCTATACCTAGCATAATGTCTGGTAAATGATTTGGAAAAGCAAGCCCATAGAGTGGTTGTGGTTGTGGTTGAATGGCTCAAGGAAGCTGATTATATATATATCCAGTTAGCTAACAGAGTAAGGAAGTCCTCTACCATTTTAAGTAAGATCCAAGCCCTAAGTGTGAGACAACAAATCTTTCCCCAAAATTCTCAAATGGCAGAGTAACCATCCCAAAAGGAAATTTCATAAGGGTTTCAACTTTCAACAGAAAATAATAACTCCAAATAAAGAAGAAAGCTTGCACCTAAGAATAAGATGCCTCTAATTAGAAATATTCAAACCCTAGTCGCCACCAACACACACCTCTGTTGTGCACCTCTTCCTTCTTCTTTCTCCCCAAGTTTCTCCTTGCAAAATGAAATGTTGCTAGATGTTTTTAAAGACGAGATGAGTGTGGTTCTCCATGGCATGAAATTCAAGCTTCATCCTACCATTTCTCCAATTGTTGGGGTCGCCAGGCTTTAATAAATGTTTTGATGTCCTTTTTTACACTCTACTTCCTCACCTCGCTACGTTTCTTCCTTTCCTTGGTCAAGGTTTCTAATAACCTACCTACTCTGCTATTCTACGCAACAATTCCTCTCCCATGAAAGAATCTCAATTTTTTTTCCTGCATCCTCCTTTCTTTCCTCATTTGCTCAATGAAAGCTTTATTTCTTCTCTTTCATTTTATTTATTCGATGGGATTCTTGTCTAATCAACCTTTATTTTATATCATAGGTGAAAGGCAACTATTATTATTTGTTTTCCTTATTTTGTTTTCACTTTAATATTGGTAGCTATTCCTTATATAATTTATTATTTTCTTATTTAACCTTATTTATTTTATTTTATTTTACTTTTATGATTTTATTTTTTTAATTTTACCTTTTATTCATAGAATTTTAATAAATTCACCACTTAAGCAATGCCAAATAATTGAAATATTTAAGTGGACCTAATGGCTAAACTTAGCCAGAATGAATAACTATGGTAATAACATATATTGAAATCCTAGGTTAAATGAACCTCGGGGTGACAAAAACCACAAGCAAGGTCTAACTCTAGAATGGCATACCGTTATCTTTCTCTCAACCAATGGAACCACATAATCCACCTCACTTTGCACCCCTGGTACTTGCATCCAATGACAATCCCCACACAAATAAAACAACCAAATCATTAGTCCACGTTAGTCCAAACATTTCATGCTTTAAATTAAAACAACATAATAAGATTGACAATCAAATTTAATAATAGTAACATCAAGTTCATATTTAACACATGCACACATGCACACACACACACACTGGTACATATATCCGCACATTAGAGTCTGAAGTTCCACCCCTAGTCCAAATTACATTAGGGCTAGGGGTTATGGAAAATAACTATCAAGGTCTTGAGGGGTTATGAAAATTATGAGATTCTCTCACATCTGGTGGAATCTCTTGATCCACTCCTTCATTTTTAGCTTTAACCAAGCTCACTCTAGGTTGTTTCCCTTATCACCATTCTCGCATCTGATATTTTAGAAATTCAAATGCCCTATGACCTTCTTCACCACATCTATAACAAATGAATGGTTTTTTTGGGTTGTCCTAGCGTCTACCACCACCCTAACCTTACTCTTCCTCTTTGTTGACCTTGAGGATCTTTCCAAGTATCTTATAATTTCTTTTCCCTTGGGATGATTTTCTTCAACTATAGTTAGAACAATCTCATCATGGAGGTGATATCCCTCTCCTCGCTCCTCTATTTCTTTGAAAACATTGTCTACATTGATTTTCTTCTACATTTAAAGCAAAGTATTATGCTTCTTCCATATTGCTAACCCTATGCATGCTTAGTTCATCATGAATAAACTTTTTAAAATAATTTACACACCTTGCAACCATATATTCATTAGTTTATTGATTTTCCACATGAATGGATAATTTTTAAAATTAATTTGTATAGTCCTACCTAGTAGACAAATTATGCTTCAAGTTTTGAAATCTATGGAAAAGGGATTTTGTATAGTCCATAGGCAAGAATTTATCTCTTAGCTTCTCTAGTTTACTCAATGTTCTAATTTTATTCTTTCCCTTTTTAGCTCTTTCCTTTTGTAGGTGATCCCAATAAATCATGGCATGACCCTTTAGCTTGGTGCATTCAAATTTAACCTTCTTTTCCTCTTTCATATTCTTCTATTCAAAGAATTTTCCCATGTCACTCAACCAATCTATTAGCTCCTCTAGTTTGATATTTCCTACATACTCTAAAAAATTGACTTTAATACTTTTATTTTCCCTTCAAATGCTCTAAGAATAACTTCTTCAAAATTTAGGTGTTCCAATTGTGCTTCATCTTCACATTTTGCATGTTGATATTCATCTTAGATATTTCTTCATCAAAATTTCCACCCCTTTTTCATATCCTTTGATTCACTTTGACACCTGCAAGATTTGCTATTTTCCTTCATAGATTTTTCATATCTCTATGCATTTGGGAAATACTTCCCCTTCCTCTTCCTCACCCAACAATCTTCCCACTCTAATACTAGATGATTCAATGGCATTCACATTATAGAGTTCATTAAAGAATGTTACTAAAAAAAAATACAATTACTCAAAGTACTTCAATTAACTCCGCTTCATTTGTTATTCCATTCTTTCTTCTCCAACCAAAAAAAATTCCTTAACTAGTAAAAGTTCCTCCTAAAAATCTATCTATTTTTAGTACTATTATATGCTTACTCATTTGGCAATGAAACTTTCCAATTATTTTGAGTCTAACTAAAGTAAGAATAATTGTAAACTGAAAACTTCTAATTGCATGAAATTTTTTAAAAAATCAAAATAACCCAAATTTGGAAACTATTGGAAAAACATAAAAACATCATTTTGAGGTCTTAAACAGTTGAAAATAGCCCAAAATAGTGTCGATATGTGCTCAATATGTGGCCCAATTGAAAAAGTTTCAATGTGCACTCCAATCAATTAGGGTTGGAATCAACTCTTCAAGACGCTTCTCCATAAAAAAATTCAACCCAAATGGACTCCTAAGTCAAAATTTATGGTTTTCGAAAAGTCACTACATCAACCTTCTAATTGGGAGTGATTGAGAGTTAAACTCATGACCTTTGTACATAATCTCCTTGGTCCATACATCATAAATACCTAAAAAATTGTACGTAATCTTTTGTAATCAATGAATATTTTCATCTTCAATATTAGATTATAGTTGGGAATGATCTTCTATAGCCTTTTTCTTGTCTAATTTTTAGGTATGAAAAGTCTGAATTCCAATCTGTAGGTGAGTTTTCGTGAAGATGACAACTTCTTGACAACTTTGACAACTTTTGCAACTTTGTCTTCAAAGGATCTTCAAGCTCCAATTCACTTAGATTTGCAAACACACATCAAGAGGGAAAACTATTGATTTGTTTAGGGATAGGGATTTGCCTTGGTCAAACCTTATTTTGGTAATTAAACCTTGAAATGAAATAGAAAATCAAGAAGGAATGATGAATGAATAAATTTAATGTTACAACTCACCAAACCCTTTAAATAAAGGATGCAATCTTGTGTGATATGGCTCTAATGGATATGGATCATGACTCTTGAATATTGATATGAGATAATGTCTTTGAATGCTTGTTTGAATCATGAAAACCTACATCACCAATGTTAGCTCACAAACACATATGATGCATGAAGACTTTGACATGATGCTTAAATCTTGAATGTTGCTCCAAATACTTTATTTTCTCTTGAATGCTCATAAGACCACTTGAATTTTCTAGCTTGCTCCTTAGATTGCTTAGGTGAAATTATGTGAAATAACCTTGTATTATACATGTTTATGCAAAATTTCCTAAAATTACAACACTACAAGCTAACATCAAATCTAGGATAATAAAATCCCACCAAGATTTTGAATTAAAATAGGTCTAGGTTAAAGTAGGACTCATATGTCAGTTGAGGCATATGAGTCCCAATCGCTCAAAACTGGGACACAAACATCAAGGAGTGTTAAGTTCAATGCAATGTTTATCATACCTCAAGATCTAGGTGGGACCTATATGCCCACTAGTGGTGTATGAGTCCTAGATCACTAGATTTGGAACACAACCAAAAACATTAAATTATGATTGGTCATTTGTTAAATGTGGGAATTATCCACAGAAAGATGCATTTAATTAGGCTTATGAATGTAAAATAGGACCAATTAGGTCATATAGAAGCCATGTTTTAACACGAAGGGCCCAAACGAGTGTGAAAATGTAAAGGGATACATTTTCCTAGACTACAAAATGAAAGATGCAATCTAAATGCAATTAACAATTTCAAAATTTAATGACATAATCAATGTAAATTTGATCTAAAAATGATTGAAAAAAACCCTAATGCAACTTATGATGCAATTTGTGATGCATTTAAAAAAAAATTATGTCTTTTTATGATACAAAAATGAAACCATAAATGATAAATGCAAACAATGAAATGGAAAACGTACATATAGGGTTTGAAAGACTACCAAATCAAAAAAATTATGATGAACTAACAGTTCAAGTTCACCAAAATGAAGCATAGAAAAAGGGATCCTTGGTCCAAAATGTAAAGAACCTAGGATGTAAGTGGCATTTTTCCAAGTTTCATTAATATGTAGATCAAAAAGGTGAATAGATTGACTATCAACCATGAAAATGAGCCAATTAAACCTAGACCTACATCTGATTGAGGGTTGGAATGGATTGAAAATATTTTTGAGTGATTAACCTAATGATGTTATGTAGCCTAATATGTAAATTGCAAAATCTTGAAAATGCACAAACTAAAACAACAATTTATAGGTGGATTTGGGAAGTGTAGAGTGATATGTATCAACCTAAAAAAAATGTATCAACCACTATAGAAAGACATAGTCATCCAATGGCAAGTGAGTCTTTGATAGGGTTTCCTACTCAAGTTTTGGGGTCCTCTAGTAGCAAATATGAGAATTTCATTTATGCTTGCAAAGTTGTTGGAACATTATTGAATATTTTTGTAACTAAGTTTCCATGGCTTCACAAATTTTATGACAAAAAATGCAACAATGAAAAATGGATCTTCAATATTTCTTCATTCATCTTCAAACCTATAACATGCACATTCAAAGAGAGGAAAAATTTTGTTCCATAGAGATACTTGTCTTAGTCAAACCCTAGGTAAGTGTTCCCACTTCCACAATGGAAAATTCCAATGGATAAATGATAATGGAAAGGAGGGAATGATGGAATCATAATGTGTTGAAACTCATGACCCTTCCATGGCTACCTTGAAGGACTGAAGTCATACAAATCACCTCAAGGATTTGGATTTTTCTTACTTGAATTCCTAAATGTTTTGGAGACCGACAAAAAGATGTTAGCCTTCACAAAACAATGACAACATGAACACATACGAACTTTGACATGATGTTGGATCTTTAATTGTAGCAATGAAGCTCTGAAATTCTACTCTTGACTTGATCTTAATGATAATATTTTCTCCTTAATTTCACTTCTTTCTATATAATAATCATTAGATTTCAAATGGCGAAATGACTAGGTATTTATAGGCATTTTATCTAATTTTTTGAAAATTATATCACAAAAGCCAACATTTGTAATTGGAATTTTGAATGTTAAAATGGTACCAAAAGCATATCCAAAAATGGGTCTTGGCTAATAAAGGGGACCCATTCGCTTCCTGGTCCAAATTTCTAAGGCACTCAATTTCGGGGGCAACATATGAGTTGGATGCATTTATTAAATCCTTGGGTTTTATTGAAAATGGATACAAATGGGCTTTGGAATACATAGCTTTAGGAATTTTGGGGGTCAATTAAGCTCAATAATATAGGAGGGAAAAAGCATAATGTGAAATTGTTAAGGTATATAATTTTCTACACTATATATATATATCCTAGTTTAGGGTTTATATATAACAGCAAACAATGTTATGATATAAATTTTTATAACTCTTTCTAAAACTAATATACTTATAAAAGCTTATATATAAATTGAAACAACATTTTCATACATGTAAGTGTCATTATAATTGAAGAGAAAAAAAACCATACATCTAATTCACTTGATTGTAAATGAACAAGACTATATGTCAAATGAAACAAGTAATGCATTTTATAGTATCATATCCCAAATTCTACCCACCTATTGTAGCTTCCAAAGTATGTATATTTTAAATTTGCTCTAAAATTATAATTATATAAACAATGTATATTTCAAATGAAACAAGTAATGCATTTTATAGTATCATATCCCAAATTCTACCCACCTATTGTAGCTTCCAAAGTATGTATATTTCAAATTTGTTCTAAAATTATAATTATATAAACTGTTCAATGTATGTTTATTATTCAAATGTATCATGATTTTCTATAGAAATATTTGCATACATACACATAATATCACCTATCATCCTTAGTTTACAATTTCTTGAAAAATGTTAAAATAACAATGCCATTTTCATGCACACATACACACAGTCAACCAAAAGATAGGTGTATGAAACCCTTAATAATTCAATATATGATACCCTGAAATGCAATATATATACATTGCAGATATATGACAAAGATATATAAATTATTGTTTCATATAGCCTTGTTCATTACATTTAAATAAATTAGATGTAAGGCTTAGTTGATCTTCAATTATAGTGACTTTTAAATGTATGATAATATTCTTTCAATTTATATCATAATCTTGTTTGAAGTTATACATAAATATCATAATGCTATATGAGAAAGGGTTATAAATATTTGTGTCATAATGTTATTTCAAGTTGTATATAACCCCTTAATTGATTATGTGTGGGTGTGTATTCTCCATGATCAAGTAAGGGTTGTAAGAGTTAGAATTGGGGATATGATACTATAACATGCAATTTTTGTTTCATTTTACATGTAGCCTTGTTCATTTACATTTAAGTGAATTAATGTATGGTTTGTTTATTCTTTAATTATATAGTTACTCTTACATGTATCATAAGGTTGTTTCATTTTATATCATAATGTTGTTTGAAGTTATATATAACCCCTTAACTGATTATATATATCGATATATATTCCATGTTCAACTAATGGTTGTAAGAGTTAGAATTCCGGATATGATACTATAACATGCATTTCTTGTTTCATTTGACATATAGCCTTGTTCATTTACATTATATATATATTATACTATCATATCCCCAAATATAACTCTTACCATATCTAACCCTTTATGTTCACAATAAGAATATATATATTTGCATGACATATAACCCTTAACTAATAATGGAAATATATATATATATATATATATATATAAACATATATTCCATTTTCATTCAAGAGTTGTATGCATTCACTGTTGATAACATAAACTCATCTATGTTAAGGTGGTTTTCCATTGCATGAAAACAACAAAGATAAAATGTATATTAGTATTCACTATTGATAACATTAACTTGACTATATTGAGGTGGCTATCTATTGTAGGGAAAAGATAAAGATGAACATATTAGAATTCATTGTTGATATTTGATGTCGTACAAAGGATTCACAATTCAACTTATTTGAGACATGTTTCACAATGGGTTTCACCAAGTTGACTCTTCAAGATTCACAACAAATCCTCTTAAGGAAATGACCCCCAACAAGTACAAATTTAGGTTTCCACCTTCTCAAACTAAAAGAAGACCACTCAAGTATTTCTTACCCTTCATGAAATCTAACTCAATCAATACAAATAGCCACAAAAGCCTACCCTTTCATCTCTTTACCATTCCCTCATTGATTGATCAAACTCCTAGTAGCCCTCCTTTCATAAACTGTTAGACATAACTTTTGATACAGACCTTAACTCTAGATTGTGAGGGACTTTTTGGACATCCAATAAGGGGTTTTAAAACATATCTAAAAACCAATATGGGTTACTTTGGAAAGAAGTGTTCAAATTAGGATTGTCCCATTCCAATTAGGCCTACTTAGGCTTTGGTCACATAGTGGGTTATTGGTTCTACTACCTCCAACCTCAAATTCACTCAACCAACCCTTTGAACAACCTAAATTGGATCTACTCATTCTTATTGTACCACTAAAATTCCATTTCCATATGCATTTTAGCAACCCCTAGGTTCTAAGCTTCTTGACTATACCAAAACTCTGTTTTTCAATCTAAGGCAACACTCATTCACCATACAAATCTCATTCTTCTGATCTGAAACTTTTAGAACATGAAAGTATATACAAAAAGGTGTAAGTTCTTCACCAAAAATTAGGGATTTCCACCAGATAGAATGAGAGAAACAAAAATTTCTTAGTCATTGTTTACCCTAGAATAGGGTTAAGACTAAGTTTAGAACAATGACAATATCTTACTCAAATTTGCACCAAATTACATGAAACAAACTATAGGAGGAAGGTGATTGAGTACACAATCACTTACAATCAATTAAAAAATGTTTTTTGTACCCGTATAGGGCCATACAGTACTAGAAAATACCGAACTTCTATAAATAAAATCCAAGAAGTAGTGTCTTTCTTTATTCAAATTCAAAAATACAATCACCCACACCCTTTCCAATGTTTACAAGACCTTTAAAGGCGTTACAAACTTGTCTAATCAACTTCCAACTACCTTCTAATGACCTAGAGAAAAATGACCTTTCACCTTCCCTTTGTTTGCACTTTTTTGCAATTTTACATTTTGTATGACAACTTTTACATTTTTGCAAAAGGGTATGTGCAGGATCATCATGGAAAAAATAGGCCCTTAAGTGGCAAAAAATTCAAAAAATCGAGTTAGGCAACTTGACATAAAAATTTGAATAAGTTATGTATATTATTTCAAAAATATGTAAGAATAGAATCTTTAGCAAATTGAATGTAGTTTCTAAATTACTAGGTTTATTTTTAAAAAATAATATCTATTCAAATGGTGAAAATTTGAAATTTCAATGCACTAGTACTTAAATTTTAGGGAAAAAAAAGAATTAGGTGTTTGTCTGACCACCCTAACCACAATAAAATGATAATTATTTTTATAATATTTTAGATATAAGTAGAGGACTCATGTCCTAATGTGATGCACATTTTTATGTAATTTTTTACAACTTTTAAAAAATATAAAAACTCATATGTCTTACCACCTTAACTTGGTCAAAACTTCATGAAATTCATTACTTTTTTTTAAATCTTATAGTATCGAAGCATAAAGTGTGACACATGTTTCAGATTCAAAAAATGTGATACTGTTTGAAAGCTATATATGTTTTTCAATCAGCCTATCAATCAGGACTTTAGTCATAATTCAAATAGAAAAGAAATAATAATTATTTATTAAATTCAAAGTAAATTATAATTTATATTGGTGGAAAGCTGAGAATATCCTTTAAAAACCCTTTTTCATTTCATCAATTTTGGGCAAAAAAAATGTTGTCAGCCACATACCCATCATATCGCCACTTTTTGGCCCATCATGATCCTGCGCATACCCAAAATAAGCACAAAACATTAAATATAGACCCTCCTAGTGCCCTAAACATATCAGAAATGACCTAAATGACCTTGTTACAATGTTGAGACATGAAAATGGAATCAAACTTCAAGATTTCTCCATGGAAGTATGAAGTTGCTATGGTACTCCTACACCATACTCCTAGCCAAATAAATTCCAAGCCCTCTTAGATTAACAATTATTCATCCCTTTATGCTCTTTTTGACCTCTTCTAAGTTCTGCCTTTGGTCCTTCTTGAAACAACTCCTAGTGTCTTCATTTTCACCTTTGGCTTCATCTTGTCCATGCCAATTAGGCTTCTCCCTATTTTTCCAATTGAAATAAGATCCTCCATGCTTCGTTGCATCCCAACTTATATCTCAAAACCTTGTCCTCTCTTCACATTGACCCTTTTTTTAATTCCCATCAAGATTGCTATCAAAAAAAAATAGTGATAAATGATCTCTTTAACTTTTTTCCTGTGCCATATAAGAATGGCTTCTTCATTCTTAATCTCCATTTCCTTCATCAAGTTCTCTGCTCCCTCAAGGAGTTCATCCTTAATTATCTATGTCTTAGACCTTTTAATCAACATCGCATCTTCTTCTTTTTGTCTTCTAGCTGCCATCCTTGCTTGTCTCCTTCTTTTGACAATTTTTTTAATAGGCCACACAACTTTCATTTTTACTGTCAAGAGCCAACTTGTCATTTGTTTGATTAACTATTCCATCCTCAACTAGAACTCCTAGAACTCCAAATCAAATCTTTTTATAGCTTTCTTCAGTGCTGCTATCTATTTCTCAAACTCTTCTTCTCTCTTTGTGAACCCTCTGCCTACAAATTTCTTCTTAGCAAATCCATCTTCTTCTCTAAGAAAGTCCCTTTAACCTTGCCTCTCAACTTCTTTGCCTCACCTAGGTCTTTCCACTTTTCCTCTACCTAGTCTTTTTGCCACCAACCTGCACACAACCAAACATACACAACCACAAAACTCTCTACCTAGAACTTCTGAGCTTTGATACCAAACTGATGTAGTATAAAGGATTCACAACTCAACTTATTGGAGAAATATTTCACAACAATGGGTTTCAACAAGCTGAATCTTCAAGTTTCACAACAAATCCTCTTAAGGAAATGACCCCCAATAATCACATTAGGTTTCCACCTTCTCATAATCAAACAATACCACTCAAGTCTTTCTTACCCTTCAAGAACTCTAACTCAATCAATACAAACACTCACAAAAGCCTTCCCTTTCATCTCTTTACCAATCCTTCATTGACTGATCAAACTCCTAGTAGCCCTCCTTTCATAAACTATTAGACATAAATTTGATATAAACCTTAACTCTAGACTGTGAGGGACTTTTTGGAAATCGATTAAGGGGTTTTAAAACATATCTAAAAACTAATATGGATTACTTTGAAAAGAAGTGTTCAAATTAGGACTGTCCAGTTCCAATTAGGCCTACTTAGGCTTTGGTCACACAATGGGTTATTAGTTCTACTACCTCCAGCCTCAAATTCACTCAACCAACCCTTTGAACAACCTAAATTGGATCTTCTCATGCTTATTCTACCACTAAAAGTCCATTTTCATATGCATTTTAGCAACCTCTAGCTTCTAAGTTTCTTGATTGTACCAAAACTCTATCTTTCAGTCTAGGGAATCACCCATTCACCATAAAAACCTCATTCTTTTGATCTGTAACTTTTAGAACATGAAATTATGTACAAAATGGAATAAATTCACCAAAAATTAGGGATTTTCACCAGATAGAATGAGAGAAACACAAATTTATTAGCCACTGTTTACCCTAGAATAGGGTTAAGACTGAGTTGAGAACAATGAAAATATCTTACTCAAATTTGTACCAAATTTCATGAAACAAACTCTAGGGGGGAGGTGATTTATTACACTATCACTTACAATCAATTAGAGATGTTTTCCTACTCATACAGAGTTGTACGGTATAAGAAAACAATGAACTTCTATAAAGAAAATCCAAGAAACAGTGTCTTTCTATATTCAAATTCAAAAATACAATCACCCACACCTTTTCTAATGTTTACAAGGCCTTTAAAGGCATTATAAATTTTTCTAGTCAACATCCAACTTCCTTCTAATGACCTAGAGAAAAATGACCTTTCATCTTCCCTCAATTTACACTTTTTTTGCAATTTTACATTTTGTATGACAACTTTTACATTTTTGAAAAATGAACATAAAACATTAAATATAGACTATCCTAGTGCCCTAAACATATGAGAAGTGACCTAAATGACCTTGTTACAATTTTGAGACATCAAAATGGAATCAAACATCAAGATTTCTCCAAGGAAGCATGAAGTTACCATGGTGCTCCTGTACCAATAATATAAACTCAACTATGTTAAGGTGGTTTTCCATTGTAGGGAAACAACAAAAAATATGAATATATTAGTGTAAACGATGATTTTGGGATGCCCTCACAATGCTTTGCTCCTCCTAGGGTTTTTCACCTAAAAGGAGAAAGGGGATTGGATGGGGTCCAAAATGCATGGGTTTACACTCAAAGTTAATGTAAATGAGATGTATTATGCCTAATTATAATGATATAATGCTCTGATCTAAAAATTAAATGATCTAAGGATGCAAAACCTAAGAAAACTAACTTGTTTGAAAACACAGCGTGATATGCAAAAAAGTAAAATAAATTTAATAAATGACAAAATGAAGATGCAAAATAGAAAGTATGCACCTAGAAACTAATGAGGAGCTGAATCAAGATTGCGAAGACCACTAAAATTCTAGAAATTTGATTTTTGAGACAACTGGGACACTTACACCAGGTTGGGCGACTTAGTCCTAGATAAGGGAAACTGCCCAAAAGGTTGTTTCTACCAAAAGGGTGTCTGAAACTACAAAAATTTCTGAAAAAGTAGTGCAGTGGGATTAAGTCGCCACTATGGGTGACTTAGTCCACTTTGGATTTTTTGCAAATCTAAATGTGGAAACAAAAACCCACAAACTATACTCTACTTTTTGATAGAAATCTGGATCTGAATCTTTGAAAAACCCTGCAAAACAGAAGATAAATTGGTTTCTAATCAGAGGTTTGATGGGTTTGCCTTGATCAAACCCCTAGTTGGTATTTAAACTTTGTGGAAGATAAAATATGCATAAAACCCTAGCCTTAAGTGTGTCTAAGACTAGTAAAATCAAAAAATGAGATAAAACCCTATTCTAATGTGCCAGAATGACGTGATCAAATGGAACTTGAATGATGCAAGAATTCAATACAAGAAACCCTACAACTCTTCAAATTAATGTGAATGATATATAAAATGTAATGCAAACCTTAAGTCTGAAGATAAGAAGAACATGGAAGATGGAATCACTTCAAAAAAAAGTCATTAGGTGTGATTTAATGGCTAGTTGCATCTCTTCCACCTAGATTTATCCATGATTCACCATAGGCATCCATGATCAATCCTTTGCAATGTGAGATCTTGAACAAAAACTGAACTTGAAGACCTACAAAAACCCTAGTTTTCTGCCCTAAAGCTTCAAGAACTTGCTACAAAATGCTATCGAATCTTCTTGTGTAAGACACTTTTGCTCTTGACTTTTGATTTTTGCTTTGTAAAAGTGACTAGGAGATGTGAAAAATGAACTGAAATGTGTATTTATAAGTATCAACACCTTACTTTCCCATTATTTAGACCTAAGAGGCTGACATCAACTAAAAAATTAAATTGAATTGATGAAATTCCCGCTCAAACATGGAAAATACCCCAAAAGGAACAAAGTCACCACCTTCAAGGGCGACTTAGTCCCACTAGGGATATTTTTGGAGGGTTTCATGAAATTTGAGTGGTTTGAGTGGTATTTGTCAGGATTTTAGTTGTTTTATGAGTGAATTAGGCCTCAAAGTCCAAAATCATGAGTATTAGGGGCCTATAAATGCAATTTTAAGGGGTGATTGATACAAGGTGTCTAAGGTAGGACCTAGTTTTATCGAAAAATTGTCTCTTTCTTCAAGAGTATACAATTTTTGGAAACACATTAAGCACCCACTTTAGTGCCCATATGAATCTATGTGCATATTCAAGCTAAAGTACTCTAAACAGTGCACATTACTTTATAAAAGGATACACATCAAAATCTAGGAGAATCAAGCCCCCAATGTAGTTATCTGCAAAACTACAACATTAGGAAATCACATCCTACAACACAAATTCGTTAGTTATCAAAAATAATTTTTCCTAACTTGTAGAAATCAAATTCAAGGGTAGATGTATGCCCCTCCTTGATTTCGCTTGCTTTACGGAGGTGGAATCAAGGTATCAATCTAGCCACATCGAACCCAAAATATCATATCAAAGGAAATATCCAAGTACCATGCCACATAACGATATACATTTGATGATGTTAGGTGAAAAATCACAATTCCAATGCATCAAACAACGTCGAAAATGGAGTTCCCTAGCTCTTGTTATGTTGGTTTGAAAAAAAAGGAAGTCATAAGATAGAAGAAACCCTAATGCATGGCATAGTAAAAATAAATGAAAATAGGTTAAAGAGGTAAAGGAAAGGAATTTTTCACTCACTATTTCATTTTACCTACTTGTAGTGTGAGAGTGACGAGTGAGATGGAAAATGTCAAGTAGACGAGGGTACACACCTGGACGATTGGACGTTCTTCAAGACTAGGTGATGCGTGGCGAGTGTCAACATGAGGTGAGTTGATTTTGCAACCTTCGTTTTGTGATTTTGTAAGGATTTAATGAATTTTGAGACATATCTAGGTTGATTTAGGATCTTGGAAAAAAAGTTTGCAAAGTGTCCCTTTTGTTCGCAAAGTGTCCCATTTCTTTGCAAAATGTCTCGTTTCTTTGCAAAGTGTCCCATTTCTTTGAAAAATGTCCCAAAAGGGTTTTAAATTGTCTAGGGCCTTTAGGAAAACACACTACATGAATTGTAACACAGTTGCATGATGAATAATGTAAAAAAAATTACTGACTTTAGATGAGTTTTAGAGCATATTTGTGTAAATTTTGTAGGTACCCACTTGAGGACAATAATGGTTAGGAGGGAGATAGTTGAGCTTTCTAAGAGATATAGCTCCAACACTATCAACAAAGGAGATGAAGCATCTTCAGGCTGTTGGCATCTATTGGGCATATCTTATGCCTCCTATGAGATACCACAATGCCATGTTGATGGCTCTCTGCGAGCGATGGAATGAAGATACATGCATGTTCCATCTACCTGCAAGAGAGATGACGATCACACTAGAGGATGTACATCGGATTCTTTGTGTGTTGATTCAAGGAGAGCAAGTATATTTCTACTGAGACCACTCCTTCCATGAGCAGAGGGTTGATTTATAGTATTGTGTAGATGGTCTAGTTCATGATGCACAAGTTAGAGGATAGATTGATTTGTCCATGTTATTATATTCATGTGTACCAGTGGGTTGACATATTATGATGCACACCGTAGCATTAGTTCTCATCCCTAATGGTTGGGGTGGGCACCTCGAGGGAGGACTAGTCCACATGATTCGAGGGATGGAAGAGCAGCGGATAGTATATGCTTGGGGTCAGAGTATCCTGGCACATCTCTATTATGATTTGGGGCAATTTGTATTCGGAGAGGTGGACAGTATGGTGCACTACACACTTCTACAAGTGTGGTGCCTTGAACACATTAAATGTACCAGACCAGTTGGCTATCCATGCATGACAGTAGTAGGGTATCCACAGGCTTTTGGCTATCCTCTATGGTGACTATGGAAGTGTGGTGATTTTCACTTTTGGAGGGTACAATTTGATCCACTAGATGAGGATGAGGTCCTTTGGAGACCTTATTAGCTAACATTAAAGTGGCCAGATTATACCAGATAGTTGAGGAGGATGCAGATGGATAGATTTTTGGTTGGTCATCATGACCATATAGTATGACCATTCTACTACGATCGAGTCATGCGACAATTTGGACAAGTGCAGACAGCACCCCAGATATGATCCTCTTTCAACATATTAGTGTGGAGTGCCTAGAGACCGGGTGATACAATGCTACTCACTCTTGAGCATGTAACTAAGAGTGACTCTGATAATTTTGATCATGATCAACCACCATTCTCTGATGCAAATGATGTTGGTGCCATAGTAGAGCATGAGGAGTGGTGAAAAATGACTCTACCAACAACAGTATTCTCGATCGACGAGCCAGTGGGAGATGTAGAACCACTACTAGATGATGGAGATGAGTAGGAGGATAGGGCTAAGGAGACACACTACAGGCTTGCCAATATATTTACCGATGTGATCGATGATGAGTATGAGGAGGAGGCAGATCTAGATTAGGAGGATCAGGATGGAGAGGAGGAGGATGAGGAGGAGTATGAGGAGGATGAGGAGGAGTAGTAGGAGGAGGAGGAGCCACCCTTGAGTGAGGATGATTTGGTAGTAGCTAAGGATCATCATGAGGGGGAAGATTCTTCTCACATCCATAGGATGATGTCATGAGCAATAGTTGTAGCTGGCACCAGTACTCACAGTCGAGGGGAGGCTAGCACAACCTCCATGCCCCCAGTACAGGATGACATTGAGATTGCTCAGTCGACCCATGATATAGGTGATGATATTTGATTTTATGCATGTACTTGATCGATTACCTCATTTTATATATATGTATATCATGATGATGTTTGCTGACTATGTGATGTTTCTACCTTGCATGAGGGTATGTACAGGATCATCATAGAAAAAATAGTCCCTTAAGTGGCGAAAAGTTTAGAAAAATCAAAGTTAGGCAACTTGACATAAAAAATTGAATAATTTATCTATATTGTTTCAAAAACATGTAATAATAGAATCTATAGCAAATTGAATGTAGTTTCTAAGCTACTAGGTTTTTTAAATCTATTTGGTGAAAATTTGAAATTTCAATGTTGTAGTACTTAAATTTTAGGAAAAAATAAGAAGTAGGTGTCTGTCTGACCACCCTAACCACAATACCATGATAATATTTTTTATAATATTTTAGATATAAGTAGAGGACTCATGTCGATGTGATGCATATTTTTTATAATTTTTTTCCAAGTAAAAAATTAATTATGATTTTTATTACAAATTTTAAAAATATAAAAACTTGTAGGTCTAACCACCTTAATTTGGTCAAAACTTCATGAAATTCAACTTTTTTTTTTAATCCTATAGTATGCGAAGCATAGAATGTGACACATGTTTTGGATTCAAAAAATGTGATACTATTTGAAAGCTATAGATGTTTTTCAATCAGCCTATCAATCAGGACTTTAGTCGTAATTCAAATAGAAAATGAATAATAATTATTTATTAAATTCAAACTAAAGCATAATTTATATTGGTGGAAAGCTAAGAATCTCCATTAAAAATCCTTTTCGTTTCATCAATTTTGGGTAAAAAAAAGTTTCCAGCCACATACCCTATACATACCCATCATATCACCACATTTTGGCCCATCATGATCCTGCACATACACAGAAGTGACAAGAGACTAGGGGCAGTTCTACCATTAGGCTATTGTAGAGATAATACCCACATCTATCGATGAGGAGGAGATGGACCCTGATTACATGCCCCCACCTATTGTGGAGGAGGAGCTAGAGTCACTCAAAACTTTCGTGAGACTACAGGTAGCTTATGAGAGCATGAGGAGATGACTGCATCGGGTAGAGACTGCAAGGTAGTCATCCCAGAGTCCAGTAGAGATAGAGAGAATGTAGGTAGAGATAACATGACTACAAGAGGAGAGAGATGTGGCCCTTGCGCGAGCACAAGGTTTGGAGTTCACACTCAGATTTGGTGGATCACGATCACGATCAACACGACAGTCTCACGACGTTTGGGTACTGTATCACGAGCACCAGATGCTGAGGGGTCTAGTTCTCACAGACCTTGGTGATGCTATATGCTATGATGATATGTACATAAAACTATGTATATATATAATATATATATATATATATATATATATATATATATATAATATATATATATAATATATATATATATATATATATATATATATATATATATATATATATATATATATATATATATATATATATATATATATATATTATATATTATGGATATATATATATATTATATATATATATATATATATATAGAAAATTTTTATGTTTTATGATTCTCCTAAATGTGATTGAATGCTAAATGGAAATGTGATTAATTAAATGAACTTAGCAAGATTACTTTAATTAATGTCTTCATGATTTAACAAAAGTTATGTGATCTAAATAAAACATATTGTAGTTTCATTTTAGATACAACATGATGATTGAGTATGTTATGTTAAATTAAATTTAACTTATCACAACACACAAGATGAATTTGAATAGCATGATGCCTAAAGCAATTATAAATAATAACTTTAGTGTTCAAGACAAACCTATAAGAGTTTTGTCAAAAATGAAGCAATGTGAAAGCATATAACGGAAGATCCCATAACGTATAACAACGCTACTTTATAATTCATACTATTCAAAAAGGGATTAAACATAAGATCGTCGCAAATGCACATAATTGATTGGTTCTTTAAGGGGTGTTCCATCGAGTTTCGTTAAGACATACGCATTACACCCATAGCTTTTGTTGACAACATAGGGTCCTAACCAATTAGGACTGAATTTTTCATATTCATTAGGGTCAGCATTGACATTATGCCGATTTGCAGATAGAACTAAGTCACCCTTGTAAAATGTGCAAGGGATGACATTGAGATTGTAATAATGTTTCATTTTGCAATAAGCTTGAAGATTCTCAAGAGAATTAATGCGCTATTCGCTGAGCATCTCAAGATGTAATCATTCTATCTTTGTAGATGTTATTGTCAATCAAACCTTTAAGAGAAATCTGTAACATGGGGATTTCTAACTCCAAGGGCATGATTTCCTTAGTACCATAAACTAGGTTATAAGGTGTGGATCTAGTGGAGGAGAAAACACTTGTATGATAAGCCTAGAGCACATAATGCAGTTATGTGTGCCAGTCCTTGTGATTCGTGTTAAAAAATTTATTTAAAATTTGTTTGAGGACTTTATTAGTTGACTCAGCTTGACCATTAGATTGTTGGTAATAGGGTGTCAAAAAATGGTGTTGAATATGGAAAGTCTCCAAGAACTTTCACATCATTATTCTTAAATGGTGTGGAATTATCAGAGACTAATGTGGAAGGGAGCCCAAAATGAGCAATTATGTGCTCAAGGATGAATTGACAAATTACCTCAGCTCAGTGGTTGTAGATCGAAGAGAAATAGCCTCTACCCATTTTGTGAAATAATTAGTGATAGCTAGTGATGATAAATGTATGCCCAACAGAAGATGGCTAGGATATTTTTCCAATTATATCTAGCCCCCATACAAAGAACAACCAAATAGGGATTTGGGCATGGAGCTTAGAAGCAAGAGCATGAAATAAATTATTATGTTCATGAAATTTATGACATTTCTTAACATACGCATAACAATCTTTTTCTATATTTTTCTAGTAATAACCCACACAAAGGAGTTTTGTGTGAGGGTTTTTGCACCAAAATGACTACCACAACTTCTGGCATGAGCCTGTTTGAGTGTCATATTAATTTTAGAATCCTTAAGGCATCTGAGTAAAATTCCATCAAAGGACCGTCGATATAACACATCGATAAGAATTATGTACTTGGTAGCTAATTTTTTTAGATGGGCGTGGGTGTTACTTGCTACAGGTTCGAGAAGGGTACCATCTTTTATATAGTTATAAATAACATCATACCAATCACTAGAATCATCCTTGGTTGCGACACATGTGGCAAGAGTGATACCAATGATGAAAGGTTTCATGATGGGATGAATAGTGAATATAATATCTTGTCAAGGATCGTAAGGGGATATAAGAGAAGCAGCACTGGTCATTAGATGTTATCAATGGTGAAGGAATTAAATTTATCCAGCAAGGACATTGTTAGATCTTTATATTTGGATAATTTATCATGTTTAGTTTGATAGTCACCATTTATTTGTTTGATTACTAATTGTGAGTCACCAAAGATTCTGATCTCTATAATGCCCATAATTAAAGCAGCATGTATTCCAGTGAGTAAGGCCTCATATTAAGCAGTGTTATTTGTACATAGGAAATTTAATCAATATGACAAGGGAATAGGTTTTCCTTTAGGCAGAATTAATATTATTCCAGCACTAGAACCTCTTCTACATTTAGATCCATCAAAATATAATGTCCATGTAGAAACACTAGTTGTGAACATACTGTCATTAGGAAAAGAATCATTACTAGGTAACGCAAGAGGGAAGGGAATTAGCTAAATGGTTGGTCAAGGCTTGTCCTTTAATTGCATTTTGCAAAAAAAACTTAAGGTCAAACTTAGTTAAGAACATAACCAATTTAGCTAAATGTCTTGATAAGTCTTTTTTATTGAAAAGATGTTTGAGAGGATCACATTTTGTCTTGACTTGTATTTTTGCATTTAGTAAATAATGTCGCAATTTACCAATAGCAAATACAAGGGCTAAATATTTCTTTTTGATTGGTGTATATTGGGTTTCATAATTGATTAGAGTTCACCTAATTTAGTAAACATGATGTTCTTTGCCATTATCATCTTTTTGAGCTAACAAGGTTGCAAGAGCATGAGAAGATGTAATAATGTAAAGGATGAACGGTTTAATGGGCATAGTAGGCTGTAAAATAGGTGGAGTTATAAGGTAGTCCTTCAAACTCTTGAAGGTTTATTTACAATCCTCATTCCAATCAAAGGGCACATTCTTCTTGAGGAGATGTGTAAAATGTAACGTTCTATCAGCTAAAGAAGCGAAAAAGTGACCGATGGCTTGGATTCATCCTTGTAATGTGCATAATTGAGAAATATTGTGAGGAGGTGGCATGTTAATTCAATAGCATCAATTTTCTTTGTATCCAACTCGATGCCTCTATGAGATATGATAAACCCTAAAAGTTTTCCACTATCTACTCCAAAGACATACTTTTTTGGGATTAAGTCTCATTTTGTATTTATGCATTCATTCAAAGATCTAGTGGAGGACATTCACATTATCTTGTCGTCATAAGGATTTGGTGAGTATATCTTCAACATAATCTTCCAATATTTTATGTATGTAATCATGAAATATCAATTTCATTGCTCTTTGATAAGTTGTGCCTACATTCTTTAGTCCAAAAGGAATCATAACCCAACAAAACGTTCCCCAAACAGTTGTAAATTTTGTCTTGTATTGATCTTGTGGGTTGATAAAATTTGATTATAATCAGAAAATCCATCCATGAATGACAAAAAAGCATGTCCAATAGTTGAATCCACAATCATGTAATATTAGGAAATGGAAAATGATCTTTAAAGGATTCTTTATTCAAATCATGGAAATCCATAAATATCCTAATACAATTATCAGGTTTGGCAACTTCGACAATATTTGAATCCAAGGAGAATAATCAATAGGATGAATGAAACCTGCATCAAGGAGTTTTTCAAGTTCTCTTTTAACATGAAAGGCTATCTTAGGATTCATTTTTCGTATTTTTTGTCGAACATGATTAGCATCATTTGCAAGAATGATGTTATGTGTGACTATTTTTGGGTCTATACCTGACATATAGGAATATTTCCAAGTAAATTTTTTAGGAAAATCATGGAGTAAAAGTGTAGTATCCTCTTGTTCTTCATCATCAAGGCACTTCCCAATCTTAATGACCTTTTTTGTATCATTGATGTCCATTGGTATATCAATTGTATCTCCTAGGGGGAGTGCATTCGACTGAGGAAACTTGGGATCGTATGGTTCCACGGTTTTCTCATGATCATCAGGATTTTGTGGCTTGGAACTAGTCATAGCACATGTAACATTTCTTTTAGAGGAAGATGATTTACCAATAGCACCTAACATTTGTTTCAAGGCTTCATCACTTTCAACATACTCCCAAGATGGTGGAGAGTTCATTTCAAGAAATTCAGGATGTTTGAGCATAAGTGTAGTTCATGGTTTACATGTGATGCTTGTTGATATTTAACGAGGGTCGTTGAGTTACTTTTGTCAGTTTAGAAAAGGAATATCCTAAACCAATCTTTATGTCTTGTGTATTAGGCTCAATAGGGACACAAATTCCTTGTTCATTTTTTCCACATCCTTTACCATTGTACCCCAATTGTTTCATAAGCTCGTAACCACGTCCATAAAGTCTCGATTTCCTTGGGATTGGGTGGTTGTTGATAATCTTTCTCATCAAAATTTGTTGTGTAAGATGTTTTTTCATCTAAGGGAGGTGAGATAGAAGAAGGGGAAGATTCTTGTGAATTTTGAGTGGACATAACTATTAGTTGCTATTGTTTTTCTGTCTCCTTGCGGGTAAATATGTATTCATCCATGAATGAAGGAGTAAATAACAATGTTCCCCAATTATCATTGAGCAATTTAGACATGGATTTAATTTCCCATTTATTGGTCTGAAGAGGGTCAATATGAGAGGTTGGAATTAAAGTATTCAGAGGACTTGTTCCCTTTTCAAGTTGTAAACAACTCTCAGGCTCAGGGTCAATCTGAACTTGATAAAATTTGTTGTTATAAACATATTTCATTATGCAATGAAGGGTCGAAGGTACTGCATGCATCTCATGAATCCATGGCCTTCCCAAGAGAAGATTATATGTGAGATCATAGGGCATGACATGAATAGGAGTTTGCAAGGTAACCACTTCGACTGTTATGGGTAAAGTGATTATACTGAGCGGTTGTTTTGTTGTATTTTCAAATCCTTTGATAGATAAGGAATCAGGTTTAATTTGTGATTTATCCACACGTAATCGATCAAGAAGTTTCACACTACACACATTGAGGGCAGAGCCATTGTCAATGAGCGTTCGCTTAATGCGTATTGTATTATATTGGGAAATGATCATAAAAGCGTAATTTTGTCTCCTTAATTCTAATGGGGGGAGCTAATGCTAATGAAAGGTAATGTCCACATTAAGTGTATTCATTCCCTCTAGAAGAGTTTCCACATCACTTGTGTTTGTACCAGGAGGAACCACTATTTGTTGCAAGACTATTTGAAGCATTGAATGATAACTAGGTGAATTTTGAAGAAGCTCCCAAAGGGATATCTTTGCGGGAGTATTCTTAAGTTGTTCAATGAGATCATACTCCCTAAGGTATGAGTTTAGGTGAGGAGCACTACAAAAAATATGGTTTGGTAAAGGTAAGGAGGTTGGAGGGGGTTTTTTGGGTTGCAGATTGTTTCTACTATAGTGTGTATGTGCAACAACATCATGTTGTGGTGGATAAAGGGTAAACTCGGGTTTAGGTGGAGGTTGAGGTTGATGTGAAGGTGGGTAAAGAACAAGTTGAGGTTAAATGACATTAACATATTTTTTTTTAGGATGCTTACAACAAACCTTAGTGGATGGCTTATGTGAGATGAATTCCTCAAGAGCTTCATCTAACATACTCAAGTCATCACTTATAAAATGCCAAGGAGATAAGGTGTCACTAAGTGAGTTAGGTTTGTCATCACAAGTCTTAGTGGATGAACTTAGTGAGAGGAAACCTTGAAAGGTTTCATCTAATCTACCCAAGTCATCACTACTAAGAGGTTTGGATGATATGATTTTCCTAAAATGAAGCATCATTTTAATTGGTTCATGCGATGTTGTAAAGTTTTTGTTTGTTTTTTTTGATGAATCTAATCTAAATAATTTTGAAACTAATGCTGAAAATGAACATTGTAAAAATATAAGGCTATCTTTGATTGCCATTAAAGTAAATAGTACATATGCAAATGATTCAAGTAAAACAGTAAATAACTATACAAAAATAGAGAAATGACTGGATCTAACAGGAATCTCAAAAATGGGAAATAGAATGCAAAAAATAGAAATGCAAAATTGACAATGGGACTAAGTCACCCAAGGTGGAAAATTAGTCCAATTAGGGTAATTTTTGAATTTTTTGAAGGATATGAATGTCTTTAGTACTGTGTAATGCAAATCAACACTATAAATGCATAATTTCACTATTATGCTATGAAACGGGATGCAATAATGCAAGCTAAAATGAGATTTTCACTAGTACAGTTTAAAAACTAGGATGCAAGTTTAATCAATGCAATATGCAATGCAAATGAAACCTAGGATGTACTGAAAATTAGAAAGGAGTAAGGTGCAAAAGACAAGTTCACCAAAATGTAAACGATGATTTTGGGTAGCCTCACAATGCTTTACTCCTCCCAGGGTTTTTCACCTAAAAGGAGAAAGGGGATTGGATGGGGTCCAAAATGCAAGGGTTTACACTCAAAGTTAATGTAAATGAGATGTATTATGCCTAATTATGAAGCTCTAATGCTCTAATCTAAAAATGAAATGATCTAATGATGCAAAACCTAAGAAAAGTAACTTGTTTGAAACATACAACGTGATATGCATAAAAGTAAATTAAATGCAATAAATGACAATACAAAGATGCAAAACAAAAACTATGAACCTAGAAATTGATGAGGAGCTAACTAGAGATTGCAGAGACCACTGAAATTCTAGAAATTTTGATTTTTGAGGCAACTAGGACACTTACTTATGGCTGGGCGACTTAGTTCTAGACTAGGGAAACTGCCCTGAAGGTTGTTTCTCCCAAAAGGGTGTCTGAAACTGCAAATTTTTTTTGAAAAAGTAGTGTAGTGGGACTAAGTCGCCAATATGGGTGACTTAGTCCACTTTGGATTTTTTTGCAAATCTGAAAGTGGAAATGGAAACCCACAACCTACATTCTATTTTTTGATAGAAATTTGGATCCAAATATTTGAAAAACCCTACAAAATAGAAGATAAATTGGTTTCTAATGGGTGTTTTTCCTTGGTCAAACCCCTAGTTGGTATTTAAACTTTGTGGAAGATAAAATATGCATAAAACCCTATCCTTAAGTGTGTCTAAGACTAGTAAAAGTTGAAAATGAGATAAAACCCTATTCTAATGTGCTAAGATGAGCTGATCAAATGGCACTTGAATGATGCAAGACTTCAATGCAAGAAACCCTACAACTCTTCAAATGAATGTGAATGATATGCAAAATTTAATCCAAACCTTAAGTTTGAAAATAAGAACATGGAAGATGGAATCACTTCGAAAACAAGTCATTAGGTGTGATTTGATGGCTAGTTGCATCTCTTCAACCTAGATTTTTTCCATGATTCACCATAGGCATCCATGATCAATCCTTTGCAATGTGAGATCTTGAACAAAAAGTGAACTTGAAGACCTGGAAAAACCCTAGTTTGCTGCCCTAAAGCTTCAACTTTGCTGCAAAATGCTATCGAATATTCTTGTGTAAGACACTTTTTCTCCTGAATTTTGATTTTTGCTTTGTAAAAGTGACTATGAGATGTGAAAAATGACCTAAAATTTGTATTTATAAGCATCAACACCTAATTTTCCCATTGTTTAGACCTAAGAGGCTGACATCCACTGAAAAATTAAATTGAATTGATGAAATTCCCACTCAAAAGTGGAAAATACCCCAAAAGGGACTAAGTCGCCACCTTGGGCAACTTAGTCCCACCAGGGATATTTTTGTGGGTTTCATGAAATTTGAGTGGTTTGAGTGGTATTTGTCAGGATTTAAGTGGTTTTATGAGTGAATTAGGCCAAAAATTCCAAAATCATGAGTATTAGGGGCCTATAAATGCAATTTTAAGGGGTGATTGATACAAGGTGTCTAAAGCAGGACCTAGTTTTACTACAAAATTGTCTCTTTCTTCAAGAGTATACAATTTTTGGCGACACAATTAGTATTCAAAAAATTACATCAATTAGACACATTGCATATCACTTGTTTAGGTTCTTTCTACGTAAATGGAACACCTTCAAAATATTGACAAAAAAATGTTTGCAATCTAACATTCCAATTATGAAAAGAAATTTGGAAAAGAGAATTCACGTGATGTAAAGCTATTTGTTGATGCCCTTTTGGTCTCTAAATTTTTCTTATCCAATTGCTCATTTATGTTTGTGGCCTCTGAATTTATAGGATTGCAACTTGAATGTGTTTGGATAATACTTGTGTGAGGTGAGGGTGGACAATATTGAGGGAAACATGAATAGAAACAATATCAATGATTATGGCATGTCTTTCAGACAAGGGATTTAAAGGATTTTCCAAACACCTTTCCCTTGCTACCTCTTTTCTAGCCTTTCCTTTTCTCTTTATTTTTAAAAAATTCCCATTTAATCCTTTGCTACTCCTTTTTTGTTCCTTGTTTTTTTCTTTTTTATTATCTTTGTACCCCAATTGCTTGTCATTGAAGGTCTTTTTCAATTCTCATTTGGACCTTTAGGTCTCTCATTACAATTCTTTTAAGCTTTCATTGTTTGATCTATTCTCTCTTCCTATCTTTAAACTATTATATTTCCTTCTTCCTCTCGTCTTGATCGATTAGCATCTTCATGTAGTCATATGTGGTGAGGAGTTGGGATTATTTACTAGGTCAATTCCCACAGTCGACTAGATGATTGGACTTATCCTTGACTAGATGAATTTAGGTAATTTGAAGAACTAGGAGATTTCTACACTTATTTGGCCTCCCAATGGATCCATGAAATATTCTTCATTTTGAAGCTAAACCTCACTAACTATTTCATCCACTCCCTCACCTCCTCCAACTTAAGAAGCTTCACATTCTCCACAATCAACATAAAAATGCAGTAAGGTAGATGGGCCCATGTTGGTGGAGATGAAATTGGTAGACTTTGGTCAAAATCTACATTCAAATTAATACAAAAATTTGCACCTCCCTCTAACAACCATGATGGGTCATTTGGTGCGCTGGGTAGAGAAAGCAAGAAGTTTGCATCTTTTGGTCACCCAAATCTGATGTTCCTAGTGGATCTTGTTGGTTTGTCAAATTAGGTGTTCCAATTGGAGATTGTTGGTCCAAAAAACTAGATGTTTCTATTAGAGTATGTTGGTCTATCAAATCAAGTGTTCTATTTATCCCTTCAACCTCTATTTTTGGCACAACAGTAGTGGATAGACTTCGAATATTTTTAGTAGTTAATGCTTCCTTCAGGGAAGCAAATTGGAAATTTTCACTTGGCTGCATAACCTCCATTAATGCATATAGATTTAGGGGACAAATACCTATTCTTTGAAATCCTACTTTAATGTTATCATCAATCAATGCTTTCTTAAATCTAGCACTATCAAGTGTTGCCAACTTTTCCCTTTTAATAGATCTAGATTTGGATACTTACTTGTCTATATTGCTCTTTCCTTCTTAAAATATGATTTGAAAGATGTGGGAATTCACTAACATCCAATGGTTGATATCTGTGAGATATGTAGGTTAGTTAGTTAATACCTAGTGACCTTTCTTGGTTAATAGTAGAGAATGCAACATGGCTTCCATGGCCATCAAAAATCAACAAGTGTTTATTAGTGGGTGACACACTCCCAGGTACAAAACCCAACCAATTGAGGAAAATTTATTTTTTCATCCATGTATGGGGCTAAGCAACTATGCATGCACCTAGTTCACAATGAGCTATATAGTTCTTCAATATTTTTTTTCTCTTAAACAAATAAAAGATAGGTATTTTATGTCAAATAACATTCACACAACATGAAACTGTGATCCACTCTTGGCTCTTGGGTATAATTTATAATACACGTTTGTTTCCCTTTTTTGAAAGAACTCGCATTACACCATTTCATCTAGCTTGAATGTCAATCTCATCACAGTTCCAAATATTCATTGGACCATATAGATTGGTTGTGTATGCCTTTGTCAATGTATCATAGAATGCAACAACCATTGCAGGCCTCAAATTGATTGTGCACTCTCTATCTTAGCCTTCTGTTATCCTCAAAGTCAGATCAAGATGTCTTATTTTGAAGCCTATCCATAAAAACTTATTGGGAACTCCATTCTTGAATGGATTTAGCCTCATTTGACATATTTGTGCTATTTCAGACTTCAAATTGACAATTTCCAAACCATAGCCAACACTAGCCCTCTCCTCGCACCATTCAACAACCTTTCCCTCTTCATCTTCATTCAAGATTGTTGGGGTCCCTTTCCTTTCTATAGAGGTAACACCAGTCAACCAATTCATCAACATTGTTATTGGAAGACACCATTTCATTCCCCCCCCCTTGTTGACATTGTATTGTCTTCAACATCTCTCATGATAGATTCCATGTCAACCATGGACCATTCTCGTTATAGTGAAACCTTCTTTGTTGTAGTAGTTGCATTCACTTAGACTATAGGTTCAATTGGCTATGGAATTGAAATAACTTCATCCTCTTCTCTATGTGGTAGCCTACCACCTCCCTTGTGTCACTCAAAAATGTTGTTCGAGCTCTCTTTATAAATCAGCTAGTTCTTCCTTGTGTTGTACTCTTCATCTGCATTGAGCCAAGTGTAATAATAATAAACATGATAGACACATACACATAGAAATATATTCAAATTAAAAGAGAGTGTCTAATGGTGGTAAGTACTATGTTGTGTGAGGGATTCACATCACCAAAAGACATGTTGTGCAAAAACTGATTATATCAAAATTCTAAATCTTACAACCTTTAGTTGATCATGATATATATATAAATATATATAATTAATTAAGGTGTTTATATAACTTGAAATAACATTATGATAAAAATATTTATAACCCTTTGTGAAAAATCATAATGATATTTATATATAACTTGAAACAATGGTATGATACAAATATTTATTACCCTTTCTGAAATAATATTATGATATAAATTGAAACACCATTATCATTCATGAAAACACCACTATAATTGAAGAACATACAAAGCATACATCTAAATTTTTATTTAAATGTAAATGAACAAGGTTATCGAAAACATCAATTTATATATCTCTGCCATATATCTCTTTAGAATTTCAGGGTATCAAATGCTCAACTGTTAATGGTTTTATACACCTATCATTTGGCCGATTGTGTGTATTTATACACTAAGGATCTGACATGTGTAATGATGCATATGTATGCAAATGTTTCTGAAGAAAATCATGATACATATGAATAATAATCATAGATTGAACCATTTCTACAATTGTAATCTTGAAACAACTTTGAAATATACATACCATGGAAGTTGCAACAAGTGCGTGAAAGAAGTTTGCAATAGTTGTCTACAATTAGTCTTGAACATGTGTCTAGAACTGAAATTGAGAAATTCAAATTCCGAATAAGAGTTTCTTGCAATGCACATCTTTGATGACTTGTATAAATAACAATAGTTTGACTTGTATAAATTTGAAAAGATAGGTTCAAATGGAGAATTTTGAATTATTGGAGGGAATTTGAAGTTGCATACTTTGAATTAATGGTAGAAGTGATATTAATTGGGTTGTGAATGGTATGTATAAATGTGATTTGAGCGGTTAGAAATTTGGGTTGTGAATATTAGTTATTGTGCCATTTGAAAGTTGATTTGAGTAATTTGAAATTGTTTTCTATTTTAACATTTTATCTGGATTAATTAAATATCATGTATAATTGTAAAATATGGTTGAAACAATGGGTCCTTATTTTGTAAAATTTTATTGCATGGTGAGTTTGAAAGTTGGTTTTCAATTTTTGCAGGGAAAGTTTGCAAAAAGACTAGTATATTGGGTATGATGGAACAATAAGTTTGTCAATCAAAGATATGAATAATAGAACATTTTTATTTGTAATATGTTGAAATGTATTTTCAAGTGGCCAGTTGTCAAATCTATAGAAGTCGAAATGTAAATGGGTTGTGTATACATCAACTCAATTTAATGTATTAGTACATATATTATACCAATAAAAATATCTATTTACATTCACCTAAATTTGAGAAAATTGAAAATTTTTACTCTATCATTGGACAGTTTTTTAATTTAACGTGTACTTCTCCTCATATAAAGCCAGTTTAAAAACAGAAAGAATTTTTTATTATTTATTTGTGGGGCCAGGCTGTCAGCGCTTATCCCCCTGATAAGAGCTCGCACTACCATCGGGCCCTCTCCCTTAGTTAAAATAATAGCGGAAGCGGTTTCAAATGGTGTTTGTGCCTCTTGCAGGTGAAGAAACATTTGAGTGCCCTTGAGTATTTGAGATCCTCATCCATTGTTCAAATCTTCCACCGCTAACTTGACAGCAGTCTTTGCAATCTTTCCTGACCACGAACTCTAAGCTACTATCACCCCTACATTCACCCTCTCTTTCTGAACCGCACGATCTACACTGGTAGCCACTAAAACGCAGATAAGTGGAAATATTGGCACTATTTTCATCTCAAATCCCTTGCTTGCTTTCTCCTCTGCACCATGCTTGCCAATAATATCTGTTTTCATCTTCAAGCCGCTTGAGAGCCTTACAACACCGCGTTCACCGAGGGTCCAAGAATCTAACCATAAATAATTGAGAAGGTCCACCCAATCTTTTATTATTCCGACCGATCAAAATCAGTCCGTGAAGAGGAAATAATGGCATGGGGGACACAAGAAAATGGGTAGAAGGAAAAGAAGGAAACATTACTGGCAGTAAACAGCTGTTGTCTTCAATGTTCCACTGGTTATTCTTTTTTGATTGATTATGTGCTTTATAGTTTTGTGAAGTCTTTTCAATCAAAATGTAATTGGGCGATCGAAAGCTGAAAATTAATATAACAAAGTGCTTGTCGTTTTAATTGATTAGTTGTCTATTTTATGTGAAAAATCCACATGTCCATCAACACACGACAAAGAGAGAAAGTGGAGGTCTAATACATCTTTTTAGCTTCTACAATATTACTAAACTTTCTCGAATAATCTTGAGAGGCCATTAAAAGAAAGAAATTCTAATTTTTCTTGCAGGTTTTTAATTATTATGTAACTTATTCTCCACTAATATAATTATGTATAACTCAAAAAAAAGTCTTGTAAATAACCAAAAAGACAATGAATAAAGTGTAAATAGAAAGAGATGAGAAAATCAATAATCCTATAAGTTAAAAGAAAGGTGATTTATGAAATAATCCTTTAAATTTTTAGTAACTCCTTCATTGAAAAAGAGAGTAAGAAAAGTCATTTAAATTGTAAAATTATGCATTTAATGTAATCATTTGTAAAGAGTGTGTTAAAATGTAAAAGAATATTTAAGAGAATGTGTGATGGTCAGATGTAATCCATGAAATATTTTATAAAGTTACGACTAAAAGAATCTAGAGGTGGAGAATACACTTCACATATTGATCTATGATAGTAGATGTACTATAAAAAACGTGTATACGTTTACACTTCCACATTACGGTTCCCGCCCCCCCCCCCAAAAAAATTATTCAGCTTAATTGATCCCATAATTACCTAAAATTATGCATTCTATGGCCCATTTGTCACATTATTCTATAAGAACCAAGCATTGAATAAATACATACAACTCATTTGTTGCCCTCGATATTGTGTGTCCTAGAAATATGAGCTGGAACCCATTCACTTGAATGGATCCCCTTTGTTAGCCAAGAACCATTTTAAATATGCTTTTGGAGACGATTTAATATTCAAAATCCAACATGCAAATGTTGACTATTGGGATCTAAATTTTGGGACATTAAATAAATGCCTATAAATACCTAGTCTTTGTTAGAAACAAAAGAAAACTAAGAAGGTGGGTGAATAAGTTGTACATTAAAAATTCAAACCCTCATTAGCCTTTAAAACTTCATTAAGCATTAGCATGAATATAAACAAGTAGAGCATTAACTAATTAATAACCATACACCATGAAACACTAGATTTATGTTGTTCAAAACCTTAATCAGGGAAAAACCATGGTGAGGATTAACTCACAAATATATGAATATCTATTACAATTATGGAGCCTTGCAACATGACCATGAAGTGTAGATGTTTGTATTGGTTGTTCTTATGTTGTCATTGATATCAACATGGTGACAACTATATGGTAAGTTTACTTAGTTTACCGAAAGTTGTTCTCTACTAATAATGTTCTTTTTTTGATGAACCAGTGCATTGGTATTTGAGTCCATAATTCACCGCAAGAAAAGATATGACTCTAGTCCCTTGACCATGCTATCAAGTTTGATTCAGATGGCTATATGATAGATTTTGAGAAGTTTTAGGTTATCAATGGAAAGTTATCTCTGACAGAGTTCAGCTCTGTATTTTACTATTATTTCTTACTTAGCATATTGGTGTGGAAGACTCTGCATTTTCTTAAGTAGATCATTCTAATGTTACGGCTCTGATGGTAGTCTCTGTGATGGTAGTATGATGAGAAATTGATATGATCTCAGATCTAGAAGGTGTTTTCTTTGGGGATTGTATGTTGGTTTGGATATTTTATGAATTATGTTCTAGTCTTTATTGACCTAACATATGCAATACACTACAGAGACTAGTTATGTGTTATGGATGTTAGCTGACTTGGTATAATGCACTATATGGATAAAATGTTTTAAATCATATATGGTGCTAACAAGAGTATTTTTTATTATTATTTTTTATCTAATTAGGCCAACCTAATTGATGAATAACATTTACTTGTATATATAAGATACTTTGAAGGGAGATGAGTGAGTGTGTGGAAGAAAGGTGTGAAAAGGATTAAGGGTATCTAAAGATTTGAGCCTAAATGCTTTATCAATTAAGGATGAAAGCAAAAAAAATTAGTGATTGTTGTGAGAGCTAGTGCTTCATATTGTAAGCTTTATTGGAACTGAACCATGTACATTGAAGGTGTATTCTATCAGTTCAAACTTTTGGTAGTGAGCCATAATCTTTGTATCTTGGCGGTCACCCATCTTTTGTATTCAGGAAGTGATCCTTATAAGGATAGTGCTCGTGTTGGTAGTGAGCCTTGTAATATCTTGTATCTAGATATAATATATTGTGAGTTAACCCTCACCGTGGTTTTTCTCTTTTTGGTTTTTCTATGTAAAAATCATGATGTTCATATGTGTGGTTGCATTGATTTGTTTCTATGATCTCTCATGCCTAATTTAGTTAGAATTATGATAAAAGTTAGATGGATTTTATTAGAATGGTTTTATGGAATATTGATTCACCCCCCTCTCAGTATTTCAGATGTTCAACAATTGATATCAGAGCTTGGTTGCTATGAAGAAGCCTAACAGCTTGAGGAAGATCTCAGAATTTGAGTATAAGATTTTTTTTTTCTATTAAAAGTGATCTTTGTTGGATATTTAGAAGAAATAGACAATCTGAAGGAAAAATTGATAATAAAAAAATGCATATATTGAAAAACTGCAAAGTAAATGCAAAGAAGCATGTGATATATTGGATAAGGCAGATGAAACTATCTTTAGCCTACTACAACAATTGGATGAGAAGAAAAGAACTGAAGATTGTTAGAAAATTTAAATTCAAAGTAAGATGGATGAATGCACAAAGCTTGAGAAAGAAGTAGAAATATTGAGATCTAATCTAGAAAAGGCAAGAAGTTTTGAAGATAAATTTAAGGTAAGCTCTTCAATGCTTGATGAGTTGATTGCTTCTCAAAAACTGGTGATGGATACAAGTGGTTTAGGGTTTGAATAAGTCTAGAGTTCTAAAGTGAAGCATTCTACTGAAAAGAAGACTCAGTGCAAAGATGGATGAATCAAGAACCTAAGAAAACAATTCTGGAAGAATTTTCATCAAACAACTTGATGCTAAAAGATATTTATCTTTCAATGGTATTTTTCATTCCTGCAAGAAATTTGGTCATAAGGAAAAGGATTGTAAAAGTAAAATGAATGATACTTTATCATTCTTTAGAAAATGTTTTAATTGCAAGAAGGTTTGCCATAAATTTGTTCTGTGTGAAAAAAGATTGAGTAAAAGGAAAAATGGGAGAAAGAATGTTGTTTGTTGTAAGTGCAACAATCCAAAAAATAGTATTAATAACTACATTAGAAGAAAAAATAACTATCCAGCGAAGAAACATGAACAAATCATTGATTTGAAAGAAGTAACAAAAGGGATGAAAAGGATCTAGTGAAATGAATGAGAGTTCAACCAAGTTCAATTAGAATCATCAATCTTATCTGTGCTGACCACCAGTGCAAATATGACCATTAATTTTTGAGTCTAGCAATGACTAAGGGGGAGCAATTATCATAAAATTTAATAAACCCCCTTCATCAATACTCATGCCACATCATGGAAAAAGCATATTTAATGTGGTAACGAATTCAAGGAATTTCTCAGTTGCATTTGTGAAGAATGAAATTTGCATAATTTGAAAGAATGGAGGCATGGACAATTTTTGAGGTAATCTACCTATAATTTGAAGCATTTATTACAAAATCATTTAGAATGAAAGAAATAAATTTAAATATGTCAAGAGGCATATGTATTTTAAGAGAAGCATGTAAAGGAAGTTTAGAGATCAATTTAGAGTTTTATGGTTTAAAGGAGAAATCAAGTGGATTCAAAGTGTGCTCTAGAAACTGGATATCTAGATCCTTTCCTTGTTGGCATTTATAGAGGTATTCCTATTTGCACAATATTTCATTTTTATTGCTATGGATAATTCAAAGGTTGTGAATAGTGATGTTAGAGTGCAAGGAAATTTGAGAAAATATTTGAAGAATGTGTCAGGAGAGTCTGTTGGTGAATTCTCTCGCATCCTTCCTAGAGTGTTTCCATCAAAAGATATCTATGCATTTTTTTACAGTAAGATAGAGGAGTTTTCACCAAGCTAGTTAAGCATTCTTTGGAAGAATGAATTGGAAGAGAACCATGATACCTACAAAGTGTTAGTTGAGAAGAAGTTGGATGTTTGGTAGAAAACCCCTTTGTTTGAGTTTGACATGAATTATATTCAAATAATTTTGAGTAGAATTCATGATTAATATTTGTGGATTGATGAAGCACATTTGACTACTAGAGAAGCAATCAGAGATGTAACTGGTTTTTTTTCCTCTGGACCAGTTCCCGAATGGAAGGTTGTGAATGAGCAAGAGATAATTGAGGTAATCAGTGTAACTCTTGAAGGGAAAATGATTAATTTAAGATCAATTATGGATCTAGTCATTAGGTATGTCGCAATGGTCATTGGTCACAAAGGTTTTCTACTTGGAAATGAATTACTTCAAATGCATCTTTTAAAGAATTTAAAAGGAAATCAAAAAGAGTAAGAAGAATAAATTCTAATATGAAAATTTGGTTGTCTACCTACTCTTTTACTTTTTTAAAGAAAATTACTGGTAATCAAAAGAATAGAATGGTCAAGTACAAATCCTATTGCACATCAAATCAAGAACTTCATGATAAGTCTTGGCAATTCAAATGCTCAAGGGACTGCTCTTCTTCCATTCTTTAGAACATTTCAAATGAGGATGAGCAGAAGGTCAAGGATTCTAGTAAGCATCACCGAAAGGTACTCTGAAAATATTAATTTCCTAGTGTCTACAGATTTGTGTCTCATGGAAGTAGTTGAATCAAGGTTGGTATGGATATTTGAGTTAGATTATGAAGTTTCAAAGGCTAAAATTTATTATATGAAAAAATTATTTTGGAAATCCCTAAGAATCCCAATGTAGAAGGTACCTTTAGTAATGCAACTAGAACACAGAAGAAAGGTAAGAGTATTGTCAAACAAGAAGTTACAAAAGGAAGTGAGATGGAGAGAGCTCAACATGAGCATGAAAGGATAAACATTCAAGGAGCTTTGGAAGAATTGCAGAAGGTTATTCTCAGTGCTAATTTTGATTCATCTATTTATATTGTGGATAATCTTAGAAACATGATTAATTCTATGAAGGTCTACATCTCTACACTGGAAGTA
>VDFB02252616.1:92212155-92258829 GCA_007258455.2 Sequoia sempervirens
AAATTTCTTAAGTCACATGATTAGTTTGTTAAACCACCTATTTAATTGCCAAAATTGTGCATAAATTTGTTAAAACCAAGTTTCAAATTGAAAACCATTGTTTTTTAAGATAATGCCACTAATTATAGGAAAACAACCATGAATTGAAGGTAAAAACCACCTTTTTGAAGGCTAAAACCATTATTTTTAAGTAAAAACCATTTTTTTAAGGTAAACACCACCATATCAAAGGTTGAAACCACTAATTTTAGGTAAAAACAACTATGTTTTAGTCAAAACACAAATTGTTAGTTCAAAATCATCTACGGTAAATAAAACCACTCAGTATATGAGGCAAACTATGGCCCGCAAGTTTAAAATACTTTTGAAGCTTAAACTATTGTTTATTAGGGAAACCATGGTTTTAGGTTTAAAACCATTCTTTAGACAAGAAAAACCATGGTTTCAAACACAAAAACCGGACCAAAACTTAGCCTCTAGTCACTTGGGTGACTAGGAGCCACATCACAATGGGCTAAAAGACCTTAGGTCTCTTCCAATGACTTTTCTAAAAAACTTGCATTCACTAAAACAATCATAAATTTTGTAATACTTAGATCCATTTTCAACTTCTTGTAAGTGTCAAAAAATTAGTTTTGAGCTGAATGTTGTCGTACCATTACTTTTCTTAGATCACCAACTATAAAGTAGGTAAATTCATATGAATTGAGTATTTCTTTGTCAAATTTCATATATGAATATCTTTTATGCATGATATCATTTTCTAGTAAACATTTCTTGGCATATGAATTTCCTCTTGGTGGTAATGATATGGTTTGCATTCCCTAAGGTGTGAATCTTTTATTCCTTGGCCAGTCCTCTCTTGGTGGTGATGTCAATTGTTATGTTCTCTAGGGTGACAACTTTCATGTATTAAGAAAATTTCCTTTACATTTAAACCTAGTTCATGACCACGGAGCATAATACGAATTACTTTGTAGTGATGCATTTTATTTCATAAGTGTCTAGCATAATGCAACTTGCTAGCCTTGTAAAACCTTTAACCATTTTGTGCGAAACCTTATCAAAATTATTAGGGATTATAACTTTTGGTATGGTTGATGTATGGAAGGTTTGTATACCTGGCATGAATTTTCCATCTACCACCTTTTTATGGGTACGCACTAGACCGTTGTGGGTTTCTCACCCTTTTTTCTTGGGGATCACCTAGTGTATACTAGACTACTCTAGCCCTTTCGAGCATTTTTTTTTTGCAAAAATATATTAGACTTTGAAACGAAGCTAGGTGAGCGGAAAAAACTTCTTACACTAATCTAAGCAGGAGAGAGTTACACAATTTTTTGTGTTAACACCTTATTGTGTTACAATATGAGATACACATAGAGAATAATGGAAATAGAACAACATCAATGTATAAAACAATGACACCAAATATATCGTGGGAAAAACCTTTCGGGTAAAAAACCCCACCCTCCAAAAGCACAATACTATTGTATTACTTCAAATAGGAGTTACAATACATCACCAAGTACATAGCCTTCTTCTAGAAGTGCTTCAACCAAACACCTATTTTGGAGTGATATTGGCAGTACTTCATTACCTACAAACAAACTATACATTCTACAACTCAAGACACTCAATAAATAGAGTGATACAAGCTTCAAGAAGCATATAGAAGGCGAGGGGTGTCCAAATCCACATGACACAATTTGCAATTCCTTAGACATGCATTTGGAAATATGTGACATATTCCCTTCCACCCCCAACAAGTGTCAAACATGCACATGTATATTCTTCTTCTTCCAAGCTTGGACGCCTAGATAATGCTAAAAATAACTTATGATAGATGCCTTACACATCTTATAGCTGTCATAAAATCTGTCATAGCTGACAACACTTACAACTATAAGAGAATCTATCATAATTGGCTAAAATAAGTTGGTTCTCTTACATCATGTCATAACCCAACTTGGGCACCAACTTTCACCCATGCATTCGAAGATGCTTTATGGCGCGTCATAGAATCTATCATATGTCATAGATTCAAAAGTGGGATACCTATGGCCACTTGGGATGATGATGTCTTGAATCCAGTCACCTCCAACGAGGATGCCACCCATCTGGTGTGTCCCAATTTTTGATATGATACCATCGACATTTAAATAATACAAATAAATACATTAATTACATTAATTAAACCAATGTTAGGACTCTAAGGTTGAGACACCTTAATCCCAACACTCTCCCACTTGTCAAAGACCTGCCGAGTGTCATATAGAATCATCTACTCAGGGCCCCAAGGATCATGGAATCATAACACCATATGAATAGTTTTGTGCTCACTAGTTTTTTCAGTGCATCTGCAACATTCATCAAAGTGTCAACCTTCTCTAGGTTCACTTTCCATCTTCTACCATATCACAAACAAAATCATACCAAACATCGATGTGCTTTGTCCTGGCATGGAAAGTAGGATTCTTTGCTAAACAAATTGAACTTTGACTATCACAAAAAATAGTAATTTGTCATGCATCTAAATAATTATCAGAACATAATCTCTTAATCCAAATGGCTTCCTTACAAGCAGGAGTGGCTTCCATATACTTTTCCTTTGTCATGGATAAAGTGACTATAGCCTACCACTTACTCATTCAACTGATAGCACCGCCAAACATCATAAACACATAACCATTGGTGGATCTTCTACTATCATTGTCACTTTTCCAATCCGAATACACATATCCTCGAATGCTCATAGAATGTTGAGGTCTAGTAGGATAGCCATGAAAAAACAAGGAATATGCATAAGTTCCCTATAAATATCTAAACACCCTCTTAACCGCATCCCAATGCACTCACCTAGGATTAGCCATAAAATGGCTAAGGATTCCCACTACTTGGGAAATGTCTAGTCTTGTACACATCATCGCATACATCAAACTACCAACTGCACTTGCATATGGTACTCTGGTCATGTCCTCCATCTCAGTAGGATATTTTGGATAGTCATTCATAGAAAGCTTCATTCCTTGCATCATAGGAACAACTAACTGTCTGCAATCTACCATGTTGAATCTCTCCAACACAGAGTTCACATACTTTCTCTAGCTTAACCAAAGCTTTTTTTCAGTTCTGTCTCTCATGATTTTCATTCCTATAATGTACCTAGCTGCACCTAGGTCTTTCATCTCAAACAATGCTGACAATTGAAACTTCAAATCTAAAATCATACTTTTACCATTCCCAATAAACAACATATCATCTATGTATAGAACAATAATGAGAATGTGACCATTATTAGTTTTAAAGTATACACAATGGTCATATTTAGATCTCTGAAATCCCAATTACAACACATAGGTATTGAACTTCTGATACCACATTCTAGGAGATTGTTTCAAACCATAAAGAGACTTCTTCAATTTGAAAACCAAATTTTCTTTACATTTTTCAATGAAAGGCTCTAGCTGTGACATATAAATCTCTTCCACCAAATCACCATGAATGAATGTTGTCTTCACATCCATCTGTTCCACTTCTAAGCCATATGTTGTTGCACGTGACAACAGAAGTCAGATAGTTGTCAGCTTCACTATAGGATAGAATATCTCTCCATAATCAATTCCCTCCACCTGCAACCAATCATGCCTTATACTTCTCAATACTGCCATAAAGACCACATTTTTTCTTGAAATCCCATTTATAACCAATAGGTTTACATCCAATAGGAAAAGGTACCAGACCCAAGTCTTATTTTTTTTTAAATAAGCCATTTCTTTATCCATGGCTTGCATCCAATAATTTGAATCATTCATACCCAATGCCTCTCTAGCCATCCTAGGCTCATCAATATTAGTAATTAAGGAAAATATGTAATTGGAATCCAATAACGAATATCCAAACCTTTACAGTTTTTGCCTAACTCGTGTAGACCTCCTCAAAGATTGAGGTTGAGCTTCTTCTTCTTCAAAACTTTTAGAGCTACTTGAGCTCTCCTCATCATTAGGTCCAACATGAGTACTTAGTTCTTCTTTCTTTGGAGTAGGTGGAATTTGAACTACCTCCTTTTTCTATATCTCTTCTTTCTCTGTTTGAATCTCAAAAGAGGAAGGTTTCATCTCTCTGAAGATCACACTTTTGCTGTAGAGAACCTTCTGAGCTACTAGATCCCAAAGCTTGTACCCGTTCACACAAACACCATAGTCGATAAAGATACACTTAACAACCTTGTTCTCCAACTTTGACCTCTTATATAAGAGGGATTCGTTGCACATAAGTCTCTCCTTTCTCGAGAGATCACCAGGGAATGAACTTCCCTTATACACCTCAGAATAATAGATGAGCAGAATGATAAAAAACTAAGATTCAATAATGTTTTGGGAAAAAATACTAGAGACTCTGAGAGAGAAAAACCAAGATATTTTTGTCTCAGATTGGGGAGCTCTCAGCCAAAAGACATCAGCGTAGTTTCAGGATGCTAGCGCGATGCGTTGTCATCTAAAGGATGTGTTGGCATCCTAAGCAACAGAGAGCTCAGTAACTCGAATGGACATAAATAAGCTTCACTTCTAAGCTCAGGTCTAAGATGTACTGAACGATATAACTAGTCAATAAACTTGAAATTGAAATGAACACAAGGATGCTTGGAAAAATCTTCACTCCAAGCTCCTTTTCGTGACTTGCACATAAAAGAATGAGAGGAAAATTATTAGGTGGTTGTATAGGGGTCTGCCTCAATCAGACCCCCATTTTGCTGTTAAGTCACTCCACAAGATAGTAAATGAACAAGTAGGAAAGGAAAGTAAGAGAGAGAGTGTGTGTGTGTTACCCACGGGCCTAGACCCTCTCTACAACACACAGACGCACCATTGAGTGCTTGCTTGAGAGCTGCTGCTAGGAGGACCTCATTCTGGCATGGATTCACTTGTGAGAGCACTTCTATCAAAGGTGAAGATAACTCTAAATTGGAGCAAGTAACAAGAAAGCTTGATTGATGTCTTCCAACCTCGAAATGAGAGCCAAAAAGGGGTTTTTAATGCTTGCAAGGGTTACAAAGAGCCATTACTTTTAGAATGTAACTGTTAGGAAATGTGTCACAAGGGGTAGTAATTCAAATTCTACATTTCAAACTTGGGAAATCACCAGGATGCTACCACATCGTGCAGACGTCTACGCACTACACCTGCATCCGAAGCCTAGATTCTTAGGAAATGTGTCGCTAGGCTTCTATTGCTCAACCAAAGGTTTGCATGGAGTGAAAATCGTGAAATTCTGACCCGTGGGATTTTTTCATTAATGTTTCAAGGTGTCATAAATGCTAGGAAAAAATGCCAGAATGTGGAATTGCCCCTAGGTGCAATTTTGGGACATTACATTTTGCTCCCACTTTAGTGGGGTCAATTTTGAAAAAATTAGCCTCACTAAAGTAGAAAAGAAAAAAATTCATCCAAATTTTGAATTCTATGGATTTGCATGCCATAAGAAAGAGACCATAGTGGCCATTGAATTCAAGCTAACAGGAATTGAAGGTTCCCCCAGCATCCGAGCTCAACAAACAGTGTGAAAATGGTCGTGAAAAATAGTTCAAAGCTTTAACCTGCAAAACTCAAATTTTGGGTTAGCTTCAAAAAATCAGAAGAAAGCTACTATGGAGAGAGGAATGATCAAGAAAAAGTCATCGATTCGAAAGAAAAATATGATCAAGAGACGACCTTATTCACCCTCCTGAGTTTTCCCTCAACTTGGTGAGGAAAATTCAAGAGACACCAGGGAACCACAAGCTCTAGGAAAAATGGCCCCACGGGGCCTATATATACCTAGGTGGGCCCCTAGAAGGGTCATTTTCACTATTCACTATGAAAAAAATTGTTGACTTTTCCTCTCCCGAGGGTTCCAAAGCATTTTCTAGAGCCAGAGGGCTTAGGGATCCATGCATCGTAGTGATTAGAGGCTCATCATCAGTTTTGTATATCATTTTTGTAGCGAAATACATATACATACATATATACTTGTAGATCTTTTGTATAGACACATATTCAATAGCCACTCATTGTTTGTAGCAATGGCCCTATACATGTACATGAAATTTGGTACATACATGCATATATATATATATGGATATATTGATTATGATCTCATGGCATTGTTCATTTGGATATCTATGCTCTTTATTTTTCATGTATGTTTATGGTACATGGATGTTATATACTCATATGGATGTATACTTACATTAAATGCTAACATGATTTAATAAACACACATGGTTGTATGTTGATTAAATACAATGATGATCTAATGGTTTTAATAGATGTAATATGATGCATGGTCACACACATAGATTTTCGTGTCATAACACAAAATTTCATAATGTGTTAATGAATAATGTCAACATATGTAGTGCTACTGCCCTTCTATAGAGAGAACACTACACATATGACACATAGAACACTATGTGTAGTATCGACGAAGATGCATCGCATTAATGGACTCTTTTAAAAGTGTTACATCCATAGATGATAATCCATAGGCACCTAAACCATATATGGATATCACAATGTAAGGGCCCAACCAATTAGAAATGAATTTTCCTCTCAGATTAGGTGGCGCATTTACATTTCTCTAGTTTTCGTAGAGAACTAGATCTCCTATCTTAAAATTCCTAGGAAGCACACCCTGATTATATTTCCTATATAACCACCATTGATAAGCTTTAAGATGTTTGAGGGTCCATAAACGATGCTCATCGAGCATCTCCAGATGATGCAAATGGTTAAATCAGTAGGTTTCATCATCAACTAACCCTTTAAGGGAAACCTGTAGAGACGAGATCTCCAACTCCAAAGGTATAATGGCTTTGGCACCATACATGAGCTTGTAAGGCGTTGCTCCCATAGCCATACAAACACTCATACGATAGGCCCATAAAGCATACATTAATTGAATGTGCCAATCCTTACCATGCTTATTAATTTTTTTATGAAGAATAAGCTCAAGAGTTTTGTTAGACACTTATGCTTGACCATTGGATTGTGGATAGTATAGTGTGGAGAACCTATGCTGAATATGAAATTTCTCAAGGAACTACTTCACTTCCTTTTTCTCAAGAAACAAGTGTAGTGGGAAATCCAAACTAAGAAATGATGATATTCATGAGGAAACTACAGATAGATTCAGTGAACATTCGTGGATCAGAGTGGGATAGCTTCAACCCATTTCATGAAATAGTTCGTAGCAGTAATGATAAAGGTATGTCCCTTGGAAGAAGGAGGTGATATTTTTCCAATAATATCCAACCCCCATTTTGCGAATGGCCAAGGAGAAGTTTGATTTTGTAATTCTTGGGCAGGTGCATGAATAAGATGATTGTATTGTTGACATTGAAGGAATTTCTTAACAAAATCGAAGGAATCATGTTCCATCATTTTCCAATAGTACCCCATGTGTATCACTCCTCTTGCTAAGGATCTACCACCAAAGTGTCCACCCCTGAAGCCTGAATGGGCTTCCTTAAGGGCACGAGGTATTTCTACTTTAGTGAGACACCTGAGAAGCAATAATTATAGGCCTTTCAATAAAGGACATTAGATAGAATAACATAACACACTAAAATATTTCTTATATATGTGTGATCATTCTTTGTTGCATCATTGGGAAATTTTCCAGTCTTTAGGTAGTTATAGATATTAGAAAACCATTCTCTAGAGTCCACATGGGAACATACAAGGGACTTGGCTTCGGGTTGGTCGAGAACTATAGGGGTCCACAAGATCTGGACCACGAAGTGGTATTCTTTCGTATCTTCTTTTGAAGGTACCAAGGAAGCAATGCTTGCCATATGGCATCAACTTGTCTATTTTCTCTCCTAGGGACACTATCTATTGTGAAAGAGGAGAATTGTTTAAGAAAGAACAAGGAAAGGTCTCGATATTAGGATAACTTGCTTTGCTTGGCCTGATAGGTTCCCATTATTTCGATCATGATAAGTTTAGAATCACCTAGAATATGAAGACATTTGATTCTTAGTATAGTCATGACATGTAAGCTAGTAACAAGGGCTTCATACTCAATGATGTTATTAGTACAAGGAAAATCTAGCTACAAGGATAGAGGAACTGGTTTACCTTCAAGGGATATCAGAACCACACTAGATCCAGAACTAGTTTGACACCTCAATCCATTGAAATACATTTTCCATTCGAGGTCATGATTAATTACAAAAATATTTTCATTAGGGAACAAATCCAACCCCGGGAAGGAGAGGGAGCATCCGCCAGTTGGTCCACAACTATTTGACCCTTTATTGACTGCTGAGTAACAAACTTTATGTCAAACTTAGAAAGCAACATAACCCATTTCGCTAACCTTCTAGCTAGATCAACGCTAGATAGCAGATATTTTAAGAGATTTCTTTTTACTATGACATGCATTTTAGCATGGAGAAGATAGTGTCTTAGCTTTTGCGTAGCAAAGGTGAGGGCGAGGCATTGCTTCTCCATGGAGGAATAATAGGTTTCATAGTCAGCCAGAACACACCTAATGTAATAAGCTGCTCTCTCCTTCCCTATGTCATCATATTGAGCTAAAAGGGCTACAAAGGCATATGGTGAGATGGCAAGGTAAAGCAGAAAGGGTCTGTCTTGCATAGCTGACATCAAAACAAAAGGATTGGCCAAATAGTCTTTGATTGACTTAAAGGCTTTCTAACACACTTCATCCCATATGAAGCAAACATCCTTTTTGAATAGAAGAGTGAAAGAAAGGGTACGATCAACCAATTGAGATATAAATCTATGAATTGCTTGAATTTTCCCTTGTAAAATTTGCAACTCAGTGATACTCCTCGGTGGAGGCATGTTAACAATGGTATCAATCTTATTTGTGTCAACCTCGATCCCACAGTCTATAAACCCCAAAATATTTATGGTGTCAACTTTGAAGACACACTTATGAGGATTTAGTCTCATCTTATAGAGTCGAAGCCTTTCAAAAATAAGGCGAAGGTTCTTTATGTGGTCTTGAAGGGTTATTGATGTCACTAATATATCATCAATGCTATCTTCTAAGATCTTATGGATAAAATCGTGAAATATCAAGGTCATCGCTCGTTGGTTACAAGTAGCTCCCGTGTTCTTTAATCCAAAGGGAATGACCACATAGCACAAAGTACCCCATGGGGTAGTGAAGGTTGTCTTGTATTGATCATCTAGGTTAATACGAATCTAATTGTAACCCGAGAAGCCATCCATGAAAGATAGTAATGCATGTTCTATAGTTGAGTCAACAATCATATCTATGTTAGGCAACAAAATATCATCTTTAAGAGAAACCTTATTAAGATCATGAAAGTCGATACATATACAAATACCACCATCAGAATTACTAACGAAAACTATATTCAAAATCTAGGGGGAATAGTCAATCAGACAAATAAAGCTTGCTTTTCATAGTTTCTCTATCTCAGTCTTGACCATCAATGCCACCCTAGGATTGATCTTTCGGATTTTTTGCTTAACTAGCTTGGCATTAGGAAATAGGATGATATTGTGAACCACTATAAACTCATCAATACCAGGCATATCCTCATATGTCCAAGCGAAGATATTAGGATGAGATTGCAAGATATCAGAGTGTTCATCTGCTTCTTCTGAAGAGAGACACTTCCTGATCTTGATCAATTTTTCTGAGGATTTAGAATACATAGGAACTTCAACAGTATCTCCTTTAAGAAGGGAACTACAGTCTTTAGGATGAGATGTCGTGACGTCATTATTGACATTAGATAGAGGAAGTTCCTTGTCAATACTCAAAATAGACTCCCTAAAGTATGATTGACTGTGCAAGCGATATGGGAACTATTTCTTGTGATAATAAGGAGACAACAGGGAATAAGCACCTAGAAATTCCTCTAGCACTTCATCCGAGGAGAAGACATCTAGAAGGACCTTCTCGGCCTACCCCTTTCCTCTATCAACTCAGGATGAACCAAGTTTAGTGGCTTGGTTGAAATCATATTAACACTCCACCAAGGCTTTTGCTTGGACTATTCTATAGAGCATCACAAACATAGGTAGCGTTGTCATGGCTTGAACTAGATAGGGACCTGAATTCCTTGCTTGATATGCCATAGGACTTTTTCCCCATAGCCATATTGAGAAGCGAGCTCATATCCAAACTGATAACGAGTTTGCAAAACCTCAGGAGGCAGAAACTCCATGTAGAGTGTTTCATTCCACCAATGGATGTCGAATGTTTCTATGGGAGTACTCCCACCTTCTTTAGAAGGCTCAAAAATGTTAATCTCTTTTGCAGGAGGGGGATTACTCACCTCAAAAAAGGAAGGAGTGATCTCCTGAACTAGATCACACTTCTCCTTTGCGGGAGTATCATCCACCTTCATGTCGAGGGTACCTAGAAGGTCTAAGCAAGAGGGGTTTTCCTTGTATTTTGCAACAAAGAATTCAGAGAAATTCAAGGAGCCCCAATCATCACCAAGGAAAGAGTTCATTTGAGAAGCAGATGAGGGGGACTTAGGGTCCTTTGCTTTAGGTGGTTCTTCATTTCCAACAGTCACTCTAGGAACAACTTCCAAAAAGGGTATGGATGAAGAACATGCCATAACATCAATGGTCAAGATGGAATACAATTCTTGAGAGTAGACAAAACTGAAGCATGACTGATAGCTGCCATCTCATAGAGGTGAACAAACTGCTTTAACTGTAACTAGATTATTTACAACAAACTTCAAAGAATAGTGTAAAGTAGAAGTCATCGCATTGATAGCATGGATCCAAGGTCTCCCCAAGAGGAGGTTATACGATAATTGGCTAGACATCACATAAATCAATGTGGGTAAGGTAATGGGACCCACCTATAAAGGTAGTATTATCATACCTAGAGCTTGGCGACCGACGTTATTGAATCCATGAATGTACAAGGAGGAAGTCACTAAGGAAGATGAATCAAATTTAAGCTTAGGTAATAGGTCCATACCATAAACATTGAGAGCCGAACCGATGTCAATGAGGGTACACCTAATATAGATATTGTTAACATTGATTATAATCATTAAGGGATCTGCTTGCTTTTGCACATCCAGAGGCGGGAGTTCTTGCGGGTGGAAGGTGATATTCAGCGAATCCATGCGAATATGAGCCAACAACACATTAACATCCATAGGCCTAGTAGAGGTAAGCAAGAGAATATTTTGTAAAGCTTCTTGAAGCATATCTTGATAAATCGAACCCATCTGAAGCAAGTCCCATAGCGAGATCTTGGCTGGAGTAAAACGGAGTTGCTCAACAAGATCATAATCGCCTGTTGATTTGATCGCGGGTTTAGGTGTCGAAGGAAGGCTTGGTTGAGAAGGTGGTAAAGAAGTAGGAACATATTGTGAGATGGAGGTTAGAGAATCAAATAGAATAGATAAAGTGACAGCCAACACTTCTAAACTATTAAACCTCATCCAAACAAGAGAATACAAACAAAGCATAAGGAAAATAAAACATTTAATTAAAATACTCCCCATGCTTGAACTTGAATCACTTCTCTTGCTCCCCTATTTCTCCCTTTGCAAATATGCCCTCAGATTTGTAGTGTGACTTGTGCAAATACTTGCAAATGATAAGTAGAAAGTTGGAGAAGAATAGCTATTAAGTTGAAAATGGAGAAGAAAGGTTGCTTTTATAGACAACAATTTGAATGGACGGTTGAGATTAATCTTCTAGAAAGATTCCAAGATCAATGGATGGGAATTCATGAGAGGGATGTTATGAAATGGATGGTTGAGATTAAGTCTCAGAAAATATGCCAAGATCAATGGTCTAGAATTGATGCACCAAAAATATGCCATGCATGGAAAATCTATGACGCCGACGGCTATGACACCTGACAGCTATGACAGACATGCAAGACATGCAGGCTATGACAGGAAATGAATGTTATGACAGGGGATTATGACAGGGTATCTTTGACCAAGTGGTGCATAAATAATTTATTTTAAATTATTTATTCGAAAATGGAGGAAATGGAAAAGTGGAAAATAAATGATTTATTCAAATTATCTATTTGAAAATAGAGGAAATGGACAAGCGGAAAAAGCAAATTATTTATTCAAATTATTTATTTTGAAAATGGGGAGGAAATGGACAGGAAAAATAAATAATTTATTCAAATTATTTATTTGGAGAAAAATGAAAGGGAACATTTTAATTGGAATTATTTACTCACCGAAATGCGAGTAGATGGGTACCGGTGGACCCCGTACGTAATTTACCTGCATTTCAACCTATTCAAATGAAGCGCTATTCCAGTAAACTCATGGAAGAATTAAAGGATCTGATGAATGATAAAATGCACTGGCACTATTTAAACCATAGATGAAGATGACAAAAAATAATTAAATAACAATACCCCATTTAACCATTGAAGAAGAGGAGGAAATCAGGTGAATACCAATTAGTTTATTTAATCCACGGATAGAAATAACATTAGTGAATCACCAAATAATTATTAAAATTACTACCACAGAGGAATATAATCAAACATAATTGAATAACTAAAATTATTCAATTATGGAAGGACGAGGATGAAGAAAAATGACGCTCAAAGGCTTAGGACATTTTTATGTGTCTACACATACGGTTGTGATGTAGGAACAAAAGGTTGTTGATTCAAGTTTTGTTTATTACTCCTTGCAGGATATGTGTGCTTGTTGGCATTATAAGAAGTAAACTCCATAGTTTTCATGAACCTTGAATATAAGTCCAATGAATCACTATGACATGAAATCCCATTGACAAAAGAGTTAGTTGGGGTCACATAAATGATGGGTTTCTTAGGGCTCGGAGGAGCCACTGAGATCACCACCACATTCATTGACTCCTCAGCCTATCGAGAGGAGACTTGTTTGGGATATTTATGGATAGGGAAGAGTGCTTCTAAGAATTCATCTAGAGCGTCTTCCAACATATCAAAATATTCCTTAGAAAATTCATTATCATGAATGTGCAACAATGTGAAGAAAGATCTGACATTCACGCCAGGTTCACTAAAATGTGATATAAGAGGGATTTGTTGCACACGAATCTCTCCTTTCTGAAGAGATCACCAGGGAACGAACTACCCTTATACACCTTAGAATAACAGATGAGAAAAATGATACAGAACTAAGATTCAATTATGTTTTGGGAAAAACTACTAGAGACTCTGAGAGAGAAAAACCAAGAGATTTATGTCTTAGAAGGGGGAGCTCTTGGCCAAAAGACGTTAGCACAGTTTTAGGACACCGGTGTGGCACACTGTCATTTGAAGGATGCACTGGTGTCCTAAGAAATAAAGACCTCAGGAACTCGAATGGATAAAAACAAGCTTCACTTCTAAGCTTAGAAGAACATACCTCACTCTACCTTTCCTATTTTTCAAGTTTTTTCTGTGGAAGAACCTAATATGTTTCTTTTTGAATTTGATATCTTATGTCATAATTACAACTATCATAATGATGCACAAAAACTTAAACTGTTTCCAGCTAATCTGAAGGATGTAGCAGTGCGATGCTTTACGAAACTAGGATGTGAAAGCATCCATAGTTGGGACAACATGAAGACAAATTTATTGGAGAAATACCAAGAATACTTGAAGACCAAGGAAATATGATATGATATATTCTGCATCATGCAACATGAAGAAGATACCTTAGAAGATTATCTATTATGTTTTCTATTTAGTGTCCAAAGAGCTAGGTAAATAGGGTTAACCAATGAAACTATAAAAATTCTCTTTCTTAGAGGAATTAGGGATGAATGTTTGGATATTTTGAATCTTATGGGTGGTGTAGATATTTCTAAGCTGAGGTTTTATTATATTTGTGATGTGTGCAAGAAATATTCAAGGTCCACTCGCTTCGTATGAGGGTACACCAAGAAACATGTCTCTTCTAGAGGGACATCAGGTGTCATAAAAAGAGGACTAGGTACATTTCTCAAAGACCTCAATACTAATCTACTAAGTTACATGGGTAAGCAAATCAATATCTTGTATACACAAAAGAAGTAGGAGGAGGCTGAAAAATCTCTTTTTTTCTTTTGTCCTATTTGTCGTAAAAGGCATAATAGTGAAGAGCGACCCTACAACAAAAAAAAATCTTCTTTAGAAGATACCAATAGGAACACCATCCTAAGACCCCTTCTTATAGACATGACTGAAGTAGAATACACGGAAGAGCCTATTTACTTTATGGCTCAAAGGAGGCCTTGTTAACCATGAGGAATTGCCCCAACTGATTATCATACATCACCTTCAAGTCCTTGTCCTTATCAAAAAAATACTTTTCCAAATCAACCTGGATGGTTTGGAGGTTGGAAAAAACCTCCACACTACCCCTAGTGGACACAACAATACCCACATGCTCCACAATTGTGGCAAGCATGGAGAGCACCACCACCAACATACCCACAATATCAATCATGTTGGAAGAATGAAGAAGAATGATCATTTGTATAGTTTTGTGTTGCCATTGATGTCACCATGATATTCAAATTGTGACTGCAAGTCTAGAAGTCAGTACTTGATCCAGTATTTTGGTCTGGTATCCGAACCGGTATACAAGCTACACCCTCCGGTATTCTAGTCCACAATCCTCTGTGGTTGAAAAGTTTTATGCAGACTTGGGAAATAGTTTATGGATGTTGAAATCATGTATGCTTAGAATCTCTCATGTTTTGGTGCTCATACAATGTATTGGTATTATTTTGTTGATTACTTTTTGCAATTAAGTTTATTTATGGCTGACTTCATGAATAAGTTGTGATATGGTGAATCAATTTTGATATGTAGATATATGTACAACCTATCTTAGGTTTATGCTGACATGATGTAGCATGTTGAGAACTTTGAATTATTTTTGGGAAGATTTTGTGAAAGCTTGTAGCCAACACTTGGTATTGTTGATGAATAAGAAATGCATCTAATTAGGCCGACCTAATTGATGCTTGCGGTTGGATCGAGTATATATATAAGTTAAACAATTTTTGAAGATAGTAATATTTTGATGAGGCAATTGTGAATGTGAAGGTGAAGAAGAGCATAAATGATGAAGTGCGTTAAGTTTGCCTAATTAGCATCACTGGAACTATATCAACACTTGTTAGGTGCACTCTTTTTAGTTCATTTTGGCTGTGAAGCCCAATTTTGTTTTTTTAAATCTTTTTGTAGGCAATGAGCCTCCTTGTAAGTAGTGAGATTTTGTATCTGGGTGATCCCACAAAGCTGGTTTACAATTTTTGGGAGATTATGATTTTTGCTGAAATCACATATTTTTAGAAAATAGAATGATTTAAGCCATAAAAAAGTTTCATTTAAATCATTCCAATTGAAGATGGTTTGATCAAACTACCTTAGATCAAACCCCCTTGGATAGAACCCTGCTATTTTTAAACCGTAGCTATAACAGAGTCTCCTTTACACCTATCAAAATGCTAATAAAAACCACTTTTGATTTACCTTTTGGGGGATCAAATGAATTCATTTAAAAAAAAAAATTACATAAAATTATGTAGTACTTATTATAGCTTCCCCAAAAGGTATAATTTTAAATAAATTTAATTTTATTATTATAGTTATTTTTTATTTCTTGTGAATGTAGGTTTTTCACCGAAAATCAAGCTCTATATTCTACACGTGGAAAAAATAGAAGATTATCATTTATTTTTTTTAAATATGAGTGCACCAGATATTGAAGTCCTTGATCCAACAAAAAAGAACTTTGATACATACAAAAAAAATTGTGTTATATAGTCTGCCTATGTGTGAATTGTAATTGGTTTGAATTAGAAACTTTATTAAGGAAAAAATATTCAATAAAACACTATGAAACCAATTGGAAGCACTATATATCATAGTTACAAATCTAAATTTGAAAAAAATAGAATTTTATCCTTCATGGAAAAAAACTTATGTGTTATATGGTGAGCGTCACTCCTTAAAAATGGTGTTTACTGAAGAAAAAAATTAGTTTTCAAAAGAGATGAAAAAAGAAGTGAAATTTGAATCCATAAATTTTGAAAAAAATAATTTAGAATCTATAGATAAAATGTCACAAATCACTAGTTTGAATCATCTTCAAATTCCTCATGGTTTAGCCACTATAGGTGCTTGAAAGTGAAGATTTAGTTAGAAAAAATCAGTCCAGTGTCCAGTTTGGCCAAAAATTGTAAACCAGTATTATGGGGTCACCCATCCAGATAGTAAGTCCTATTTAGAGAAGTGAGCCCTTGGTAGTGAGCCTTATATTTTTTTTTTTGGAACTAATTTATATTGTGATTTAATCCTCACTATGGTTTTTCCCTCATTGGGTTTTCCATGTAAAATATGGTGTTCTTTGTGTTGATCTTGCTTTCTATTATCTACATTTCATGTTCATACTTTATAACAAAACAATGTGGTTGTGAAGCTAATATGTGTTGAAGTTTTGAGTTTAATTTGGTGACAACTTATTCACCCCCCCTCTTAGTTGTCATGCACCTATTAACAATTGGTATCAGAGCTTTGGTTCCTTGGTATAAAGCCTAACCACTTGAGGAAGATCTTGAAGATTGATTAGATGGATGATAAAGAAGAACTCCAGGCTACACTTGAGGACCTTGACAAAGTTGAAAATGAAAATAGAGATTTGAAATAAAATATTGATGATGCATGCGAATGTGTCTGGAAGTTGAAAGAACAATTAAATAAATTCAAGGAAAGACATAGAGAAGTGAGTGCAGCAGAAACAAGAGATAATTGGTCTAAAAGTGCATGTGGAAGAAAAGAAGAGAATTGAAGAATGCTTGAATACAATGGTGCAGAAAAAATCTAATGAATGCTCTAAACTTGAATAGGAGGTAGTAAACTTGAGAGTAGAACTGGAGAAGGAAAAACTCTATGAGAACAATTTCAGATCTAGCTCTGAAAAACTTGAAGAACTGCTTGCAGGGCAAAAACCAAGTAAGGAAAATGGTGGCTTGGGAAATGAAATAGGTGAAAGTTCAAAGGACAATCAAATGACTCAGAATAACGGGAAGTAGAAAATAAATTCATGAAATTTTACAAAGAGACCACCTGTGAGACAACCTAATGCACAAAGGTGTCCCTCTTTCAATGGAATTTGTTTTTCCTGTAATAAATATGGTCACAAGGAAATAGATTGTAGGAGCAGGATGAATCAGTTTCCTGGTTCTTTCTCTGGACAATGTTTTTTGTGCAAAAGGTTTGGACATAAGGCTATTGAATGCAGATCTTAGGTGAGAATGATTAGTCGAGTGATGATGAATAGGTTTAATGGAGGCAGAATGAATCATTCTTTTAATGGCTACTGTTATACCTATAACAAATTTGGACACAAAGAAAATCAATGTAGATCAAGAAGTAATGGTAGTCAGACTAATCAGAAAAGTATTTTATGCTATAATTGTAACAAACTTGGACATATCTCAAAGGTTTACAAAAACAAGAAGGGAAAATGATGTTAGAATTAGGTGTTGTACACCTTGCATAATGTTCGTAATATTTTATTTATTTATTATGTGTGTGGTGCACCTAGGGTTTTTCTAGGTGAATGAGCATCACAAGGAGTTATAATATTGGGGCCACTTTGTTGTATGTAACATTGGGACATAATTGTAAAATGTAATTATTTAATATTGGGGAATAATAATAAAATAATAAAGTACCCAATATTAAATGTGGGGTCACATGATGTAGTATTTTTGGGCATATGGTTTATGTAATACCACTTGGTGGTTTTGTAGGAGCTTGTTTCTATAAAAGAAACCACAAAGGTAGTTGTTTAGGTTGGATCAAAATTGGTCAAGGAGTTAGACGGAGTTTGTTTACTTGGGGTTATTAGGTTGAGCTTGTGCATGTATGGCCAGGGTTTAAGGCATGGCATGGGATGTGGATTCATGCTTGGTCACATGGAATGCATGGATAACTTATTAGCCCAGGAAGTGTTCATGGAGTCTGGGATGTATTGTAATGGGTTTTCATTCTTTGAATAATACATGGAGTATGGACGCTTTTGGAGGTTGGGTTTTTCCCTCTTGAGGGTTTTCCCAGGGTATATCTTGTGTCATCTTTGATGGGTATGTTATCTATTCTCTTGCATGTTGATGTTGAGTATTTTACTTGCATGTTTCAGATTTGGGTTATGTGGAAATTGTCATTCTATGGCTACATAGTTTCTTTACAAGTGGTATCAGAGCTTTGGTTATTGGATTGGATAACCCTAGGTTGCATGAGAGAATGAAAGGCAATGGCAAGATATAGGGTTTTGCAGGTGTTTTATTGCAGATCTGAGGGTTTTGGGTTTGTTGTTATGATGGGTTATTTGCAGATTTGGGGTGTGAAAACTTTTGGCAAAATAGGGTTTCTTGGTCATGCATTTAAATGAGGGTTTTGGGGGTGAGATTTCACAGATGACCTCCTAGGACAAAATGGACCTCATAGTTGGATTCAGGATGGCTGAGAGAGAAATTTTGACATATAACATGCCCTATTTTGGTTATTGAAAAAGAAATGCATCCCCTATTCGTTTGTACGGACATCGACGGTACAGTCGTCAGAAAAAATAAAATATTAAAAAAATCCGAAAAATAAAATCCCGTCAAAATATTTTTTGTACTGCAAAAATAAAAAAAACAAAAATTATTAGAAAATAAAAAAATCAAAATTTGAAAGTGTTTTGGAAGTCTGGACCAGCATATAACTAGTACCGATTGGAATGCTATATGCTTGTCGGTAGTTACCCGACGATCGGCCCGGATCATATTAACCTCGTCGGCCGATTAAGAATTGCCGTTGGCCGATCCGGTGGGGACGTGAGTGCAGCCGGTAGAGGCCAGTAAACTCCGCTCCGGCCAGATTAGGACTTAAAACACAATAAAATTTAAATTTTACAAATTACGCCATGAAAACAAAGTCCTTGGGATTTGAAAAGAAATCCAAAGCGGATTTCATATTTGCATCAGTGCATCTTGGCGAGGGGAAAAGGTACCCCAAAAGAGAAATTAAGTTATATTTAAGCAGTTTTGGAATCATACCCACCACCATCGAAGGGCGATGGGCGCCACCTCGAGCCACCAAAGAGGTGTAATTGGACCTTTACAGCGATTTTTCAAGCGGGACATGGCTTTCCACTTGACATGTTGGTTTTCAACCTCTTCTGATCGTTGAAAAGCTGGTTCCGAGCACTACACAGTGGTACAGGTTTTGTTCCATGGTTTTACAGTTTTGACAGTGTTTTGCTTGGTTGAAGTCAGATATTTATTTTAAACTTTGAGAGGGCATATCGGGTGCATGCGGAGTCGGATTTTGGACTTCGAATAGTCAACGGAAAGCTTGTTCAGACTAATTTACAGTGAATCAGGTTTGGGGTTATTTTGGCATGGTTTATTTGCTGTTTTCTTTATCTGAGCTGTTTATGGGTCTCTTTGACTATGGTGTTATTATGAGCTTATGGATTGTCGGATTTGGGATATTTGATGATGGATTCATTGTATGCTCAGTTGTACATCTCAGATTATTATACTTTTGACATGGTTATCATCATGTATGTTGCATTGTTGTATCTACAAGTTGTACAATGTTGTAGGCGGTCTATACTTACTTGTTGCACCTATGACTTGGATATGGGTTGTCTTTGCCCATTGATATTTCAGTGTTGATGCATGATCAGTTTTGGTGGCTTGGTTTAGTCACTTGGTTTGCTGATTTGGTTGTCTTGTTGAGGAGGTGAGATGGTATTACTAGGGATAGTCATGATATGAGATATATGCAGTTGACTATGATTATGTAGATATGTGGACACGGTTGGGTTGATTTGTTGGTATATTTGGTGGTGATCATGATGTCATGGATGTTTCTTGTGCATTAGAGACTTTGGCATGTTATGATGGTTTATGCAGGTGCATTGTTGGTGGTGTTGGATTGGATCTTGATTCAGGTTGTGGTGGTGTATCTTCTTGGTTTGAGGAGATTGGTATCACGATGTCATGGATAGCTTGGTTACACGGTTCAATGGGAGCTTGTGACAGTGATGGATTGGCGGTGATGGATATGATGGTTTGGCAGTGTATCTTCTTGCTTTAGAGGATGGTTATCATGTTGTCATTGAGAGCTTGGATTCACAGGTTTTGTGTGAGCTTATGACAGTGTTGGTTTTGTGCATCATGGTGCCATGGGATTGCTCAGTATCATGGTTCAGTGGGAGCATTTGGCAATGATGTGGATCCATTGTTGATTATGGATGGTTGTCTTCAGCAGGTGATCTTTGGTGTCATGGAGGAGCTCTTGGATTCTGTGTGCTACAGTGAGAGTTCTTTGACATCAGGTGTTGGAGATGTTGAGGTATTATTTATGACTTGTTGGTTTTGACAGGTGATCCTTGGTTGTAGGATGGTTTTGTTATTATGTCATGGTATACTCTTGATTACTAGTTTAGAGTAGTGGCATGGTGCATATTATGATGATTTATTCATGTGATCTTCTTTTGAGAGGATGTGAGATCATGGTGTCATGTTTATGTTCCTGATTCTGCAGTTGGAGCTATGATTTTGATCTTGGTTGGTTCTCTTTGTATTGAGTACATTGATCATTTGCTTGGTGTTTAGCATGGATTGATCGGTTACAGGTGCTCATGGATACTTGGAGACTTAGGTGAGGCTTGGTGTTCTCTTGTGGTTAGAGACATGTTTTGATATGGTTACTCTTGATGAGGTTTTAGCAGGAAGTCCGAGGGAGCCTACACCTTGGTTGGACGTGAGTTCAACATGGACCAATGAGGAGAGTGTTCTTGGTTGAGTCATGATGACTTGGATATCCTGGAGGAGCATTCTCATTCCCCACTCTTGGTCTACTCGGCAGTTCACTTGAGAGGTATTGCCCATTATTCTTTCAGGTGCATTATGTTTATGCTTTGTCTTCTCATGGATATGGATCTTGAGCCATGGATATTTGGTTTCTGGAGGGTTCATTTGAGGAGTGTTGGCATGTTTATCTCCTTGTACATGTTGGGTTTAGGAGATGGTTTATTGGGCTGATTTCCTTGGTTTAGGAATGATTACTTTGAGTTTGATCTTCTTGTTTTGAGATGCTTACATCCATGTTAGTTACATATGTTATCTTTGATCTTGGTGATTGGATGGATGGATGTTGTTATGGATTTTGTTTTGGGGTATTATGGAGGAGATCATACTTGACACAGTTGGCATTTAGAGGTGTGTGTGTAGGAGGACATGCTACAGGTGTTTGGTTTGCAGGTTTTGCTTATCATTGTGGATGTTCCTTGGTACTACATGTTTACTTCTATGAGATGCTGGTAGTAGACTTGGTATGCCTTTGTGATGGTGCCTTTTTGGGATGTTAACGAAGCGACGCGTTGAATGCGCTCATTCCAGGTTTGCATTCATCTTGACATTGCCCATGCAGTGGGAGCTCTTAGATGTGTATGTCACTTTTGACAGGTTTGCACATGGAGTTTGTTATTGTGGTTTATGGGTGGATATGTTGTTGGCATAAGTTTACTATGATATGTATACCTTGGAGGTATGGATAGTTGGATGTGTTGGCACTTGCTGTGAGTGTCATTTCAGCTATGGTGATTTATTCTTGATAGCTACTGGTGCATATTGGATTCAGTGTTTGTGTTTTGAGATATCAGGTTGAGGCAGGTTTATGCTTCTTTGTGACAGTTAGTGTGACGTCTCTTTGGATGTGTTCATATCTTAGTGTAGTTGGCATGGTGGAGGATGGGAGCATTCATGGATGAGATGGTGGTCACCTTGGTTCTTGTTACAGGTATCTTGATGGAGCACATGGAGCACTTGGATTCTAGGATGGTACATGTTGCCTATGGAGTTTATTTGTTACCCCCTTATGCAATGTATACAACAAGTGGGAGATTGTTAGAATTAGGTGTTGTACACCTTGCATAATGTTTGTAATATTTTATTTATTTATTATGTGTGTGGTGCACCTAGGGGTTTTCTAGGTGAACGTGCATCACAAGGAGTTATAATGTTGGGGCCACTTTGTTGTATGTATCATTGGGACATAATTGTAAAATGTAATTATTTAATATTGGGGAATAATAATAAAATAATAAAGTACCCAATATTAAATGTGGGGTCACATGATGTAGTATTTTTTTGGGCACATGGTTTATGTAATACCACTTGGTGGTGTTGTGGAGCTTGTTTCTATAAAAGCAACCACATGGGTAGTTGTTTAGGGTTGGATCAAAAATTGGTCAAGGTTAGGACCAGTTTGTTTATGAGTTAGCAGGTTGAGCTTGTGCATGTGTATGTGAGGGTTTGAAGCATGGCATGGGATGTGTGGATTCAGCTTGGTCACATGGAATGCATGGATAGCTTGTGCTTCATAAGTGTTCATGGAGTCTCTGCAGATGTATTGTAATGGGTTTTCATTGCTAAATAATACATGGAGTGTGGATGCTTTTGGAGGTTGGGTTTTTCCCTCTTGAGGGTTTTCCAGGTATATCTTGTGTCATGTTGATGGGTATGTTGTCTATTCTCTTGCATGTGTTGATGTTTTTGATTTGGTTATGTGGAAATTGTCATTTCATGGCTAGAAGTAGACTGATGGAGAAGAATGAACCAGTAAAGAAGATCAATAAAGAAGAGATGAAGTAAGAGATGAATAAGATATGGAATCTTGAAGAAAGAATCTAAGAACAACCTGAATATGTTGATGTGTTTGTGCCCCCATCTGATATAGACAATTCCTCTGGGAACTGGAACGAGCATGGTCTTAGGAGGAGCATTATCAAAAAACTATAAAAACCCCCTGGATGTATGTTGGTTTGTGGTTGGTTGTCCTTGATGTCAACATAGGCTTTGCTTATGTGTTCTTTCATACACAGAGCTGATTTTAGCTTTTGATTCATATTAATTGGTTTGGGTACTACATGATCCATATTGATTGGTTGATGCATTTGGTTTAGTCTTGGCATAATTATTATCATTGTATTCAGTTTGGGTATTCATATGGTTTCACTTGGTACAGTTGGTTCAGTGGAAAATATTTTGCTTACATTTAGATTTTGATGTATTTGTGTTACTGATGTTTCTATGATTGATCATAGGATCATGGTGTTGTCTATTTGATGAAGTGTTAACTCTTCTGGTGATTGCGAAGGTATATTGTTGATTCAGTTAAGTCTTTGACATTCAGATACAATGTCTTTATACATTTGGTGAATACATTTATTCACATATACTTGATAGTATTGAGCTTCAGTTTTGCACCATGAACATAGCATGAATTCACACTTCATTGTGACTTAGCACTACATGCTTTACATACTCAGGTTTCAGTGTTACATTGATTATTCATTTATACATGGTATTCATGCTTTCATTTATAAATGCTAACACATAACATTATTGAGCATTGTTGATTACATGGGTCTGGTATACACATAGTGCTTATGCTTATTCATAGTGCTAACACTTAAGCATTCTCAAGCACTTTGATTACTTAGCATATTTTTCAGTGCTATCAGGTTGATATACATAGTGCTTTGTATTATTTTAAAAGTGCTTTCATAAAGCACTAAGGCCGACACTATGTCTTTTGGGCTTATAGTTTATAAATGTTACATTGATCTTGGTAGTTGATCACACATGTTATCAGGTGGTATTATTGATCTTTGGTTGATTATCAAGCATGCAGTGATAGTTTTTAATTAGTCACCTAGCAGTGACATGGACAGTGAGTTGACTTGGTCTATCTTTGTTATAAATCAAGCTTATCATTTTTCACCGAGCATACCATATTACATTGGACTTACCATGATTATTATTGGCCTCATCATATTTGCAAGGAAGTTGACTTTATTTTAAGTGGCAGTAATATTTTTTATCATTTGTTTTTTGATGACAACCATCATTGATGTTTGGTCAATAATGTTCTTTGATGACGGACTTCAAGTGATTATGATGTTTTTTAAGAGTCTTGGACTTCAAATGTTATCAAATGTGAAAAAGACATTCTAAATTCATTGGTTTGAAAGTTTGATAGGGCATTCATTATGTTGTTTTAGTTTACTCTCAAGACACAAACCCTAGCACCGCCATGATGCACTTTCAGTTACAGTCCAAGCTTGATAATGGAGGCATTTCAAGCTGGTTTTTTGGTATGTTAGAGTATGGAGGATGAGGGTCTCTATGGTGTAATTTCCATGTCCTGGTAGTGGAGATTTGTGTAAGTTTGTTGAAGATCTTCAGGGATTTTGTCTGCAGGTTAAGCCACCATAAAAGGTAAATTTTACACATTGTTTTTTATCTTTTTCAAAAGGCTTTAAATCCGTTAAGTCAAATTGTGAAAACAAGTTTTCTTTTAGTTCATTTTTCTAAATGGAAATTTGTTGTTTCTTAATCAAAAAATTGTAACGATATTAAAAGAGAAAAGCCAGTTATTATTTTTTTTCAAAGAGATTGAAAAAGGTAGTTGGCAATTGATTTTTCAGTTTCAAAACCCTAACTCGAGGGTTGTCACTTGGCTCGAGGGTTTCTCATTTTAGTTACAAGGGTTTAATTTTATTTTTTGCTCTATATAAACATGGCTTTAAGCCATTATTAAAATTTGGAAGGTATGAGGAAAATACAGAGCATTTGTTGGTGATATCATTGTTATATTTGCAATATTTGAGAAGAGAAAAGAGGTTTTTTATTTTTTGAAATATTTGGTTCTTATAACAAAGATATCATTCATATTTATGAGATATTATTGTGGTATTGTTGTGAATAGTTCATATTGTAGTTGGAATCATTGAATATCTTTTATATCTATGTATTCATTAATTATTTTGAGATTGCAAATAAAGTGCAGTTGTAAGGTCATTAGTGTTTACATTTTTTAGACAGTGACTTTGTGCATTGAGGGGTTGGTGCTCCTATGAAGTTGGTGCTTTAGAAAAGGTGTTGTGTTGTTGCTCCACCATTGTTACATATTTGGTACTCTTTGATTAATAAAAGGACATTTTTAGCGAGTGGTTTTTTATACCCCATGAGGGTTTTTTCACTCAGGAAATCTTTGTGTTATGTGATGTCATTTTGTCTCTCATTTTGTTTCATGTTAATGTGCTCATTTAGTTGGTCAATGCTCTGATACATTGAGCTTGTTCAAAAGATTAATGTCAATTTTTTTAAGTTTGTAAATTGTGAAAATTTGATCATTAAAAGTATTTCATAAAAAAAATTGAAATCTGCATTTTATACTCCATTTGTGAATGTTTAAAAGTATGTCAAAAGTAAAGCAATGTTATATTTTGTGAAGTCTTTAAGTTCTATTTTGAAAAGCATAGCAATATTGTTCATAAAGCTTAATTGAACATATCATATGATGCTTTTAATATGTGTTAAATGTTAAGTCAACTCTCAAGTTGCTCTTGCATAAGCAAAGTTCGAGTTAAAGGTCAAAATTTTATCTTGTGCTTTAAGAGTTAAAAATTGTATCACTCTGATTCACCCCCCCTCTCAGAGTGAATCCACTTCCAACAATGTATGGCATGTCAGAGGTTGGAATGAGGATGTATTTTAAAGAAGGAATAAATATATTTTTTTGAAAAAGAACCAGAAGAAAACATGTTGGCATGCTAACTTGGGGATAAAATTAGTTTTTTCTTTTTGCACGTTGAGAAGATTTTTTTTAATAGCTTTTTGATGTCTTACATGCATTTAATGTGAGTTAGGGAAAATCGATGATGTATAAAGAAAAATTCATAGGTACTTTTTATCATTTGAGAAGTTGAAGAGTTTGAAAGGTGTCTTGGGTCATTCTCGAAGTGATCTGAAGCAATCCTAAAGAAATTACTATGGATACTCAAGAATTATTTCTCAATCTACAAAGGGAAAAGGAAGAAATTTTGACTAAACATCAACAAATTCAAGAAAGTTAAGCATGACAATGGACAAAGGATCGAGTGGCGTCATTCCATTGAAGTTGAAAGGAGTTGAATTGGAAGAATTTGATCATAGGAAGATGAAGGAAATGAAACTAGGGCTGAAGGAAAATGAGTTACAAAACATATAAACCCTAGGTAAGGATTTATGGGGAGAATTTCCCTGGTTTGCAGAAAAAGAGTTCATCTTTTTCTTGTTGAGTAGACTCAAGAACGATAATATTATGTTGGAAAAATCTTACCTGACCACGAAGGATGCGATCAAAGCAATTACTAGTTTATGTAGTATTGGAGATCTCCCTCATAGGAAAACCATGAAATACAAAGATGTGGAGGAACTTATTGGCATTGATAAACACCCTCGAGATCTATTTCAATTTCTAAGTTATATAGGTCATTTCAAGCCCACAAAATAATAATGCATTGTTCAACATCACTTCTATGGATGCTATGTATATAGATCTCTTCAAGATCTACAATTTTATAAAATAACCTTGAATGGCTTCTTGGATAAAAAGTTATGGCCTCTCACAATAGAAATGAAAATATATATATGAAACATAAAAGGGTTGTTAGAGGGAGTTTTGTTTATTAACCAAATATGATGTGTGTTATCACATTCCATTAAGCATCTTTGAATGGAGATAATAGAGCCAAAATAGAGTTTCAAGTTAGTGAGTGGATTGTGATGAGATTATCGTAAGTGGAATTAATATGTTATTTTTAGGACCTATAGACTCATCTTAGGACTTGGTTGTTGGATTTCTAACTAGGGTTTTGGGAACCACATTTTGCATTGTTTTAGCTACTAGGAGAGAGGAGCCATTAGTCATGCACGCTAACTTTTTAAGCATGTAACATTGATTGAAATATCATAGGACCTTCATTAATTTTTTTAAATGTGGACTAACCTCTTACCTATCTATAATTAAGGTTTGGAGGTGTGACTCATCATGTAACTTGCCACATCAGCACATCTACCAAGAAGTTTCCAAATTTTGAATTTTTAAAGATTCAACTGAAACTTAATCATGGTACCTATTGAGAATGTAAAATTTTACAAAATTTTAAGTGCCCATAATGTAAAATTTGCTTTGCACACACAAAAATGCCCCTGAAAAATCTGCCCCAATGACCTACTTTGGAGGGTCATAATTCAGAGCCCATCTACTTTCATGCCAAATCCCTTGGTGAGTGTATTCATTCGTCATTTGTGAACATGCATGTTTTATTTCAGCTTCCTGTGATGAGTTTTGATAGGGTTTTGAAGAGAAAAGTTGTAGGGTTCTGGGACTGTTTTGTTGTTTGCATACTCTCAGTCCTACAAAGTGGCCTCCTATTTAGACTGATATTTCATAGTTGGATGATCATCATGGAAAAAGGATTGATTCTCTACATTCCCCTCATATTCATATGCTCCCTAGTCTAGTTTCAAAGCCACATGATCAAGTTTGATATTTATACCAGGTCAAAAGAAAATGTAGTTTTTTCTGTTTTTACATCTGCATTTCAAGAATGTTTCAAGGAGGTCAATACTCAATGGACCTTAGTGACCTAGTGTTTCTAGTGGTAGCTTCCTAGGAGGTGATTTGGTAATTTTTTGAGATGGTGACTTGGTGAGCCCTAATTGGTTATTCAGAGGTGCAGTTGTAGAAAAGTTTGAATGAGCCACTTTGGATGTTAATATCTCACACCTCAGGATGAATTTTTCCAAGTTGTTTGTTGTATTGAATTTTTGGTTCAAATAAGTCTTGTACCTAGTTTATTCCTTGACTAGGGACTTAGGGGACTTAATTAACATGTTAATTTTACTTAGGATATTAGTTGTCTTATCTAGAATATACATTTTCCTAGGTAGTTATGAGTTAGTTGTCTCATGTGATACGATTAAGACACTTGTCATGATCTTGTCTTATCATATCGCTCTCCCTTGCCTTTATAAGCAAGGCATCTCTAGCATATTTTGCATTGTATAGTATTGCATAGATCATATTGTATCATATTGCAATCCTTCTTTGGTGGAATAGCATCTTCCATTGTTGCTTCTCTCTATCTCTTGTGGAGGTTATTTGGTGTTGCAGATTGAAGATATTGGGTTGATCACTTCAACATGGTATTAGAGATTTGAATCTAGCAAGCCCCTTCCATTTTCTCATTAGAGAGTTTCCATCAATTTCTATTATGATTTGAGTTTCTTGTATCCTATATTGCATGTATGCATTTTGGTGAGATTTGGTGATTTCAACACTTTTGGCTATAGTGGCAATATTTTAGGCTATCCCATTGCATCCAAGAGGCTTGAGAAAGTTAGATTTGGCTTTTGTTTCACTCAATTTGGTCACCATTTGCATTTTTGGAAAAGAAAGGTTTGAAGCTCAGATTTGGTGAGCAGATTTTTATAGGAGCATTTTCGGCAAAAAATAAGCCTGCCATTATGTCTAGGTGGCTGTTTGCAAGAATTTTGATATATAATTTTCCTATATTTGACAAAATTTGTTTTCGAGGAAAAAAAATTTAGCTGAGGATCTGTACGACCCCCTAGCCTGCAAGGTATGTCGTCTGAATAATTTTTTTTTAATTTCTGCTATATTATTTTCTTTAGCGACTTTTTTATTTTTAGAATTTAATAAATAAAAAGTAAAGTGCTTATAAAAGCATTGACCTTAATAAAGGCCGCAAACATCTAAAGTCTGCAAACTTTATTTAAAGCCAATGAATTTTAAAGTTGCGAATCAACCAACGGTTTACACCGCTAATAGCTAGCAAAGGGGGACTGCTAGGAGGGTGATGCAATCAATAGACCACCAGGTGGGCGGTGAGTTCCTAAACCACCAACATAAACATTAATCGCCATGGTAAGAAGACCACCGCATGTGAACAGGGTCTCTGATAACCGCCAACGGTCTCAGCCAAATCGCCAAACTTTTTTTTGCTTTGAAGCCACTCTTGGTCAAATCAGGAACTAGGTGCCAGCCCCAAAGGACTTATTTTTTGCACCCAATTAGTCTTCAATTTTTCTCCTATTTAGTGTTGAAGGTGCCTTTTATAGGCCTTTTCTTCAATTTTCAATATTTTTTTGCCACAACATCAGATTTTTGTAAACGAGATATCATCAAAAAGCTAGTTCGATGAACTTTGTAGTGGTATAGGTGATTTTTTCATATTTTGACACTTTTTGCCAATTTTTTTAGTCTAAAGGTACAAGTGCATTTTTTGCTTGTAATTGGCATAAATTTTGCATACAAAGTCAAAATTTGGTAAACATTTTTTTGAAATTTCTCAAAAAATTGCAAGGAATTTGTTTGTAATCTCTATTTTCAGTTTTAGCAAGCTTTTGTTTTTCTGAAAATTGTAAAAAATCATCATGTGATATAAACAGTGGATTAGAGCATGTCACTTGTACAAATTGTAAAATTTCTTCATTGTAATTTACTGGGGGAGGTTGCAAATTGAGTATTAATACATTCTGGTGGGTGAAAGGCACAATTTAAGTGTCACATTGTATTCTTTATTTTGGTGTTCATGGCAGATCTAAGGAAAATTGGACCCCTCACCCCACACAATTATCATACATGGAAGCTAAAAATGACTCAATTGCTACAATCTAAAGGTCCATGGCCAATGGTAGATGCAAAGCAACCTGAATTTACAAGGGATTATGAAAAATTTATCCATAGATGTAAAATGGATGAAGCAAAAGGGCTCATTGGCATACATGTACCTGATAACTTGTTGTTCCATATTTCAAAGTGTAAAACACTTAAGAATGTTTGGGATAAACTTGAATAATTTTGTATGGTAAAACAAATCAGTTCAGAGCCTTGCAACTTCAAGTAGATCTACAATCACTCTCTTCAGATGCATTTCCTTCAATTCATAATTTCCTTGCACAATTCAAGTTGATTTTGTCATAGTTGAAAGGATGTGGGCATGATATATCTAGTGATGAATGTATCTTCTTGATTTTGTCTAAGTTAAAGGGCCCTTATAAAAAAAATTCTTCTACTTTCTATTCAACTATGGATGCAATGGGAAAAGATTACAAAATTCCCTCTTTTGAGTTGTTTTGTGAGCATCTTACTAGGGATGAGGCCAAGTTGATTTAGTTGGATGCACTACCTAGTTCTAAGAATCATGCTCTAATGGCTCAATAATCCAAGTGTAAAGGAATTAATAAGAAGAATCCCAAGATAGAATCATCTTTAGGTAGTGAGACTCCCTCCAAACTGAAGCCGAAGAACAATCAAAAGTTCACTTCATATCCTTCTTTTTCTACCTCTGGAGATTCTTCTTCTAAGTCCAAGAAAAAGAAATGAGTTCCTTGTTCATTTTATGGAAAAAATGGGCATGATGTAGCTCATTGTTTTAAGAGATTGGAAGCCTTGGAGGAATCTATGAAGAAGCATGACATTTCATTGGCTAAGCCTTCTTCCATGGGAATAGGTCAAGCTCTTTCAGCATAGGTCATTCATCCATCTTTAGATAGTTGAATTCTTGATTTAGGTGCTTCACATCACATGACCAATTCATGTGATCTTCTTGATTCCATTGTTCATACTTCTACTTATCAAATTGCAATTGGGAACTCTTCACATATTCCAATTTTGGGGATAGGCTCCGTTCAAATGCTAGATGGATGCATTGAGGATATTCTTCTTGTTCCTAATATTTCAGTGAATCTACTTTCCATATATCATATTTTTCATTCTGGAAATGGGAAGTCAGTTGAGTTTACTCCATAGAATGTGACTATCAGGCAGTTGCAAAATCCTAAGAAGGTGGTTGCTACAGGGATAGTTGATCATGACAACCATTTGTATCTATTTGATGGCTTTGAGTCTTCATCAGGTTCATATTTTTTTTCTCATGTTGATTCAATGAGTAAGCTTTGGCATGAAATATTTGGGCACTTGAACTACAAATATCTTCAACAAATGGGCATTGGTATAATAATGGGTTACAATTTCTAGGACATCCTGATTTTTTCTTGAAATCACATATTTTTGGAAAATATAATGATTTAAGCCTTTAAAGGTTCCATTTAAATGATTTCAATTAAAGATGGTTTGGTTAAACCCCCTTAGACCAAACCCCCTTGGATAGAACCCCATTAGTTTTAAACCATACCTATAACAGAGTCTCCTCTACACCTATCAAAATGTTGATAAAAAACCACTTTTGATTTACCTTTTGGGCGATCAAATGAATTCATTTGAAATTTATGTTTTGTAGGTATGTATCCCTTATTATAATCTTCCCAAAAATTATATTTTTAAATATATTTAATTTGATTATTATATTTATTTGTTATTTCTTGTGAATGTAGGTTTTTCAATGAACATCAAGTTCTTTTTTTCACACATACAAAAAAATAGGAAAATAGAGAATTTTTTTTCTAAAAAATATATGTGCACTAGGTATTGATGTCCTCATTCCAACAAAAAAAGAATAAGTTAATTCAAATGCATATAAAAAAATTTATGTGGTATGAAGTACACCTTTTTCCAAATTATACTTACTCTGACTTTGAAAATTAATTAAAAAAAATATGTAACAAAAAATTATGAAAAATATCCATGCACTAGATATTGGTGTGACAAATCTTTATTTTAAAAATTTGAATTGTATCATTTCTATAAAAAAAGTTATGTAGTCCAAATAAACATCACTTTTAAAAAATGTTGTTTAGTAGAAAAAATAAGTTATTAAAAATTACATAAAAGGATTCTCAATTTATTTTTTATTTTTTAAAATAGAATATAATTAAAATATACACAAAAAATCTCAAAAATCACTAGTTTGATTCATCTTCCAATTCTTAATGGTTTAGCTACTATAGGTGTAAGAAAGTGAAGATCTAGTGAACAATGTTGATTTCAATGATAAGTTTGGCCAAAAAGTGTAACCCATTATTGTGGGATCACCTAGATGCAAGTGCATAACTTAGTGGTTGGTCTTCCAAAGATCTCTTGCATGGATGGTGTTTGTCAAGGTTGTGTTCTTGGAAAGAAACATCAAGATCCCTTTCCTAAGGGTCAAGCTACACGTGCAACCACACCCATTGAGTTGGTCCATAGTGATCTCATGTCATTCCCAACTCCTTTTTTAGGGGCTAAGTATGTGCTCACATTCATTGATGATTTTTCCCGAGGGACATGGATCTATTTTTTGAAGCTCAAGAGTGAAGTTCTCACCAACTTCAAGATCTTCAAAATATTTGTGGAGAAGCAGTTAGGTTTTTCTCTTCGATAGATACACACATATAATGGGAGGGAGTATGTCAATTAGGAATTTTAGGATTTTTTCAGTGATAATGGTATTCTTCATTAGCACACAGTTCCTTATACTCCTCAATAGAATGGTGTGGCAAAGAGAAAGAATAAGACTCTCGGGGAGATGGCCAATTGTATGATCTAGTCTAGGTCTATGGCTCCAACATTTTAGGCTGAAGTTGTCAATTGTGCCAACTATATTCAGAACCGTATGCCCCACAAGGTAGTGTGGAATATGAACCCTAAGGAGGCTTGGTCTCATCACAAGCCTAATGTATCCTTCTTTAAAGTATTCAGTAGTGAGGCTTGGGAATTCATTCTAGATGGTCAATGTAAATCCATAGAGAAGATGAGTCAGTGGTACATCTTTGTTGGCTATTGTGATGATGTGAAGGCATACAAATTATTTGATCTTGACACATGAGAGATTCATTTCCAATGTGATGTTCATTTTGCTGAGTCCTTCACCCAGATAGATCTTCCTTTGAATTCTTCTTCATCACAACCTACTTAATCTTCTTCAATTGATGATGCTTTGCTACTTGAGGAATATTTTTATGATTGTCTCGATCCACCTCCTCCTTAGTTAGCCACTAGGCCATGATGGGCTCAAGTTACTCTTGAAGAGGCTAGTCCTCTTGTTGGTGATCCCACATACACTCGCCATACTCATTCTTAGACTTCAGGAATCAGTCTTTTGAGTCATTCTATTTCAAATGATCCTCAAAAAAATTTATACGCTTCAGGTATTCCAGAGTGGGATAGTGCTATGTCTGATGAGTATTCTTCCTTAATGAAGAATCATGCTTGGAATCTTCTGCCTCTTCCTAAGGGAAGAAATTTGGTTCGGTGCAAGTGGGTGTATCAACCAAGTATGCAACAGATGGTTCCATTCACAAGTACAAGGATCATCTTGTTGCAAAGGGGTTCTCTCAGGTTGAATGGATTGATTATTCCAAGACCTTTGCTCCTATTCCCAAGATGGATTCTATTCACCTTGTCCTTGCTATAGCTACATCATAGGGATGGTCAATGTATTAGATGGATGTGAAGAGTGCTTTCTTGCATAGGTATCTTCATGAGGAGATCTAGATGGAGCAACCACTAGGTTTTGTGTAGGACCCTTCACTTGTTTTCAAGCTTCAACATTCATTGTATGGTCTCAAACAAGCCCCTCGGGCTTGGTATGAGAAGATGGATAGCTTCTTGCTTGCTTCTAGCTACACTCACTTCCTTTCTAATCCCACAATTTATACTCAGTGACATGGAGAGGATTTACTCATACTGTGCTCTACATGGATGATTTAATTCTCACAGGGAGTTCTACTTCCATGATTCAGAGTACACAGCGAGCATTGATTGAGAGATTTGATATGATCGACCTTGGTATTTTGCACTACTTCCTTGGTCTTCAGATTCATTAGACTTCTGAGTGGATATTCATTTTCCATCAAAAGCATGCTCTTGATTTGCTTTAGAGGTTTGGAATGGCTGATTGCAAGCCTACCCCTACTCCATTCCAGCTAGGTGTTGTACTCTCTACCAGTTGCACTACTCCTATAGTTGATCCTACCTTGTATTGGCAGTTGACTAGAAGTCTTTTGTACTTGAAACATAGTCATCCTAATATCTCCTTTGCAGTTGTACTTATCTCTCACTTTCCATAGGAGCCTCATGAGAGTCATTAGAAGGCCACCAAACGTATCTTGAGATACATTTAGGGAACTACTAATTTCAACATTCACTACACTTCAGGTGCATCTCACATTGTGGGCTTCACTAACTTAGATTAGGCTGGTGATGTCAATGATCAGAAGTCTACTTTTGGATTTGTATTTTTCTTTGGTTCTTGTCTGACTGCATGGTCATGCAAGAAGCAAACTTCTATTGCATTATCATCGACAGAGGCTGAGTATTGAGGTATCATTTTGGCTAGTCAAGAGGTTTTGTGGCTTTGCCAGTTGATGACTGAGTTTGGATTTCCATCCACTTAGCCCACTACTCTTTGGTGTGACAATCAGAGTTCCATTCATATCTCTTGCAACCCAATGGAGCATCAATGTACTAGGCATATTGAGATCCACATGTGCTTCATCAGGTAGCTCATCCAGGATGGTGTTCTTAGCTTGGAGTATTTGCCTACAAAATAGTAGGTTGCAAACATCTTCACTTACCATTTGGAATCACCTCATTATCTTTAGTTGTGATCGATGCTTAGGGTGAAGGAAGTTGTCCTTGGGGGGTCTTGAGGAGTCCTCCTTCCTTCTTTAGTTTTTAGTTTTTTCTTTTCAACTTTTTCTCTCTTTTGGAGAGGAGTTTTCTCCCACAGGGTTTTTTTCCTTTTCTCTTCTTGTGAGATTTTTTTGTTTTGTACATGGGTACCTCATTAGGCCTTGTTGTCGGGACCCGTATTTTTCATGTTTGCATTGTTTTTTCATCCATAAGTTGCACTTAAGGGGGGTGTTGGTGTGAATAATTCTTGTACCTAGCTTATTCCTTTACTAGGGACTTAGGGGACTTAATTCACATGTTAAGTTTACTTAGGATATTAGTTGTCTTATCTAGATAAGTATTAGTTGTCTTATCTAGAATATACACTTTCCTAGGTAGTTATGAGTTAGTTGTCTCATGTGATAGGATTAAAACACTTGTCATGATCTTGTCTTATCCTATCTTTGGGTATGTGTAGGATCATGATGGGCCAAAAAGTGGTGATTTGATGGGTATGTATAGGGTATGTGGTTGACAATTTTTTTTTTCCAAAATTGATGAAACAAAAAGGGTTTTTAAAGGAGATTCTTAGTTTTCCACCAATATAAATTATACTTTATTTTGAATTTAATAAATAATTATTATTCATTTTCTATTTGAATTATGACTAAAGTCCATTGATTGATTCAAAAACATCTATAGCTTTCAAATGGTATCACATTTTGAATCACGAAACATGTGTCACATTCTATGCTCACGCATACTATAGGATTAAAAAAATTGAAGTTTGACCAAGTTAAAGGTGGTAAGACATACAAGTTTTATATTTTTTAAAAGTTGTAATAAAAATTCATAATTAATTATTTACTTGGAAAAAATTACAAAAATATATACATCACATCGGGACATGAGTCCTCTACCTATATCTAAAATCTTATAAAAATATTATCATTTTATTGTGGTTAGGGTGGTCAGACAGACACCTACTTCTTATTTTTCCACAAATTTAAGTACTCTTTGCATTGAAATTTTAAATTTTCACCAAATAGTTAAAAAAAAATAAACCTAGTAGTTTAGAAACTAAATTCAATTTGCTACAAATTCTATTCTTACATATTTTTGAAATAATATAGATAACTTATTCAAATTTTTACGTCAATTTTCCTAACTCAGATTTTTCTTAATTTTTATCGCCACTTAAGGGCCTATTTTTTCCATGATGATCCTACACATACCCCTCTCTCCCTTGCCTTTATAAGTAAGGCATCTCTAGCATATTTTACATAGTATAGTATTGCATAGATCATATTGTATCATATTGCAATCCTTATTTAGTGGAATAACATCTTCCATTGTTGCTTCTCTCTATCTCTTGTGGAGGTTATTTGGTGTTGCAGATTGAAGATCTTGGGTTGCTCACTTCAACAAGTTTTAGGCCCCTTGGATGAGTTTTGATGGGTTATTTAATTATCTTTTGACTACAATTGGGACAAAATTGGTGTTCTAAAAAGTTTCAAGTTTTGCAATTCTAAAGGAAACCCATTTCATTTTGTTCCAAAACATCTCCAGCTCCATTTTCGTCAAAATCAAAGATCATATGATGCATTATTTTAATGCATTTCAGTTGCAGCGAAGGCGTCTGGCAGGCCAGTTTACAAAGGAGGTCCTAGAAATCTTTTGGTGATGCAAGTTTTGAGGAAATGGGTTTTCTGTAAATAATTGATAATGTCCCTATGCAAATTTTGATGGCTCCAATTATCTCGGTTTGTGTGCAATGAATTTTCCCTATTTGAACTGTAACTGAAATTAAATTTTCACTCACTTCCTAAAGTTTAAAATGTAAATATTTAAAACATTTACATTTTTTTAAATAAATTACAAGCATGAATGCATGTGAAAAAGGGAAATTTTAGGGCAACATCATATTTGAAAAACATTATAATGAACTTTATAAAGTTTAAAAACTTTATTAAAGAAGTCTTCCTCGCCAGTTCAAGTTAATGTTGACGGCAACAAAGCCTCATGGGGAAGCGAGAGAAGCTTGCAACAACTCATGGGGAGGGTTGTAAATGATTTTCAATGACTTTGTTTAACTGTGAAGGGGTGTTAGAGGTGTCTCTAATGGATTTCAAGCAGATTCATGCAGGTTGTGTTGTAGAGTGGAATGTTGTTCACGTTTTTGGCCTTCCAGCTAGTTTTTGGAGGTTCTATTTGGCTCAAAATTGTTGCTCCATGGTCTGAAATCGTCCATTGATAATTACTAATACCAAGGCATAGATTTTAAGCATATTTGGAATGAATTTTGAGTGCCAACATTGCCAAAAATGCCCTTGCATCAAGAAAAACGACCCAACAAAGATAAGAAATTTGAATTGGAGACTGCTACAGTGTTTTCTCTATGGCTGGTGTAGTTAAAGGAGCCTGAGAGGGGGTTTTCCTACTAGTCCACGAGTCTCCATGCTGTCGTAAGAAGAAAGCAACAAGGGTGTGGGGAAGGCCATGGTGGGCCTAATAACAAATTTTAAAGGGGGCATTGCTTAAGTTTTTTTTATGGTGATTTAAAATGTGTCTGATGAGTAAATTGAAGTCTTCACTGATTAAAAGGACAAGGGAATAAATTTTAAATATAAAGTAAAATGTAAGGGCACAGGTAAAATTGTTTTTTGCCTAATAATATATTATTTAAAACCCTCATCATTTAAAAGGAAAATGTTTTAAAATGTAAAATGGTAAAGATGTGGGCATAGGTGAAAATATTGTGCAAAAAGGTGTAATTTAAATAAATCAAAGCCTCCATTATAAAAGTTAGAATATTTTATTTGTTGAGGTGAAAATGTAAAGTGCAGCCAAGATAAAGTGAGTAGATTAGAAAAGGTTTTCACAGGAAAAGAGTTTTCATAGTAAAAGTTATTTTCAATTGTTGTGTAAAGGGCTTTCATAATGCAGGATAAAATGGAGGAGTAAATTTTCAACTTCAGGGCAAAACAAATGGGTGAATATTTTTCACGGTCAAGGTAAATTTCAAAGTGAATGGCTTTGACGGTGGAAAATAGATATTTTCAACTAAGGGGCATAGATGAATGATGGCTCATCATGATGGGAATCAGGGCTTAAATTTGACGGTCGACCCTGCCTGTCAAGCAATTTTTTTGTGATGGCCATTTATTTGAAGTTGCCTTTCAACTATTGAAGGTTATCTATTTTAAGAAAAATATATGTACATTGAAAAAACATATATAGGAATAATTACATAGAAATTTTGATAGTTTAACTAAATTTTTTCCTTTCAAGTGATACAGTCTTCTTAAAATTTTAATTGTATTTTACAGCTAAAATAACTAAATACGGCCATATGGCCATCAAATTTAAGCCTTGATGGGAATAATTTTCTATTTGAGGGCAAGTGAATGCAAGAGTCATGAACCAAAGTGCAGGTTGAAAATTTTTCAAGTGTTGGAGGAAATTACTGATCAACGAAGAAGAATGTGCCAGATGTCTGTTGAAGATCTCCACTTAGGGTTTCTATATTTTCCATAAGTGTATCTTTGTTGCTTCTTTCTAAGAGGTTTTTCACTACTTGGTCTCATGGGAAAGCATTTTTTGTAACACGGTCTCAAATGTATAGTATTGATTTTAGGTTTCTAAAGTTTTCTGAGTCATGTAAATGAATAATTTATTCAGAGCATTGTTATTTTTACATATAAATGATTATATATTATGAGTTGGTTGTCTCCATTGTACACTTTCCATAGATTATGAATATAAGAAATCAAGGGTTTCTGCTATTTGTCTTCTAGTTTTTCCTTGAATGTATGTTATGTGTTGTTACTTTCATTCAAAGAATGACTTAAATTTTATTAACATAAATAGAGGTTTGTGCAATTGTATGCTTGGATGGATAAAGTATGACTGGTTTGGTTTCTAGTATCACTGGTGTAATGCATCATATGATAAGCATAATTATTCCAAAGTGAATGTTGTAATGAGTTTTAAACTTCATGGTTTAGGAGACTCGACCCAAGAATTAGGCACCGGTCTTTAATGTTACAGTTTCCTGAGATTGTTTGTGAGTAGCTACATTTTTAATATCAAATGTACTTATCTATCTTGTTATGGGTGTGTGTGGAATTTAATGTATAATATGTCTCATGTTTAAATTAGACACTACTAGAAAGGTCATCCAAACCTTTAGGGTTTTGTGTCTGTTAAGCATTTAGGGAGAATCATTTTTTACTGTGTGTTTGATACTTTGGCACACAAGTATCTGAAGGCACATTGTTGGGATCACCCTCCCAGGTTTAACAAAGCCCGAAGTGCAAGGGAGAGAAGGTTATATATAAAGCTTATGTTTTCTTTCCATTGAGCTTGAAGATTCTTAAGGATAAGGGTTGCCTACCCTTTAGAGGATTTTAAGGTTTTGCTGGAAAAATAACCAATACTACCCCTAGAAGTTGAAAAAAAAAATTCATTTGTTGCTTGTAGAATATCATATTTTTTATTTAAAATAAAACTTATAGCAACATAAATGGACCAAATACCTATTAGTAACCATAAATATTTGTTATCTCTAGCTTTTATATTCAACACAAGTGGACCAATTGTTGAACACATAAAAAATATTTATTGTTATAAAAATAACACATAATTATTTAAAACCCAACTTATATCAAACAAAAATAGACCAATAGTTGAACACTAATTTTTTTTTAAAATCCTTAACAATTTATCAAAAACTACATGGTATTTATTATGCTCACCTTTTATATTTGTGATATTAAAAACTATTAATATGAAATACTCCAATGCATGTACATTTCTACCACAATAGTTGTGGAAATAAGAACAATATTTCATATTAATAGTTGTCCTATCATATTTGTGGAGGGGTGATAGAGTTCAAATTTATATTCGTGGAGGGGTGACAAACTTCAAATTGGTAGCATTGGGTTTGAGGTGTCCCCTCGGCTGATTTTTGTTGCAATTGACTTATAGTATAGTGGTATGAGACTGTCTAAAATCAACAACAACAATTATCAGAGGTTTATTGACAATTTTCTTAAAGGGGATGAGAATCTTGAGCAATGCCATAATGGCTAAGATAAAGAATGACTCCTATCCCCTTATGGGGTGGCCTATGTGCATATTTTAAAATATTTTACCCTAGAGGATAGGTAGACAAAAATTCATAGGTACCACTTCCCCTTTCTTTTCCATATTCATAGAAATGAAAATTAATATACATTTTTTCTGTTATCTTCTCTCAAACAATGCAAGGTTAAGGGAGCTTCACCTCCCCTTCACCAGGGCCTTATTCAATGCCTTTATAATTATTCCTTAGCCATCACGCCCCTATTGGGTCCTTCTTTTGGTAATAATACCAATGCTATTTTTCCCCATGAGAATCAACCAGAACCCCTCCCCTTTCCTCGTCTAGTCAATACTCTTGGTGAGGGCACTTCCTTTGTTAAAACTCCCCTAAAAAAAACCCTAGCGATATCCTCAATTATGAAACAATCTTCTATCAAAGGTATCCTTATCAAAGGAGACCCTATTGTCCAAAATGTGAAAGGTAAGGAGAGTAGCTCTAACCCTTTGAGTAACCCCTTACGAGCTAAGAGGAAGGGTCTTGACAGCATTGAACCCAAAAATTTCTAAAAAGGTTACTATTGAGATTAGAGATGAGGATGAACAAGGAAAATGGATGAATCTAGTAGTGGGAAGGGTGGAAGAAGGTTGCAAGGCTCACGAGCCAGTCGACCAAGGGTAAAAAGCTAAGCTATGAAGAACCTAGTGAAGATCCTGAAGAAGAGGCTCTGACCACCATAAATGTGAGCAAAAAGGAATTGTTTGTGGTCCTAGGTGAAGATCTCTTAGAGGACTCTACTAGCAATGATGAGGATGAAGAGATGGAGGGTGTTGACCAAGAGGTGATCCAAGATTTAGAGGAAAATGAGGATGAAGGGCTAAAGGAAATTGCAAAAGAAATTGATGATGTGGTTATGAAATTTATGGAAGATGTGGAAGAGCTGACTATGGTAGACATGGAAGAGGATGTGTAGGGTAAAGATAGGCCCTTTGAATTTTATCTCACCCAATTCTAGGAGTTGCAAGATAAAGTGAACAAAATGGACAAAGCTTCTAGTAAGTTAATGTCTATTACTTTGGGTATCATGCAGAGGGCTATTTTTGGTACTATGAATGGTGTGACCAAAGTGAGGAAAGGTCATAGAGAGATGAAATCCTCTTAGGACGAGGAGGTGCAAATGAATGATAAAACTACCAAAGCGATTGAGTAGTGCAACGAGGATATGGAGTAGTTGATCAAGGAATGGAACTTAATTTGCAATCCTAGAAACTAATGTGATTCAATAGTGTCTATGTTTTTTGGCTGCTAGGCAATGGTACTTTTTGGGTATGTGTGCCCTCTCGTTTATGTTGGTCTAGGTTCTATTTTTTGGTCTTTAGTTATATGGTTGGTTTTTGGCTTATGTTGTTTCCTTCTAGTTAGGTGGTTGTTCTTTTGTTGGGTTTTGGTCTATTTTTTTCCCATGCTATTTTGTGGTGGTAGTTTTGTTGGCTAGTAGGTCTATTTTTGTTCTTTGGTCTATTTTTGTTATTTAAATGAGTGTCTTATTTTATTAAATGAGCATTTAATTTTATAAATGACAAACTTATAGTGGATAGCTATGATATTTTATTTGAGACAAAAAAACATTTGTTTCACTTGTTCATGAATGTATTTATGGTTTTTTAACTTGAGGATTATAAGTTCAAAAGTGAAAAACTATTGATCCCATAATGTCACATATTTGGTAATATTTTGATGGGATTTCACTCAATGAACAAAATTTTTGGTGCTCGCCTCTCTTTGCTAGTAATGGGAAGTTGTTGGCCAAGTCACCTTGGCTTAAGGTGCTAAGGTTCCACAAGAAGGACATTCAAACTTTGTAGCATGTGTTTCACAGACCCACAATGTGCATCATGCCATGGGAAGATTTTTTGTGCCCTGTAAAGGCTTCAAAACTAGGATTGTAATAATTATGAGGGCCTGGTGAATTCTATTCCTACAGATATGCTTCATAAGGTGAGAATTCATGGGTCCAAGCCCTGGTGGAAGGACGGGAAGTGGTACCCAGACACCCCTTTCAAAATTACAAGCCTAGGGTTGGTTATATTTGGCTTTCACCGCATTTTCTAATGATTGAAAGATTAAACTAGAGGCGGCTTCTTCAATCCCCCACTCATGTCTGGCAAAACGGATTCTCTACCACTTGGTCTACAATTGTTGAGCTAAAACTTGCTCACTTTGCTTGGTGTATTCTTTTCCAAGGCTTGCCTATGGGGTCTCGACTTGTTCACTTGGGGGTCTAGGACCCTCAGTTCCCTTTTTGTGGGAGAGTTGAGCCTTTTAAGCATCTCTTCTAGTTTTGTACCAAAGCTCAGCAGTTTTGGAATTGGATTCATGACTTCTTTCGGCCTTTCAAACCAGAGCCCTTCTCTTGGCATATGGTTCTATTGGGAGACTCGTCCAGACTTACTGCTAATTATACCTAGCTTTGGCACACTTTCAGGGTGGAAATCCTCTTAAATATCTGGAAAGATACAAATTCCTTCATATTTTCTAACACAAAAAATGGATAAAAATGTTTCTTTGTATTCTAAAGTTATTATTTGCTCTAATGTGCTCTTGCAGATTCAAGTTCAAGCCAACAAGGTTGCACTTGAGGTGGCTCACCTTCAGGTGCTTTTAGATCATTGGGGCAATGCCCCATGTACTATAGCTTGGGTACCCACTTCACCCACTTCCTCTCGCGGCTAGTCACCCTCTCGGGGCTGGAAGTGGAGTGGATCTGCTCACTCCCACTCTTAGCCTCCTCTTCAGCGTGGTTCCCACCCTCCTCGATGGACTCATTCTCGTCCTTCGTGAGCTAGCTAGGGGTGGCCCTCTGGAGGAGCAACGAGGAGAAACAGTGGTGGTTCGGGGTGGCTCTCTGATGATACTCCTATTACTAGATTTGGTTGGCCAGATTCGGGTAAATGATTTCTGCGACTAGCACTTGCAATATCACCCCGATGCAAGGATAAAGATAAAGATAAAGATGTCGATGATGGTTGGGGTCATCCTTCTGACATCACTCCAAACCCCACTGATCTATGGGGGAAAAACCTAGATGATAGAGACCCTCTTGGCTCTGCTGGTACTCTTTGGCCACTTGATGGCCTTTTTAATATTTGTAATCTTGGACTTCTGGGTTAGGCCCATGTGACTACTAAGTTTTTGGTTTTTTGGGCACTACCCATGTGACTCTCGTGGTGTTCCTTCTTACCACCCACCTTTTTTTTGTGAATATGTATTTTAATCTTTATAATTAATATAGATTAGTGCCTATTCATAAAATATATATATATACAAGATATAATATTAATTCATTCTAGTACTAATATGAATAATCACAATTGGTTGCATGACTATTGGACCCTACACAACTATTGGCCCCTCTCCCCTAGTTTTCTATTACCATTTGGTTGTTTAATGTATTGCATCTCCTATTTATTTGGTGCTTAATAAGGAATTTTTTAATAGTGATTTTTGTAAGTATTTTTGTGTTAGAAAAATTAGCATAGATCTCTATTTGGTGATGCTCACATAAAGACTTAGACTTTGTAAGTGTATTTCTTCATGGAAAAATCCTCCTTTGGATGTGCAATGGGAAACTCCAAGGTAACATGCTTGTTATTGGCCAATGCTATCTCATTATTATTATTGTTGTTGTTGTTGTCCATAGTTCCAAATTCCCAAGGGGTGTAGAAAGACATGAATGGATTAAGTTCTCTTGCATTCTTACCACTTTGGAGCTCGTAAGCTTCTTGAAATAACTTATACATATCTTAACTTATATGTGTCTTATTTATACATATCTTAACATTAATTCCCGAAATTTAAATAACACAAGCCAACATATGAATACACTTTTGAAATAATTTAAAATTCACCAAAAACATATTTTGAATTTAGGTCCTAGGCCTAAGTGAGGATTCATTCACCCTATGGCGAATGGGTCCTAGGCCACTTACCTAGGACACACATTGCTCAATGTTAAACATTATGTTATGGAATTTATGAATGTTGGATTTTATCCCTTGGAAAATGAAATTAATTAGGCTTGGATTTGAATTAAAGGGGTCAATTAAGGCATAATTAACCTTAATTAATTAATGAATCCCTAGATTAGTGTAAAAGTGTAAAGGTAAACCTTACAACACCAAAAATAAGGCACACTTAAGTCCATTTTAATATTAAATAACACCCTAAAACTAATGTGAATATGTAAAATACGTGTTACAACAATAAATTAAGGCATCATTAAGCTAATTTTATTAATAATTATTTATTCCCAAATAAAGTGTGAAAAAGGGATACATTTTCCTACACTATAGTAAGTAAAATTGATTTCATAATCAAGATAATAGAAAAATATTTAACAATATAAAATTGATGAAGGATTGGGCATGCAAAGAGTTTCAAATATAAAATTGAGATATAAATATCATAAAAGTATAGATGTATGAAAACCTAATATGAATAAGAAACCATAGAAGAAGACTAGGTTGTATAGGATTTATTGGGGATTACTAAAATACAAAGAGGCATAAAGAAGGAAAAAGAGAGGAAATCAAGGGAGAGGTAGAGAGATATTTCTAAATATTGGGAGAGAGATAGAGGGAGGGAGGGAGGAAGGGAGTGAGGGAGAGGTAGGTATAGAGAGAGCGAGAGGTGAGAGGGAGAGATATAAAGAGATAGCTAGAGGGATAGGGAGAGAGTTGAGATTGAATTAAGTAGAGAGGGAAGGGTGGAGGGAAAGAGAGGTAGAGAGATAGGTGTAGAGAGAAAGAGAGAGACATATAGAGGGACAAAGAGAGAGGGAAGGAAGGATGGAAAGAGAGGTAGAGAGATGGGTCTAGAGATGAAAGAGAGAGAGAGTGAAAAAGATAGGTCTAAAGAGGGAAAAAGAGAGAGGGAAGGAGGGAGGGATGGAGAGGTAGATAGATAAGTCTAGAGATTAATAGATTGAGAGGGAAATGTATAAAGATGTAAAAAGAGAGGGAGGGAGGGAGGGAGAGATAATTGGAGAGATAGGTCTAGAGCTTAAGGGGAGACATAGTGAAATATTGAGAGGTGGAGAAAGGGATAGAGAGATTTGAATATTTATAAAGATTCTTTCATCTCATTACTATAAAACATATAAATATTTAATTATTGATTACTTATTCTAATTTTTAAAGTATTTTGAGATGCTTGTTACAAAAAATCATGAAAAAGGGACTTTGCATGTGAAAGGAGTGAAAATTTTATGTTTCAAATATGAAATATGAATATCAAATGATTATAATTAAGTTTTTGTATATTACATATAACTACTAAATAGTCCATTATGTAGAGCTCTAAATCACCTTTCCGTCGCCTACAAAAAATCAAAATTTTGATTAGAAACACAAAATTTATTTTGATTTTACTAAAGAGGGTTTCATGGGCTTTTCAAAACGGATATCTGTTTTGTAATAATGGATATCCATTTTGAAAAAACAAAAATAGATATCCATTTTTTTTTCAAAATGGATATCCATTTTTCTTTTCAAAATGGATATCCATTTTTCTTTTCAAAATTGATATCCATTTTGTTTTTCAAAATAGACATCCATTTTGAAGACATAAAAATGGGTACTTGTTTCTAAGAAATTGATATCCATTTCGAAGACATAAAAAATAGGTACCCATTTTAATAAAATGGAAATCTATTTTGAAGACATAGAAATAGGTACCATTCTAAAAAATGGATATCTGCTTTGTTTTTCAAAACAAATATTCGATTTGAAGACATAAAAATGGATATCTATTTTTTTCACAATTTGTTTCCCTCCATTTTTTCCTCAGGATTGCTTTGGGATTTGTATTGGGGGCATCAAACCTAAAAAGTCAACTACCCCAATGTGTTTAGAGGTTTCATCCTCTTTTCATGACTTCACACTTCATTTTGATGACTTTTTTTCATCTAAATTTAATGAAACAAAAAGGGTTTATTAAAAAAAAAATCAACGTTCTACCAATATAAGATATGCTTTATTTTGAATTTAATTGATAACTATTATTTATTTTCTACATGCACTATGTGTAAAGTCCATATTGATAAGATAATTGAAAAACATCTAACTTTTAAACGGTTATGCATTTTTTAAATCCGAAAGATGTGTCAATTGGAAACATGATTATGATGATGTATGGATGGTATATAGTGTTTTCATTGCTGGAAACCCATTGTATAAATGTAGAAGTGTTGGTTCAAAGAAGACTAAGTGTTTTGCAAAGTTGACTAAGTCCTAGTGTGCATGTTTAATGATCAGAGGAAACATTTTGTGGTCTGCATTACTTTGCTATGTAGAATTTTGTCATGTGGTTTGGAGGTGTTGATGGAATGTGTTGAAGGTGTCAATATGAAGATATTAGTGACAAATTATTGAGCTTAGTAATGGTAGAATGATTTGTATAGAGTACATGATTGGAATCCTCTGTATTCCACTAGAGATGAATATTATGCTATGTAGTTTTGAGGAAGTGTTGGAAGGTGCTAGAGGTGTATGCACTCCAAGTGGAAAGTATGAAGAAGATTGATGAGCTTTCACATCTTCTTTAGAAGAACAATATTCCACTTCCCTCATCAATGACTCCTACAACCTCTCCATTTGTATCACTTTCACCTTCATCCAAACCTACAGAGTCAAGGAATACAGGATTTGCAAGTGGAATGAAAGGTAAAGAAGACAAACTCTACATGGGTAAAGGACATGCATTGGTAACTTTTTTAGTTCATTCTAGTTGTGATAAATGATTTTTGGATTCAGGAGCATCTCATCAAATGGATTTTACTCCCTATCCTCTTTTGGGTCTTCATCCTATTGATACTTCTAAGATTTTGTTGGGTATAGTATGTTTTTGGATGTTGCGGGGATAGGAAATGTTGAGATTGGTGATGGTTGTTTTAGAGATGTATTGTGTATGCCTGATTTGCACACAAATCTACTTTCCATCTATCAGATTACTCATGGTGAAGTACCTAAGACTGTAGAGTTCACTATAGATTTTGTTTTCATTAGAGAGGCTAATATTGGAAAAGTCATTGTCTTTGGTGAAACTAATCTTGAGTCTCGTCTCTATGCCTTTTCTCATTTTGTTGATGATGATTA
>VDFB02252616.1:92258929-92301013 GCA_007258455.2 Sequoia sempervirens
AAGAGACCCCGCATATCACATTCTATGCAGAATCACTATTATCAGAAGAGCAAGAACTCCTAGCAGCATTCCTAAAGGAAAGACAAATCAACTTTGCATGGAGTTATGCTGACATGCTAGGGCTTGACCCATAGACTATGGTTCATCACTTAGCAGTGTATCTAGAAGAAAAACCTGTCAAACAAAAGCTTTGAAAACTGCATCCCCAAATTGCCTTATTGGTCAAAATGGAGCTCAAAAAGTTGTTAGATGCAAGATTTATCCGACCAATTGATTATCCAGAATGGGTGTCAAATTTGGTACTTGTTTCAAAACCTAACGGAGCCATCAAAATTTGTACAAACTTTAGAGATTTGAACAAAGCATGTCCAAAGGATTATTTCCCGCTCCCTAACATCGACATGATAGTAGACATGACATTAGGGCATGAGATGCTATCACTAATGGACGGATTTTCAGGGTACAACCAGATCATGATAGCAAAAGAGGATCAACATAAGACGAATTTCACTTGTCCATGGGGGACCTACTGTTGGAACATGATGCCATTCGGCCTAAAGAATGTAGGAGCAACCTATCAAAGGGCCATGACATTAATATTCCATGACATGATCCAAAAAATAGTCGAAGACTATGTCGAAGACATTCTAGCCAAATCAAGAAAGAGACAAGATCATATAGCAACCCTAAGTGCTATCTTTGATAGACTGGAGGAATACAAAGTCAGACTAAATCCCAAGAAGTGCGTCTTCGGCGTATAATCAGGTAAACTGCTAGGATACATAGTCTCCATGAGGGGTATTGAGGTGGATCCAGAAAAAGTAAAAGCAATCCTCAAGATGGAAGCACCAAAGACATTAAAAACAATTAAGAGGCCTCCAAGGACGACTTCAATCCATCCGACGATTCATAGCACAACTGGCAGACAAGTAGAATCCATATTCTCATTTAATCCACAAGGGGGTAGCATACAAGTGGGATACAAAGTGTGAAGAGGCATTTAACAAAATCAAGGAATACCTACTAACACCACCAGTGTTAATGCCACCTATCCCGAGAAATCCATTGATCCTATATGTGTCAGCAACAACAGTGACCCTTGGAGCTCTTCTTGCCCAACATGATGAAAATGGAATAGAGAGGGCCATCTAGTATATTAGCAAGAAAATGGTCGGTCACGAGCTAAATTACTCATTCATTGAGAAAGCTTTCCTCGCAGTAGTGTTTGCATCCCAAAAATTCAGACATTACATGCTGGCACACAAGATAAAGCTCATCTTGAAAATTGATCCCCTCAAGTATCTATTATCAAAGGCAATGCTCATATGAAGGATGGCAAAGTGGGTGATGATACTATCAGAGTATGACATTGAGTATGTAGAGTGAAAAGCCATTAAAGGACAAGTTATTGCAGATCAACTAGCAGAAGCATCCATTTATTCTGAGAATCCTCTTGTCTCAGAATTTCCAGATGAATCCATTTTTAACCTCAACATAACTGACCATTGGAAACTATACTTTGATGGTTCATACACACAACATGGATTAGGAGCTGGTGTCTTCTTCATCACCCCACAAGGGGATTGCATACTGAAGTCATACAAGCTGGAATTTCCTTGCACCAACAACATAGCAGAATACGAGGCTTTGATTATAGGTCTCAAGATAGCAGTGCAATGGAACATCATAGCTCTCAAGGTGTATGGAGACTCTCAGTTGATCATAATTCAAGTCAATAATGAATATCAGACTAAGGATGATAAGCTAACTCCATATAAGAAATTGGTGGAGACTTTAAAGGAATCCTTCATTGACATAACATTTGAGTAGATTCCAAGAACCAACAATAGAGCAGCAGACACCATGGCTACAATTGGGTCCCTATTAGACATCCCTCACAACATGCCGAAATATGAATTTATGATCGAGCAACTTCTCATTCCCACATTCGAGGTACTGGAATCATAATATGTGTGTGAATTTATCGTTGGTCTTGGTGATCCTTGGTATCATGACATCTACACAAATCTTCGCATAGGAGTCATACCCGCCGACCTACCATCCAGCCTAAAATGAAACTTTATTAAAAAGGCATCCAAGTTTGTGATCCTAGGTGATACCTTATACCGTAAAAGCATAGAGGGTACTTTACTGCGCTATCTAAATGTTGAGGAGGCATTAACTACTCTAACCGAATTTCATAACGGTATCTGTGGCTCACACTCAAGTGGAATGACCATCGCCAAGAAATTGCTGAGGATGGGGTATTATTGGCGCACAATGGAAAGAGAAGTGCATGATCATGCTAAAAAGTATTTACAATGTCAGTAGCATGGGGACCTCATCCATGCTCTGGCTCAAGAGCTTCATCTGATTATCACACCATGGCCCTTTTCATAGTGGGGACTCAATCTCATTGGGAAAATCACACCCACCTCATCCAATGGCCATAAGTTCATCATAACTACAAATGAGTACTTCACAAAGTGGGTAGAGGCCATACCCATGACATACATCACTGGGAACCAAATCTCAAAATTTATCCTGAACTATCTCATCTGTCGTTATGGTGTCCCACAAGCTATTATCTTAGATAATGGGACACCATTCAAGAACCAGGAGGTTCGCGACTTGTGTGAGAAATTCAAAATCCAGCATCGCTTCTCCAACCTGTACTATCCCCAAGGCAATGGCCAAGCATAAGCCACGAACAAAACCATCCTCAAAATCCTCAAGAAAACAATCAATGACGCAGGTCGTGACTGGAACTTGCAGCTTAATCCCGCCCTCTGGGCTTATCGAACCAGCTTTTGCACACCCATTGGTTCCACCCCATTCTCCTTGGTCTATGGATCAGAAGCCATACTCCCCATTGAGATCAAGCTCCCATCCCTCAGGATATCACTGCATAACCTCATCACGGATGAAGAGTACCAGGTATCAAGATTAAATGAGCTGGAGCTACTGGATGAGAGACACATAGATGCTCTGAACCATCTACAAGTCTATCAGAACAGACTTAAATAGAGCTATAACAAAAAAAATCAGAAGCAGGACTTTCCAAGTCAGAGAACTGGTCTTAAAAGAAAATCAGAAGAATGTCCAAATCCCAGCAGCAAAGTCAAGTTTGAACCTAATTGGTTGGGACCTTTCATCATTACAACAAGTTACAAGTTAGGGGCATACCAACTCTCAACACCTGAAGGGGAATCTCTACAGGAGCCCATGAACAGCTCCCATCTCAAAAAATTTTATGCCTAATCAAGGTATAGAACCAAAAAATCCAAAAAAATCAGAAAAAGTCTTGAAAAAATGGTTACTTTGGCGAAAACCTGGAAAACAGGCATCTTGGTAACAAGCAAAAAAATCCAAAAAAATCAGAAATGGATCAAAAAAATCATCCTATAGTGAAAACCACTTTGGTGGCACTTTGGGCAAGTACATCGGTGAAAACCTAGCAAATAGGCGCCTTGTGTAAATAAGCACTTTCCATCCACCAAGATCTTTATGGCTTGATCTGCATCATCTATCCATTTCACTTCCATCACTCATCCACTCGCATCTGCACCATAGCTTGGTCCTATTTTCGTATCATGATCCCTCCTAGTACTACTCGGCCCATCCTCAAGGTCAATTTGTCCTGCCTTTATCGAGTAGTCTATTGCATCACGCTGGGGGCATGTTCTTATCAGATTAGATTCGTGCATGATCTTAAAATCCTCAAATAAGAAAATCTAAAAACATAAAAAAAATTAGAAAATCCAAAAACATGAAAACATCAAAAACATCCAAAAACATCCAAAAATAGGTCAAAAAATAAAAAACAAGGTCGTCTTGTCGAACTACGTCATCTCTGAGCTTGAACATAGGCAAGGATTGATCATTGATCATCCCCCGAGACATTTAGGTTAGTCCTATAGGAGTCTATCATAATAAGCTGACATCTCATCCTGTATATCTCCATCTGTAAATCGGTCAAGTCGTCATTCGAACTACGTGGTCTCTGCATATATAACATAGGCAAGGCTAGTCTGTTGACCAGCCCTCGAGGCCCCTAGGATAGGTCTTTAGGTTAGTCTCTTGGTCAAAATATCATAAAATCCCAAAAAATAGTGAAAAATCAAAAATCAAAACATTTGTAAAGCCTCAAAAAATACCAAAAACAACCTCAAAACATTGCAAAAGATCAAAAAAATCCAAAATATTTGAAAAAATCCATCCACCTCATCCCGCTTGCACCCGCAATAACACCATCCATAATAAACTGATTGTCATCCCCAACCTTTGGTGAAACAATCAGAAACAAGTCTAGCAGGTTTTTAAGTGAAAACTGAAAATTTTAGGTCCTAAGTCTAAGACAGTGCATAGGCAAGTTGGTTATCCCTTCGTATCGGTAACACATCATCTAAATGGTCCCATATCAATCATCCCTTATAAACGATATGACGTGCCGCCATCCACTAACATGTCCTAGGATGAATCCTTCCTACAATGGGCATTATCTTTTGGAAATAAGTTTTGGTTATCATCTTAGAAAACACATCCTTTTTCCATTAGCGGTATTGAAGAGCATCAGTTTGTTTGTTTACTTGGTCTTTATCTTCTGACTTATCTTATTTTGCGCTCATTCCAAGGACATCTCAATGATATCCCAACATAGTGGATTTAGAGAAATAGGAATGGGGCAATGATCATTATCTTTTGTTTGTTGTGCTTGTTGGACGTTCTTGCAATATAACCTCAGCGAATACTTGCTTTGTTAGATATGTATGGAAGAGGTTTAGGGAAACTTGTTGACTATTACAGGGATAGGTTTACCTTTCTATGTTTTTGTCTGAGGTGTCTGAAACTTCTGAAATACATCCTAGTAAGGTTTTCACATGTCAAGTGTGAACAAGAATACTCCTATCTGATTGTCGAGTCAAAGTCCATCACACTGGGTACACCACCATCCTGGTTTTCTATACCTTGATGCATCGTACCACATGTGTTATCAAACATAAGAAAATTTGGCCCTTTGAAAATCCCAATTCCTCGACAAGTCATCATCATCATCATCATCATTTGCATTTGTGCCATCTTGTGTCTTGTTGAAATGACTTCGTCTTTTCTTACTAATCGCGCTAACAAAGTACTATGACAGTTCATCATCATCACTATCATCACCATCGATCCTGCATCCACAAATCATTAGCATATTGCATAATCATATCATATAGAAATCATATGCATATCATATAAGAAACACATGCATTGCATTTTATCATCATATAAATAGGTCGTCATAAACATCATCATATAAAGGTGCATCCATGTCAACACATTTCACCCATTACATCACATCTCATGGGATTATACCAATCATTGCATAAACATTCAATTTGCATTTCATAAACATTCCATCTAAATCATCACATAAGCATCTACAAAAGCATTCCATAATCACTTTTGCATAATCATAAGCAATAGGTATATAGGCATTTAACACATTAGCATATCACCTTGCATTAACATATCACTGCATCACACACATCATCATTTAGGATAATAAACATTTGTTATTCTAAGCATCTCATAAAACCATTTCATTTGCATCATATCATGACCATCGCATCATATCACATCCATCCATAAAACACCTCATACATAAGCATATTTTACACATCATTGCATATACCATAAATCAAATCATTTTCACATATTGTATTGACATAAAATAAATCATCATATGGATAACATCATAACGCATAAACATCATTGCAAAGCATATAGAAATAAACCATCCATCCATAAATAAAAGAACACATTACATATCATCAAAATCGGCTCATATATATCATCAATCACGTCATTGTCATAGTACAAAAATAATCAATCAAATCACTGTACATGTATGTCAATTAGTACAAAATTCCCATCGGGCTATAAAAAACAAGCCCATAACGTGCAAAGAAGTGTGCATTGGCTGGATCAAGCCCGATCTCCGTGAATGCTACCCTCACCCCTGTCACCGTGACCCTCTGGTGGTGTCTGGCTAGCCCGCTCTGAATACTCAGGGACCTAGTCTGCTCTAGAAATGGTGTCATGGTAGGCCCGACAGTTGTACTCTATCTCTCGAATGGCCTCCCTGTAAGATCAAACTGGCACTGTACCATGGGAGGAGGAGGAGGCTACCATGCTCTCAACCTGCTACATGCAGCCTAGCTTTGTGGCTACCTATAGCTCTGCAGCCTATCTCTACTGCATAACCTGATCCCTCTCTGCTCTCAGCTATTGTCTCTTAGCTCATACTTGATCTATCTCCACAGTCACTGCCTATACCTGGGCCTGCAACTGTAAAATCAAGGCATCCCGCGCATCTGTTTTCCCTATTGGCTATGCCCATGGTGGAACATGAGGCTAATCCTCACCTTCAACTCATGGTGGTGGGACTAGTGGATCTTGTTGCTGGTGCTGCATCTGTATGTCCCTGTGACCTAGTGGGACTAGGGGCACCAGTGGTGGATCCTACTGAATCTGGACACTCGAACCTTGTCCTCGTCCTCTCCCCTTGCCTCTGACCCTGTGTACCTTTGGATCTTGGCCCAAAATATTCAATCAAAGAGGAGGTCTGAACAAGTCTCTGTAGGCCTGTGTAGTGCCTGGATTTTCCAAGCCCTGATCGTAAGCCCACGGCTGGGCTACCAGCTGTCAAAAGCTGTCAACTGCCCCGGAGGTGGGAATACTGGGTCCCCATGCTATCTGCATCATACTCCATGCAAAGATGGCTACATAACCATCATCTGATCGATCCTGTGGCTCCCCAAACTGATGTTGTACATGCACGGGCAGGTACTACTCGATCATGGTGTGCTCACGCCCCTGCATGTATCAATCCTGGCGAAAAATAGAAAAGTTGTGCAGCATCATCCGGCCCATCTGGGCCGACCAAGGTAAGGACGCCAAGTAAAGAAAAGCATCTCGTCTAGGAACCACCTCCAGTAGGGGATCCCATGCTCGCCATTGTGTGTGAAGGACACACCACCTTTGTATAGTGCCACGAGGGCATCGTCTACCCCCATCGTAACCGGAATGACCCGTGGACGTAGCATATAAATGTGCTCCCACACCCAGACATGCAGAAGTGTCACTCCGGCCCCCAATGCTCTGCCATCCATGTAAACATACTCGTGGAGATCCCTATAAAGTGAAGCTAGAAGTACAGGCCCCCACGCAAACCGAATTGGCCTGTCCCGGACCATCCTCTCCCAGCAGTACCCCCAGCCCGGACTGAAATATCGCCCTCGTCTATCTGGGGCAACCAAACCTAAAATGATCGCTGCAATCGCCCAGTGGAAGGGAGGTGCTATGACTCTGTACCACTCCAGCTCGATCTTCCCCTCGCAGTAGATAATGTCTCGTGTAGCGAGGACTCTGGTGCAGCACTCGCGTCCCTCCTCCATATCATAAATCACCCGATGGTCATGAATGGGCAATCATAGGATGCACCAAACATCCTCCAAGGTGATGGTCGCTCACCAGTGGGAAGATGAAATGACGATGTCTCGCTGTGCCACCTCTCGGCCAGCGCTGATAGCATACCCAGGTGTGTATGCACAGGTGCCGTATAGGCAATGTGCCATAAGCTAGCAAATCCCAATCGGTCCTGATCCCTGTCGTTAAGGTCTCGTAGAACAGTCACCAGATCCTGCGATCGGTGCTCTTGAGAATAAAGCTCCCTAGGCCTATCCCACTTTAGGGAAAGTCAGCATGTTAAATTTTTTTGAAAAATCCCTGCCTAACGCTCCAAGCTCATTTCTAGCGGCGCAGTTTGTGAAGGCGTCGCAGTTTGAGTTTTCTCAAACTCTGACGCTGGACCCTAAATTAAGCTAAATAGAGACGCCGCAACACAATTTATCCCTAGCATTGCAGTTTTCGCAAAAAGGGTGCCGCCACAGCGCCCTTTAATCAAATCGGCCCGCCGAGCCCGAGCCTAGCGATGGAGTTTCTAAACTCTGAACTACATAGCTGCGGCGCAAAAAGTCAATTAGCGGTGCAATTTAAACATCGAGCAACACTATAATAGCACCACTAGAGGCAAGCTCAACTTTAAAGGGCTAATAAATGCATTAAATGAAAAAATCAGGCTAGGGTAAGGGTCACATACGGGGCCTTGATGCCAGATGGCCGTTGGTAGGTCCGAACTCGGTCCAAAATGTGTAGAGGAAGCTGTCGTTGTGCCATATCATCCTAGGGTCAGAGCTCAAATCTCAAGGTTTGCTAGCGGAGGTGTGTGAAAGTGACTTGAAAGTGACCCCTCGGGCCCCTTTTAAGCCTAAAAATTAAGGTTTTTTAACCCTAATTGGCTGTCCTACTAGGGTTTTGGACCCCTGAACCTGTTTTTGTCTATTTGAGGCTTGTTTTTCATTGTTTTATTGCGTTTAGACACATTTTTTAGCCTCTCGGACCAGTTTTGGACCTGTCGAATACTTTATCACTTTTTTTCACGAGATCACCCAAAAATTAAAATTTTTGTCTGATCTCTCGAGGGGGCATTAGAATGGCATGTTTTCTCTCGCCATGCAGTAGTGGGGAAAGTTTTTAAATATTGAAAATTTTGGCTTGGATCGAGATCGTTTATTCTTTGAACCAACGCAGCGAGTGCATTGCTTCAAAGAGAGGCAAAATGAAGACACGTAAAACATATTGATTGACATCGTGCATTCAATCCTGACTTACTAACATCGTTTCTTCCTAGATCATCCCTTGGTCTAACTGTTTAATCAAATTCCCCTATCTGATTAAGTTCATCAATATTCGTCTCTTAATTAAATAACTCATCTTATCTAATTAAGTCACTTTCTCTTGTTAATTAAATCAATCCATCTGATCTAATTATCCCTATTTAATTAAATAATCAATTTATTTGATTAAATCTCTAAAGTCTATCCATTAAATTAAATAAATTAAAATATTATTTGATTTAATCTAACACCATCTCTTTTAATTAAATAAATCAAAATCCTTATTTAATTAGCCTCTTATCATATTCCTCTCTTATATGATTTAAATAAATCCATAAATCTAAATCAAATAAGTCACATCATCAAATCTCTTGTTAAATTAATTAACATTTGATTAATTTAATCTCATCTCATGTCACATCCTCTAGATAATGCAAGTTGCACATGAAAATAGATTTAATTCATTTATTAAATCTCTATTTTCCTCACAAGGCATCTTTTGGAATATTCTCTCAATTTGAATTCAAAAATTCCAAGTCAACATGTACTTCAAACAAGGCATTTAAGATCTTTTACATGTCCTTTTCCTTGAGCCAAGTGGCATTTATTTCATTTTCCCTTCCCTCTTACATGTCATTTCAACAAATTTGAATTTCAAATATTGGTATTTATTGACACAAACCCCAAATCTTGCACAACCATCATCCATCCATAGCTTGACAAGTGGCACCATATCATTGGATGAATGTTAGTCCCACATTTCTCAAATTTGGACTTTCATTCATCTTGAAATCCTATAAATGAAGAGCTCCTCTCCTCATTGATCCATCCACAATTTGAGTAAAGTTACCATGCTCAAATATCTATCAAGTTTCATCTATCACCATTGAGTTCTTAGCTAGGTTCTTTTGCAGATTTGGCTTGGAGTCCTCATCTTTCATCAAAGTGGATCAAGATCACCTTCAACACATCAAGACTTCATCATAGGAATTGGGAAAGGGCCAATTTTTACATCAAATTGGCACCAATTCGTGCATGGGATCAACTGTTTGCTTTTCTAATTAGGATTTTATCTTGTTTTTATCATTTGCATGGTGTTCTTCAATATTTCCTTCCTAATTTGAGTTTGCAAATGGATTTCATGGGGAATCCTTGTTTTAGCTTGTAATTCCTTGTCTAACTCATTTATTCATGTTGTTTTACAGGTACTAGGAGAAAGGTTCACACAAGCACTATCTCCCTTTCCTCTATATTTCTCAATTCTAGGGATCTCTATACCTTATGGCACTGGGGTTCTCAATATCTCCAAAGATAGTGGGTTGCTTTTGACATAGTATGAAGGTGGACCATTTTTATTTTGATTTATGGTGGAAACTTAATGTTGAATGGATGAAAGGATTTGTAAAGGTGGTTAATGATAGGGTCATTGTGTGTGATTTGAGATGGAGGTGAATATGGTGGTGGTGTATATGCATTGGAAGGATAAGTGAATGGATTGGTTATGGGAGGAGATATAAGGTTAGATGTCACATACGTATAAGGAGCACTAGTGGAAATGTTTGAGGTAGGAAGGACATTTCTAGTTGGTTGCATCATTATGGCCACTTGAGGATTGGTGTAGGTGGTAATGGAAGTTATGGTTGAAGGGGGAGGAGTGTGATTTCCTCCTTAGCTTTGTGCATTGTTTGAAGCTTGAGAAACATTGGTGGTGGAAGGAATAATTTTTCCAAATATTTGAGCTATTTTACACACAACTTATAGTCTTTCATCACTTTCCATCATGTAGTGAATACTATCTACATATGGTAGGTATAATAGTGTTGGAAATGTTTCCAATACTCACACTATCTTGTGAATGGGCTAGGTCTTCATGCATTTTCATTATGTTTTATTGAGGAATATGATCAACCATTGTTTGAACACTTGGCATAACACTTGTAGGTAAGGTAGGCATAGAAAAAGAGGTATCAAAGGTATGGTCCATACCTAGTGAACTATTACCAACACTGGGAGTAAGAGAGATTGATAACCCAAGATCCACAATGAGTGTTTTATCGTGGGATGCCATTAGTCTCGCACTTTGTCTAACCATAGTACTAAAAATAGGATACCAAGTAGTACAACTAATGCAAGGGATAAACCAAATAAAGTGCAATGAACACAATATCCTATGCTTACAATTACACTTGAAATGAAAGAAATTGAAATAATAGTAACTCTGCAAATTGTAATAGAAAATTGAAAGGAGCAAACAGAAGCATAGAAAAGAAATTTCAGATCTTGAAAACTATAAAGTCGAAGTGAGTAGGGACTAAGATGCTAGTAAGGGCTTCTTAGTCCTACTAGTGAGATTTTGAAGTTCTAGAAAGTGAAATAGAAAGAAAACAACATAGATAGAATTCTCAGCTAGAAACCTTGAGAGGGACTAAGACACCAGGAAGGGCGTTTTAGTCCTAGCAAAGATTTTGTTCAGAAAAACAAAAAAATTTGAATTGTTTATAGTGTTTCGAGGTTTCCTACCTAGGGACCTGATGTTAAGAAATAGAAAAATGTGCAAATGAATGCAAGGAAAAGTAACTAATGAAAAGCAATTGGATACAAGTTTGAATGCATTTTTTTCAATTTTGAATGCAATAACAATGTTTCTAAATGCAATTAGGATGATTGACAATGCACTTTTCAATTGTTGAATGAGATTAAATGATGCAAGAGAGAAAAAATGAAACCTCTATGCAATTTTCACTAATGCAAATATGAGAAATCCTAGATGCACTTTCACTAATGCTAGATGCAATGCAAGAATGAATGCAACCTAGATCTAGGAATTTTAATAGACTCCAAATCAGAAAAATGAATGCTAAAAAATGCCAGGTTCGCCAAAATGGACCGAAAAGAAAATAGGTGGGGGGAAGAGCCCACCATTCTCTCTAGGTCATTCAATTATGTCCCAGGATCCAAAATTGAATTGACTCTCAACCCCAAAGGGTGAGTCAATTCTCAGCAAGGAAGACCTAGGAGGGGTTCTTTTAGGCTTTAAGGGGTTCACCACCAAGAAAAAGATTGGAAAAGACAACTTAACATTCAACTCACAAAACCTATTAATGCAAGCTAAATGATGAGTGCAAATGATGAAATTATGCAATAGAAAGTTAGGGTATGTGTACTTGGGAAGTCTGAAAATGTAATGAGGATTCTGGAAATGCAAAGAAGCTATCAAAATGTGCTATGGAGGACTAAGAAGCCCTTACTGTCTTATTAGTCTAGTTGTTATTTTTCGAGGCAGATGCAGAATCTTCAGATGTCGAAACATGATCTAAAAGAATATCTACAAAATTCCACTTGGAGGAATACGACACCCTTGCTACTATCTTAGTCCTGATCTGAATTTTTGCAATCTTTGAATAAGATCTTGAGGCTTGATGTCTGTACTTCCTTCTTCTCTAATCTCATGTTCTGAAACTTCTAGATCAGACCTGTAGGTGATTTTTCATGAAGGAGTATGTGCAGGATCGTGATGGGCCAAAAAGTGGCGATATGATGGGTATGTGGCTGATGATTTTTTTTTACCCAAAATTGATGAAATGAAAAGGTTTTTTAAAGGATATTTTCAACTTTCCAGCAATATAAATTATGATTTACTTTGAATTTAATAAACAATTATTATTCATTTTCTATTTGAATTATGACTAAAGTCCTGATTAACAGGTTGATTGAAAAACATCTATAGCTTTCAAACGGTATCACATTTTTTTAATCTTAAACATGTGTCACATTCTATGCTTTGTATACTATAGGATTACAAAAATAAAAATTGAATTTCATGAAGTTTTGACCAAGTTAAGGTGGTCAGACATATGAGTTTTTTATATTTTTTAAAAGTTGTAATAAAAAATTCATAATTAGTTATTTACTTGGAAAAAAATTACAAATAAATATGCATCACATCGGTACATGATTCCTCTACTTATATCTAAAATATTATAAAAATATGATCATTTTATTCTAGTTAGGGTGGTCAGACAGACACCTACTTCTTATTTTTTCGCTGAAATTTAAGTACTGCATTGAAATTTCAATTTTTCACCAAATAGATTTTTTTATTTTTTTAAATAAACCTAGTAATTTAGAAACTACATTCAATTTGCTACATATTCTATTCTTACATATTTTTAAATAATATAGAAAACTTATTCAAATTTTTCGTCAAGTTTCCTAACTCTGATTTTTCTGATTTTTAACCCACTTAAGGGCACATTTTTTCCATGATGATCTTGCACATGCAGAAGATGAAAAATTTGCAAAGAAAATTTGTAAATTTTTAACTTTTCACTTCAAGTGATCTTCAAGTCTTCAACCTAAATCTACAATCACAAACATACAAGAGAGGAAAAACTTGTTGGCTGTTAGTAAATGGGGGTTTTCCTTGGTCAAACCCCTTGTTTGTAATTAAACCTTGAAATAAAATGAAATGAAGGAAAATGATAAATGAAAAAAATATTATGTTGCAACTCACCAAACCCTTGCTATAAGGTGCTGCAAATATGCTTGAAATGATTGCAATGGATGTGGTTCTTGACTCTTGCTTGAATCAAAAACCCTACATCACAAATGTTAGAACAATAACAAACATGATGGAACAATATCCTTGATATGATGCTTGAATTTTGATGATGGCTCCAAATGCTTGATGAATTTCTCTCGAATGCTCCTATGAACTTAATTATGCTATTATAAATGCTCTCACAAAAGTATTGATTTTTGGATGATAAAATGAGTGAAAGAACCTTGTATTTATACTTATCTATGCTTAATATCTCGAAATTACACCACAACAAGCCGAAATATGAATTCATTAATTAAAGGAAAATAAATACTACTAAGATTTGAAATTGATCATAAAAAATAACCTAAGGTGGACTAAGACGCCCTAGGTGGCATCTTATTCTCGAGGCATGAAACTCAGGGCATAGACTCCAAAAAGGGACCCATTTAAGGAACACTTGGAATCAGGGTTCCAAGACCTTTGGGGGACAAATACACCCTAGGTGGCATCTTAGTCCTGACCCAAAAATCAGGGACACATAGCTAGAATCATTAAATTATCATTTATCCTTTGTTGTTTTTTGGGATTATTCATAGAAAGATATAGTTTATTAGGCTTGTGGATGCAAAATAGGACCAATTAAGACATAAATAGGGATAAATAAAGCAAGGTGGGCCCAAACAAGTGTGAAAATGCAAGGGTATGTATTTTCCTACACTATACATTTGAAGGTCGAACCTGAGGTTTGAATTTTTTTTTTTGAGAAAATTTTGAAGCAGATACCAAAAGTGTCTTGCTAAGGCGGGTATATGCAGGAGCATTATGGGCCAAAAAGTGGTGATATGATGGGTATGTGTAGGGCATGTGGCTGATGACATATTTTTTACCCAAAATTGATGAAATAAAAAGGGTTTTTAAAGGATATTCTCAGCTTTCCACCAATATAAATTATGTAGTACTTTGAATTTAATAAATAATTATTATTCATTTTCTATTTGAATTACGGCTAAAGTTTTGATTGATAAGCTGATTGAAGAACATCTATAACTTTCATAAGGTATCACATTTTTTGAATCTGAAACATGTGTCACATTCTATGCTTTTCATACTATAGAATTTTTAAAAAAACAATTTCATGAAGTTTTGACCAAGCTAAGGTGGTTAGACATACGATTTTTTATATTTTTTAAAAGTTGTAAAAAAAAATTCATAAATAATTATTTACTTGGAAAAAAATTACAAAAAAATATGCATCACATCGGGACATGAGTCGTCTACTCATATCTAAAATATTATATTTTTATTGTGGTTGGGGTGGTTAGACAGACACTTCTCATTTTTTCCCTAAAATTTAAGTACTATTACATTGAAATTTAAAATTTTCACCAAATAGATTTTAAAAATAAATAAATAAACCTAGTAGTTTAGAGACTACATTCAATTTGCTACAAATTCTATTCTTACATATTTTTGAAATAATATAGATAACTTATTCAAATTTTTACGTTAAGTTGCCTAACTCTGATTTTTCTGAATTTTTCGCCACTTAAGGGCCTATATTTTTCCATGATGATCCTACACATACCCAAGCCCTTCATTCAAAGGTCCTTTGATTTAAGTTTCCTTCATATCAATATATAAACTGTGTTCGAAGGTACCTTTAATAGAAGGACTCTTCGAATGAAGATTGTTTCGGCGAACAAAAATAATAATATTAAAGAACCTTCAAAAAAAGATTATTGAATAAAATAATATTAAAAAAGAATAGTGGTCAACCTTCAAATGAAGGAAAAATTTAGCCAAAATTTTGAATTGAACATTTATTTGAATTATGTATACATGCAAGATCTTTTTTTGTGCTTTTAATATAAAAAAATGCTTTTTTGAATTTTTTTGCAAGTACTTTACATTTGGAACGTGGAATTGGCTTGAAGGAATTATCAAGATCATTTTTTGCAAAGAAGAAGATGGTAAATATAATGATAAGGAAAAATAAGGCTACAAAATATCATTTACCAAAAAGGGAATGAGAATTATGTGAAGAAAGGATGCAAAGGCATTATGCTCAAAGAGAAGGTATGTATATTGTTTCTATGGAAAAATAGATTGTTTGCTGATTAAATCAATAAACATAAAAAATCCAAAGAGTAATGAAGCACAAAGGAAATAAACATGAAAATAAAAGGAACAATGTTACCAGAAATCTTCATCTTCCATGGCTGACCTCCATTACACCTCCTAGCTTGCAGTAAATAGAGATGCCCTCAGATTTGTGTATGAGAAACTACGACAAGGGACAAGACTAAAGCAAGTTTCGAAGGATTTAATTAAAATTGACCTCACAAATCGACTGAAAATGACAAGTGCATGAGATAAAAAATGATAGGCTCAAATGATAAAATGGCCATGAGGTTTTGAAATAAGAACAAAATTGACATTTTATAAAAAATGCAAATTTGAATGTGTGGCCAAGATAAAGAGATGACAAATACCCTAGAATCAATGGTCAAGATTCTATGGTGCTGCAACATAGACTAGGGTTAGGTCATAATTAGGGAAAATTAGAAATGAGTGGACAAGATCGATTTTAGAAAAATCGCATCGACGGTGGAGAATAAATGAGATAGTTAATTAGAAGAAATAAAGATATTCGAAAAATCAAGAAGATAAAGATTGCCTGATTTGAACTGACGATCCTTTTTGGAAAAATCAGGAATTAAATAAAAATTATTTGATTTTTGGAAGAATATTATCTTTTTGAATTTAATTAATTGAAAATGATAATTTTGTGTGACAAGTAAATAATCTTTTTCAGATTATTTACTAAAAAGAGTGAGAGTTAACAATATGGAATCATTTTAAATATTTTCATTTATTTAAAATGAGAGAAAAGTGAAATTAGTAATTAAATAATTAAAAATAATTATTTAATTTAGAAGATAAGACTGAACAATTAAATAAATTAATAAATTTATTTAATTATGACAATTAGTGACATATTAAATAAATAAATGAAATTCATTTATTTAATAATCGAGAAGAATAAAAGATATGAATTAATTAAATAATTATGAATTATTTAATTAATAGTTGAATTTGGACTATAGACAAAATATGATAAGACATAAAAATATGGTTTGTGAGTCTAGGCCATTTTTATGTGTCTATATTTTGACCCTCTTTGTCATAATGTAGCATGTCGCATTGTGACAAAGAAAACAAGTCAAAAGTATGCCCCAGTGCCAAATATGATGAGGAAGAATGATGAGGAGGGTTGCAATATGCGCCCTCAAGAGGATAGACGGGTTCAAAGAACATGGGTGTGCTCTCGAAATTAATGAGAAGACTAGAATATGAAGAGACGAAATTTTAGTGCAAAAGACATGAATAATGAAGATGCAGATCAGAAAAAAAGTTAGAAGGGAAACGAAGAAGGGTGGGATGGGAAAGAATCCTTCAATACTTGCCAAAGAACTAATAGACGTTGCTCGAATCATTATTGGGCGGTAAAAATAATACAAATGGACAAGAAACACCATGGTATGATGTAGACCAAGGTGTGCAAGGTCATCCACTTGCAAAAATAGACAATCATAAACAAGGAATGTCCTAACTCATATTAAGGGCGAAGTTGCCCTAGTATTTTTGTCAAGATAATCCACAGACAACAGTCAAAGAAAATAAAATAGTCCAGGAGACGTCATCGCACCTCTAAATCCTTCATGGGACATCCTCGAGGTAGCTAGTAACATGACCAAAAGACAAGACAATAAAAATATAAGTCAAAATAGCCAAGATAGTCAAAAGATAAGACAAGATAGACCAAAAAGATTAAAACCCATATAATTTTGTTTGCCAAAGATTGTATTCTTGTCGATTTGACAGTTTTGACAGTTTAAGAGCTTCACCAATTTTGACGGTGTTGACAGTTTGACAGAGCCTATTGTCAGGAAGGACACATCCTAAAAAAGGCAAAGGACATTTTGACGAGGTCTAACTCCAAGAAGGACACATCTTGAAGAGGACCAAAGAGTGACGAGATTGACAATGTTTTGAGTAATATGTTTTGGCAAGTTGACTGATGTTGACTATATGATTGATTGGATTGTGTTGTCTGATTTTGACCAATTTTGACGTTGGCATTTCGAATGACTGTCTTGTGTCTGAGTTTGACTATGTTTTACTTTTTTAACTCATTTGACGATTGTGACATATACCATGATTTTATTTGGACCAACCTAAAAGGACTGACGTAATGTCTTGGGGACTCATCGACTGATGGCCTTTCCTATGTAGCAAATGCGCAGAGACAACGTAGTTTGACAATGACATGGACTGACTGACATGACTGACTTTGACTCCATTTTTAGGATTTTGACATTGATTTGGATATTTTTGTTTTTCTTCAGGACGTTTTAAGATTTTTTTTGGATTTTGACATTTAAGAGGATCGTGACAAATGCATATGACTAATGCCTACAAATGAGAATCCAAAGACAAACATGATTGTGCCCATAGTCAAGCTGAATACCAATTGATAGGTGATGACAATGTTGTTTGACGTGGGAAGGACGCATCCCAAAACAATGCGAGGATGATGATGATAATGTGATGAAAGTATGGAGGTCTGTAGCCGAGCCAGCAACACAGTCAAGTAAAATTTTGGATAATGTGCCTGTATGGATTAGACTTGTTGCATTTGGAATGACTTGGTTAGGACTAGATGGGATGATGATTATCCTTAGACCGTTTGACAAGGGAAAGCCAAGATAGGTGACAAGCATGAAAGGATAGGGGGTGGCCTTTGTAAAAGACGAGAGACATGAGACTAATGGAATTTTCATATGATTTTCAAGGACTATATCGTATAAGGACAATAAGACTATGATGGTCAATGACATGAAGTTTCGTGAATCGTGTATGACCGAAGGATAGACATGTCAAGAGTTTTCCCAAAGCATGATTTATGTGTGCCAGTTTTATGTCAAGACCAAGGTAGGTGGGAAAGTGAATGGAAATGATATGGAAATGATAGGGCTTAGATGAATGTAAATGTTATGAGGAAGCCATGGGAAATGAGATGACTTGCCCCCAACTATAAAATTCCACATAGACGATTTATTTTACACATGACGCCTATTTGCTAGGTTTTCATCATGGTACTTATTCAAAGCGCCTGTTTGCCAAGTTTTCAACATTGGATGAAATTTTTCTCTTTACTATTTTCTTGACTTTTTGATCTTTTTGGTGTCACCAAGACGCCTGTTTGCCAAGTTTTCATCAGGGTGACGATTTTTTGATTTTTGATTTTTGATTTTTGATTTTTTTTTGTGTTTTTGATATTGTGGGTAGATTGGATGCTTTAGATTACCACTGACTGTTATGAATCCACTGACGGTACCGATGTAGACACTGGTGCCATGATATGCCAATAATGACCTTGTTGAAGGAGTTGTCTTGTCAGGATCGTAGCACTTGTATACAACTGATCGATGTCATTGTGATCCTTTCTGATACTAGAGTTGGCCTTATCAAAATACGCACATCGCAATAGAGTGCCATGAGAGTCCTTGTGGTAAAGAGTTGCTGCCATGATGTGACAGATTTGTGACATGGGATTTTTGGACTTTAGGCAAGATGTAGGATTACGACAGATGATGGTAGATGTGGAAAAGTTGTTTGGATGTTTGGATGAATCACTTTTTATTTTCCAAACTTGGTATGGTGTATGACGGATTTTGGAGGGATGGTGTTTGCAACCAACACTTTTAGATGCCTTGTTTGATGACCATTTTGAAGGAGGTGGACATGTGTTATATGTGGGAGTCCTCTTGTCTTGTGGCTCCACATTGTCATTGACTTTTGTATTTGACTTCGTGTCTTTGTTTGATCCATGTTTATTTGGGATCCATTTTAATTTCATTTGTCCACTTGTCCTTTTGTTTGATTCAATGGCCTTTGACATTTGATTTTGATCTTTTGACTTGTAGTATTTTCTTTTTTGTTGGTTTCAAAGGGAAGGTTTATTTATGGTGGAATGATGGTTCATGGTGTGGGTGGAGGGGGTGTTGGCAACAATCTTATGACAAGGATTTCTCATGGACTCCATTTTGATGTTTGTATCTGACAAAGATGCCCCCAGTATCGAGGAAGTACCACTGAAATCATTTGATTTGTTGTCTGGGGAATAGCCAAGACCTTGATGTCTGTAATTTTCCTGAAGCTGTATTGGTTCCAGAATGCCTTGCTCGTGTATGCCTAGTCCTTTTCCTTGATATTGCGTGCTTTGACAGATTCTATTTGCGATGGGGTATTTGTTGTTTTGAAAGCAAGATGCCAACTCGTCATGATGTCTATGGACACTGTCACTTGTAATATTTTGATCTGCAAGAAAGCTTGCTCTGACAAAGATAGATGACCCTAGTTGATAAAGTGTCTTAGCTTCATTGCCATGTTGGACATATTGCTGAATAATATCTTTGGTCTGATCGTGTGAAATGTCAGGTTCAGATGATTCTGTTGGTGCTTCCAAGGAAATGTCGAAGCCATCATTATGTTTAGTGTCATAGAGCCCAATGATTTTAGCTATAACTTGATCACATGCAAGCATGTCCCTAGTGGAAGATTCTTGTTCTGGAGGAATATCGTGTATGTGTCCCATGAAGGCAAGTGTCTAATCGTGGGGACTGGATGTTGATGAATCATGGATAGGACTAGGTGGAGGTGAATTTGGAATATCTATGTCATGGATGGGTATATGATCAGATTTCTCATGGATAGGATCTTCATCATCATGGATATCATGTTGATCATAGAAATGATATAGATTATGGATAGGTTGGACGAAAATGATATGACATTGATTAGGAATAGGGATTGATGTTTCCACATGCTTGGGAGTAGACTCTTGACATAACTCTTGGGTTGCTTGAATGGGAGTGGAAGGGGATTTCTCATGGAGAGACTTGACATGTTCTTGATGGTCAACATAGGAGCATGAAAGAGCGTGACTTGGACTTATGAAGGGAGACTCTTGAAGTGGCTCAAAGGGTTGTGGATGACATGGTTGACTTAAAGGACTTGGCATGAGGTTTGAGGACTCTTTTGTATGTTCAAGGATATGTGTTGAATGACATGGAGACAATTGATTCCTTGCTTGTATCCCTTGGGTGACATCCTTTATAGGTGGATGGGTGGATTTAGAAAATGCCATCAATTTATTTTTTAAATATCTAAATGTAGGGCATTGATTTGATGGAGGATTAGATGATGGTGGGGGTAATGAAAATTTTGATTGGTTAGAAGGTAAAGAGGCCAATGAATTAGGAATCAGACATGGTGGCTTATGGATAGGAATTTGATTAGATGGTGGTAAGGGTACATGAACTAGATTGGTGTTCCCCTTGTCAAAGGTGTCATTAAGACTTAAAGGCCCTTGATTTTGTTGCCAAGGTGGACTTGGGATCCTATGTTCTTGTTGTGATATGGGTGGACATGTTGATGTGGCTTGTGAGGGGGTGACTTAAAAAGGATTAATGACCAAAGGACTAGGATAGGACGTGGGAACTTGGACTGGACTAGTATATGAAGGACTAGAATAGGACATGGGGACTTGGACTGGAGTAGCATGTGAGGTAGAATGATAGAACATGGAGTCTTGGACTGGATTAATTATTGAATGGCAAGGATACGACATGGAGACTTGGACCAGATCTGTATTGTATGATGTGGGGAGTTGACATGAGTTGGTAGATGGTTGATAAGGCATGTAGACTTGGATGGGATTGATAGGTGAAGGGTCAGAATATGACATGGAGGTTTGGAATGGACTAGTGGACAGTTGGCTTCCCTTGTCAAAGTTAGAATAAGGCTGAGTAATGGATGTTTGTTGTGGACTAATGTTTCTATGGAAAAATAAATTGTTTGCTAATTAAATCAATAAACATAAAAAATCCAAAGAGTAATGAAGCACAAAGGAAATAAACATTAAAATAAAAGGAACAATGTTACTAGAAATCTTCATCTTCCATGGCTGACCTCCATTACACCTCCTAGCTTGCAGTAAATAGAGATGCCCTCTGATTTGTGTATCAGCAACTAAGACAAGGGACAAGACTAAAGCAAGTTTCGAAGGATTTAATTAAAATTGACCTCACAAATTGACTTAAAATGACAAGTGCATGACATAAAAATGATAGGCTCAGATGATAAAATGGGCATGAGGTTTTGAAATAAGAACAAAATTGACATTTTATAAAAAATGCAATTTTGAATGTGTGGCCAAGATGAAGAGATGAAAAATACCCTAGAATCAATGGTCAAGATTCTATGGTGCTGCAACATGGACTAGGGTTATGCCATAATTAGGGAAAATTAGAAATGAGTGGACAAGATCGATTTTAGAAAAATCGCATCGACGGTGGAGAATAAATGAGATAGTTAATTAGAAGAAATAAAGATATTCAAAAAATCAGGAAGATAAAGACTGCCTGATTTGAACTGACGATCGTTTTTGGAAAAATTAGGAATTAAATAGAAATTATTTGATTTTTTGAAGAATATTATCTTTTTGAATTTAATTAATTCAATATGATAATTTTGTGTGACACGTAAATAATCTTTTTCAGATTATTTACTAAAAAGAGTGAGAGTTAACAATATGGAATCATTTTAAATATTTTCATTTATTTAAAATGAGAGAAAAGTGAAATTAGTAATTAAATAATTAAAGATAATTATTTAATTTAGAAGATAAGACTGAACAATTAAATAAATTTATAAATTTATTTAATTATGACAATTAGTGTCATATTAAATAAATAAATGAAATTCATTTATTTAATAATCAAGAAGAATTAAAGATATGAATTAATTAAATAATTATGAATTATTTAATTAATAGTTGAATTTGGACTATAGACGAAATATGATAAGACATAAAAATATGGTTTGTGAGTCTAGGCCATTTTTATGTGTCTACATTTTGCCCCTCCTTGTCATAATGTAGCCTGTCGCATTGTGACAAAGAAAACAAGTCAAAAGTATGCCCCAGTGCCAAATATGATGAGGAAGAATGATGAGGAGGGTTGCAGTATGCCCCCTCGAGAGGATAGACGGATTCAAAGAACATGGGTGTGCTCTCAAAATTAATGAGAAGACTAGAATATGAAGAGATGAAGAAATTTTAGTGCAAAAGACATGAATAATGAAGATGCATATCAGAAAAAAAGTTAGAAGGGAAACAAAGAAGGGTGGGATGGGAAAGAATCCTTCAATACTTGCCAAAGAACTAATAGACTTTGCTTGAATCATCATTGGGTGGTAAAAATAATACAAATGGACAAGAAACACCATGGTATGATGTAGACCAAGGTGTGCAAGGTCATCCACTTGCAAAAGCAGAAAATCATAGACAAGTAATGTCCTAACTCATATTAAGGGCGAAGTTGCCCCAGTCTTTTTATCAAGACAATCCACAGACAGCAGTCAAAGAAAATAAAATAGTCCAGGAGACGTCATCGCACCTCTAAATCCTTCATGGGACATCCTCGAGGTAGCTAGTAACATGATCAAAAGACAAGACAATAAAAATATAAGACAAAATAGCCAAGATAATCAAAAGATAAGACAAGATAGACCAAAAAGATTAACAACCATGTAATTTTGTTTGCCAATGTTTGTTTGCCAAAGATTGTATTCTTGTCGATTTGACAGTTTTGACAATTTAAGAGCTTCACCAATTTTGACGGTGTTGACAGTTTGATGGAGCCTATTGTCAGGAAGGACACATCCTGAAAAAGACAAAGGACATTTTGACGAGGTCTAACTCCAAGAAGGACACGTCTTGAAGAGGACCAAAGAGTGACGAGATTGACAATGTTTTGAGTAATATGTTTTGGCAAGTTGACTGATGTTGACTATATGATTGATTGGATTGTGTTGTCTGATTTTGTCCAATTTTGACGTTGGCATTTTGAATGACTGTCTTGTGTCTGAGTTTCACTATGTTTGACTTTTTTGACTCATGTGACAATTGTGACATATGCCATGATTTTATTTGGACCAACCTAAAAGGACTGACCTAATGTCTCGGAGACTCATCAACTGATGGCCTTGCCTATGTAGAAAATGCGCAGAGACAATGTAGTTCGACAATGACATGGACTGACTAACATGACTGACTTTGACTCCATTTTTAAGATTTTGACATTGATTTGGATATTTTTGTTTTTCTTCAGGACGTTTTATGATTTTTTTTGGATTTTGACATTTAAGAGGATCATGACAAATGCATATGAGTAATGCCTACACATTAGAATCCAAAGACAAACATGATTGTGCCCCTAGTCAAGATGAATACCAATTGACAGGTGATGACAACATTGTTTAACGTGGGAAGGACGCATCCCAAAACAACGTGAGGACGATGATGATAATGTGATGAAAGTATGGAGTTTTGTAGCCGATCCAGGAACACAGTCAAGTAAAATTTTGGATAATGTGCCTGTATGGATTAGACTCGTTGCATTTGGAATGAATTGGTTAAGACTAGATGGGATGATGATTATCCTTAGACTGTTTGACAAGGGAAAGCCAAGATAGGTGACAAGCATGAAATTATAGGGGGTGGCCTTTGTAAAATATGAGAGACATGAGACTAATGGAATTGTCATATGATTTTCAAGGACTATGTCATATAAGGACAATAAGACTATGATGGTCAATGACATGAAGTTTCGTGAATCGTGTATGACCGAAGGATAGACATGTCAAGAGTTTTCCCAAAGCATGATTTATGTGTGCTAGTTTTATGTCAAGACCAAGGTAGGTGGGAAAGTGAATGGAAATGATATGGAAATGATAGGGCTTAGATGAACGTCAATGTTATGAGGAAGGCATGGGAAATGAGATGACTTGCCCCCAACTATAAAATTCCACATAGACGATTTAGTTTACACATGACGCCTATTTGCCAGGTTTTCATCATAGTACTTATCCAAGGTGCCTATTTGCCAAGTTTTCACCATTGGATGAAATTTTTCTCTTTACTATTTTCATGACTTTTTGATTTTTTTGGTGTCACCAAGACGCCTGTTTGCCAGGTTTTCATCAGGGTGACAATTTTTTGATTTTTGATTTTTGATTTTTTTTTTGTGTTTTTGATATTGTGGATAGCTTGGATGCTTTAGATTACCACTGACTGTTATGAATCCACTGACGGTACCGATGTAGAGACTGGTGCCATGATATGCCAATAATGATCTTGCTGAAGGAGTTGTCTTGTCAGGATCGTAGCACTTGTATACAACTGATCGATGTCATTGTGATCCTTTCTGATACTAGACTTGGCCTTATCAAAATACACACATCGCAATAGAGTGCCATGAGAGTCCTTTTGGTAAAGAGTTGCTACCATGATGTGACAGATTTGTGGCATGGGATTTTTGGACTTTAGGCGAGATGTAAGATTACGACAGATGATGGTAGATGTGGAAAAGTTGTTTGGATGTTTGGATGAATCACTTTTTATTTTCCAAAGTTGGTATGGTGTATGACAGATTTTGGAGGGATGGTGTTTGGAACCAACACTTTTAGATGCCTTGTTTGATGACCATTTTGAAGGAGGTGGACATGTGTTATATGTGGGAGTCCTCTTATCTTGTGGCTCCACATTGTCATTGACTTTTGTATTTGACCTGGTGTCTTTGTTTGATCCATGTTTCTTTGGGATCCATTTTAATTTCATTTTTCCACTTGTCCTTTTGTTTGATTCAATGGCCTTTGACATTTGATTTTGATATTTTGACTTGTAGGACTTTTGTTTTTGTTGGTTTCAAAGGGAAGGTTTATGTATGATGGAATGACGGTTCATGGTGTGGGTGGAGGGGGTGTTGGCAACAATCTTATGACAAGGATTTCTCATGGACTCCATTTTGATGTTTGTATCTGACAAAGGTGCCCCTAGTATCGAGGAGGTACCACTGACATAGATTGATTTGTTGTCTGGGGAATAGCCAAGACCTTGATGTCTGTAATTTGCCTGAAGTTGTATTGGTTCCAGAATGCCTTGCTCGTGTATGCCTAGTCCTTTGCCTTGATATTGCATGCTTTGACAGATTCTATTTGCGATGGGGTATTTGTTGTTTTGAAAGCAGGATGCTAACCCATCATGATGTCTATGGACACTGTCACTTGTAATATTTTCATTTGCAAGAAAGCTTGCTCTGACAAAGATAGATGACCCTAGTTGATAAAGTGTCTTAGCTTCATTGTCATGTTGGACATATTCCTGACTAATATCTTTGGTCTGATCGTGTGACATGTCAGGTTTAGATGATTCTTTTGGTGCTTCCAAGGAAATTCCGAAGCGATCATTATGTTTAGTGTCATAGAGACCAATGATTTTAGCTATAACTTGATCATATGCAAGCATGTCCCTAGTGGAAGATTCTTGTTTTGGAGGAATATCATCTATGTGTCCCATGAAGGCAAGTGTCTCATCGTGGGGAGTGGATGTTGATGAATCATGGATAGGACTAGGTGGAGGTGAATTTGGAATATCTTTGTCATGGATGGGTATATAATCAGATTTCTCATGGATAGGATATTCATCATCATGGATATCATGTTGATCATAAAAATGATATAGATTATGGATAGGTTGGATGAAAATGATATGACATTGATTAGGAATAGGGATTGATGTTTCCACATGCTTGGGAGTAGACTTTTGACATAACTCTTGGGTTGCTTGAAAGGGAGTGGAAGGGGATTTCTCATGGAGAGACTTGACATGTTCTTGATGGTCAACATAGGAGCATGAAAGAGGGTGACTTGGACTTATGAAGGGAGACTCTTGAAGTGGCTCAAGGGGTTGTGGATGACATGGTTGACTTAAAGGACTTGGCATGAGGTTTGAGGACTCTTTTGTATGTTCAAGGATATGTGTTGAATGACATGGAGACAATTGATTCCTTGCTTGTAGCCCTTGGGTGACATCCTTTATAGGTGGATGGGTGGATTTAGAAAATGCCATCAATTTATTTTTTAAATATCTAAATGTAGGGCATTGATTTGATGGAGGATTAGATGATGGTGGGGGTAATGAAGATTTTGATTGGTTAGAAGGTAAAGAGGCCAATGAATTAGGAATCGGACATGGTGGCTTATGGATAGGCATTTGATTGGATGGTGGTAAGGGTACATGAACTAGATTGGTGTTCCCCTTGTCAAAGGTGGCACTAAGACTTAAAGGCGCTTGATTTTGTTGCCAAGGTGGACTTGGGATCCTATGTTCTTGTTATGATATGGGTGGAAATGTTGATGTGGCTTGTGAGGGGGTGACTTGAAAAGGATTAATGACCAAAGGACTAGGATAGGACGTGGGAACTTGGACTAGACTAGTATATGAAGGACTAGGATAGGACATGGGGACTTGGACTAGAGTAGCATGTGAGGTAGAAGGATAGGACATGGAGTCTTGGACTGGATTAATTATTGAATGGCAAGGATATGACATGGAGACTTGGACCGGATCGGTATGGTATGATGTGGGGACTTGACATGAGTTGGTAGATGGTTGATAAGGCATGTAGACTTGGATGGGATTCATAGGTGAAGGGTCAGAATATGACATGGAGGTTTGGAATGGACTAGTGGATAGTTGGCTTCCCTTGTCAAAGTTAGGATAAGGGTGAGTAATGGATGTTTTTTGTGGACTAATGTTTCTATGGAAAAATAAATTGTTTGCTGATTAAATCAATAAACATCAAAAATCCAAAGAGTAATGAAGCACAAAGGAAATAAACATGAAAATAAAAGGAACAATGTTACTAGAAATCTTCATCTTCCATGGCTGACCTCCATTACACCTCCTAGCTTGCAGTAAATAGAGATGCCCTCAGATTTGTGTATGAGAAACTACGACAAGGGACAAGAGTAAAGCAAGTTTCGAAGGATTTAATTAAAATTGACCTCACAAATCGACTGAAAGTGACAAGTGCATGAGATAAAAATGATAGGCTCAGATGATAAAATGGGCATGAGGTTTTGAAATAAGAACAAAATTGACATTTTATAAAAAATGCAATTTTGAATGTGTGGCCAAGATATGACAAATACCCTAGAATCAATGGTCAAGATTCTATGGTGCTGCAACATGGACTAGAGTTAGGTCATAATTAATGGAAATTAGAAATGAGTGGACAAGATCGATTTTAGAAAAATCGCATCGACGGTGGAGAATAAATGAGATAGTTAATTAGAGTAAATCAAGATATTCGAAAAATCAAGAAGATAAAGATTGCCTGATTTGAACTGACGATCATTTTTTGAAAAAATAGGAATTAAATAGAAATTATTTGATTTTTGGAAGAATATTATCTTTTTGAGTTTAATTTATTCAAAATGATAATTTTGTGTGACAAGTAAATAATCTTTTTCAAATTATTTACTAAAAAGACTAAGAGTTAACAATATGGAATCATTTTAAATATTTTCATTTATTTAAAATGAGAGAAAAGTGAAATTAGTAATTAAATAATTAAAGATAATTATTTAAATTAGAAGATAAGATTGAATAATTAAATAAATTAATAAATTTATTTAATTATGACAATTAGTGACATATTAAATAAATAAATGAAATTCATTTATTTAATAATCAAGAAGAATAAAAGATATGAATTAATTAAATAATTATGAATTATTTAACTAATAGTTGAATGTGGACTATAGATGAAATATGATAAGACATAAAAATATGGTTTGTGAGTATAGGCCATTTTTATGTGTCTACATTTTTCCCCTCTTTGTCATAATGCAGCCTGTCGCATTGTGACAAAGAAAACAAGTCAAAATTATGCCCCAGTGCCAAATATGATGAGGAAGAATGACAAGGAGGGTTGCGGTATACCCCCTCGAGAGGATAGACGGGTTGAAAGAACATGGGCGTGCTCTCGAAATTGATGAGAAGAATAGAATATGAAGAGATGAAGAAATTTTAGTGCAAAAGACATGAATAATGAAGATGCAGATCAGAGGATAAGTTAGAAAGGAAACAAAGAAGGGTGGGATGGGAAAGAATCCTTTAATACTTGCCAAAGAACTAATAGGCATTGCTCGAATCATCATTGGGCGGTAAAAATAATACAAATGGAAAATAAACACCATTGTATGATGTAGACCAAGGTGTGCACGGTCATCCACTCGCAAAAATAGACAATCAAAGACAAGGAATGTTCTAACTCATATTAAGGGTGAAGTTGCCCCAGTCTTTTTGTCAAGACATTCCACAGACAATAGTCAAAGAAAATAAAATAGTCCAGGAGACGTCATCGCACCTCTAAATCCTTCATGGGACATCCTCGAGGTAGCTAGTAACATGATCAAAAGACAAGACAATAAAAATATAAGACAAAATAGCCAAGATAGTCAAAAGATAAGACAAGATAGACCAAAAAGATTAACAACCATGTAATTTTGTTTGCCAATGTTTGTTTGCCAGAGATTGTATTCTTGTCGATTTGACAGTTTTGACAGTTTATGAGCTTCGCCAATTTTGACGGTGTTGACAGTTTGACGGAGCCTATTGTCAGGAAGGACACATCCTGTAAAAGGAAAAGGACATTTTGATAAGGTCTAACTCCAAGAAGGACACATCTTGAAGAGGACCAAAGAGTGACGAGATTGACAATGTTTTGAGTAATATGTTTTGGCAAGTTGACTGATGTTGACTATATGATTGATTGGATTGTGTTGTTTGATTTTGACCAATTTTGATGTTGGTGTTTCCAATGATTGTCTTGTGTCTGAGTTTGACTATGTTTGAATTTTTTGACTCATGTGACGATTGTGACATATGCCATGATTTTATTTGGACCAACCTAAAAGGACTGACCTAATGTCTCAGGGACTCATTGACTGATGGCCTTGCCTATGTAGCAAATGCGTAGAGACAACGTAGTTCGATAATGACATGGATTGACTGACATTAATAACCCTGACTCCATTTTTAGGATTTTGACATTGATTTGGATATTTTTATTTTTCTTCAGGACGTTTTAAGATTTCTTTTGGATTTTGACATTTAAGAGGATCGTAACAAATGCATATGACTGATGCCTACACATGAGAATCCAAAGAAAAACATGATTGTGCCCCTAGTCATGTTGAATACCAATTGACAGGTGATGACAACATTGTTTTACGTGGGAAGAACGCATCCCAAAACAACATGAGGACGATGATGATAATGTGATGAAAGTATGGAGGTCTATAGCCGAGCCAAGAACACAGTCAAGTAAAATTTTGGATAATGTGCTTGTATGGATTAGACTCGGTGCATTTGGAATGAATTGGTTAGGACTAGATGGGATGATGATTATCCTTAGACCGTTTGACAAGGGAAAGCCAAGATAGGTGACAAGCATGAAAGGATAGGTGGTGGCCTTGGTAAAAGATGAGAGACATGAGACTAATGGAATTGTCATATTATTTTCAAGAACTATGTCGTATAAGGACAATAAGACTATGATGGTCAATGACATTAAGTTTCGTGAATTGTGTATGACCGAAGGATAGACATGTCAAGAGTTTTCCCAAAGCATGATTTATGTGTGCCAGTTTTATGTCAAGACCAAGGTAGGTGGGAAAGTGAATGGAAATGATACAGAAATGATAGGGCTTAGATGAACGTCAATGTTATGAGGAGGGCATGGGAATGAGATGACTTTCCTACAAGTATAAAATTCCACATAGACAATTTATTTTACACATGACGCCTATTTGCTAGGTTTTCATCATGGTACTTATCCAAGGTTCTTGTTTGCTAGGTTTTCACCATTGGATGAAATTTTTCTCTTTACTATTTTCTTGACTTTTTGATTTTTTTGGTGTCACCAAGACGCCTGTTTGCCAGGTTTTCATCAGGGTGACGATTTTTTGATTTTTGATTTTTGATTTTTTTTTTGTATTTTTGATATTGTGGATAGCTTGGATGCTTTAGATTACCACTGACTGTTATGAATCCACTGATGGTACTGATGTAGAGACTGGTGCCATGATATGCCAATAGTGACCTTGCTGAAGGAGTTGTCTTGTCAGGATCGTAGCACTTGTATACAACTGATCGATGTCATTGTGATCCTTTCTGATACTAGAGTTGGCCTTATCAAAATACGCACATCGCAATAGAGTGCCATGAGAGTCCTTGTGGTAAAAAGTTGCTGCCATGATGTGACAGATTTGTGGCGTGGGATTTTTGGACTTTAGGCGAGATGTAAGATTATGATAGATGATGGTAGATGTGGAAAAGTTGTTTGGATGTTTGGATGAATCACTTTTTCTTTTCCAAACTTGGTATGGTGTATGACAGATTTTGGAGGGATGGTGTTCGGAACCAATACTTTTAGATGCCTTGTTTGATGACCATTTTGAAGGAGGTGGACATGTGTTATATGTGGGAGTCCTCTTGTCTTGTGGCTCCACCTTGTGATTGGCTTTTGTATTTGACTTGGTGTCTTTGTTTGATCCACGTTTCTTTGGGATCCATTTTAATTTCATTTTTCCACTTGTCCTTTTGTTTGATTCAATGGCCTTTGACATTTGGTTTTGATATTTTGACTTGTAGGACTTTTGTTTTTGTTGGTTTCAAAGGGAAGGTTTATTTATGATGGAATGACAGTTCATGGTGTGGGTGGAGGGGGTGTTGGCAGCAATCTTATGACAAGGATTTCTCATGGACTCCATTTTGATGTTTGTATCTGACAAAGATGCCCCCAGTATCGAGGAGGTACCACTGACATCGTTTGATTTGTTCTCTGGGGAATAGCCAAGCCTTGATGTCTGTAATTTGCCTAAAGCTATATTGGTTCCAGAATGCCTTACTTGTGTATTCCTAGTCCTTTGCCTTGATATTGCATGCTTTGACAGATTCTATTTGCGATGGGGTATTTGTTGTTTTGAAAGCAAGATGCTAACCCGTCATGATGTCTATGGACACTATCACTTGTAATATTTTCATATGCAAGAAAGCCTGCTCTGACAAAGATAGATGACCCTAGTTGATAAAGTGTCTTAGCTTCATTGTCATGTTGGACATATTCCTGACTAATATCTTTGGTCTGATCGTGTGACATGTCAGGTTCAGATGATTCTTTTGGTGCTTCCAAGGAAATTTCAAAGCGATCATTATGTTTAGTGTCATAGAGACCAATGATTTTAGCTATAACTTGATCATATGCAAGCATGTCCCTAGTGGAAGATTCTTGTTTTGGAGGAATATCGTCTATGTTTCCCATGAAGGAAAGTGTCTCATCGTGGGGAGTGGATGTTGATGAATCATGGATAGGACTAGGTGGAGGTGAATTTGAAATATCTTTGTCATGGATGGGTATATGATCAGATTTCTCATGGATAGGATCTTCATCATCATGGATATCATGTTGATCATAAAAATGATATAGATTATGGATAGGTTGGACGAAAATGATATGACATTGATTAGGAATAGGGATTGATGTTTCCACATGCTTGGGAGTAGACTCTTGACATAACTCTTGGGTTGCTTGAATGGGAGTGGAAGGGGATTTCTCATGGAGAGACTTGACATGTTCTTGATGGTCAACATAGGAGCATGAAAGAGGGTGACTTGGACCTATGAAGGGAGACTCTTGAAGTGGCTCAAGGGGTTGTGGATGACATGGTTGACTTAAAGGACTTGGCATGAGGTTTGAGGACTCTTTTGTATGTTCAAGTATATGTGTTGAATGACATGGAGACAATTGATTCCTTGCTTGTAGCCCTTGGGTGACATCCTTTATAGGTGGATGGGTGGATTTAGATAATGCCATCAATTATTTTTTTAAATATCTAAATGTAGGGCATTGATTTGATGGAGGATTAGATGATGGTGGGGGTAATGAATATTTTGATTGGTTAGAAGGTAAAGAGGCCAATGAATTAGGAATCTGACATGGTGGCTTATGGATAGGCATTTGATTGGATGGTGGTAAGGGTGCATGAATTAGATTGGTGTTCCCCTTGTCAAAGGTGTCACTAAGACTTAAAGGCGCTTGATTTTGTTGCCAAGGTGGACTTGGGATCCTATTTTCTTGTTGTGATATGGGTGGACATGTTGATGTGGCTTGTGAGGGGGTGACTTGAAAAGGATTAATGACCAAAGGACTAGGATAGGACGTGGGAACTTGGACTGGACTAGTATATGAAGGACTAGGATAGGACATGGGGACTTGGACTGGAGTAGCATGTGAGGTAGAATGATAGGACATGGAGTCTTGGACTGGATTAATTATTGAATGGCAAGGATATGACATGGAGACTTGGACCGGATTGGTATGGTATGATGTGGGGACTTGACATGAGTTGGTAGATGGTTGATAAGGCATGTAGACTTGGATGGGATTGATAGGTGAAGGGTCAGAATATGACATGGAGGTTTGGAATGGACTAGTGGACAGTTGGCTTCCCTTGTCAAAGTTAGGATAAGGGTGAGTAATGGATGTTTTTTGTGGACTAATGTTTCTATGGAAAAATAAATTGTTTGCTGATTAAATCAATAAACATCAAAAATCCAAAGAGTAATGAAGCACAAAGGAAATAAACATGAAAATAAAAGGAACAATGTTACCAGAAATCTTCATCTTTCATGGCTGACCTCCATTACACCTCCTAGCTTGCAGTAAATAGAGATGCCCTTAGATTTGTGTATGAGAAACTACGACAAGGGACGAGACTAAAGCAAGTTTTGAAGGATTTAATTAAAATTGACCTCACAAATCGACTGAAAGTGACAAGTGCATGAGATAAAAATGATAGGCTCAGATGATAAAATGGGCATGAGGTTTTGAAATAAGAACAAAATTGACATTTTATAAAAAATGCAATTTTGAATGTGTGGCCAAGATGAAGAGATGACAAATACCCTAGAATCAATGGTCAAGATTCTATGGTGCTGCAACATGGACTAGGGTTAGGTCATAATTAGGGAAAATTAGAAATGAGTGGACAAGATCGGTTTTAGAAAAATCGCATCAACGGTGGAGAATAAATGGGATAGTTAATTAGAAGAAATAAAGATATTTGAAAAATCAAGAAGATAAAGACTGCCTGATTTGAACTAACGATCGTTTTTGGAAAAATCAGGAATTAAATAGAAATTATTTGATTTTTTGAAGAATATTATCTTTTTGAATTTAATTAATTCAAAATGATAGTTTTGTGTGACAAGTAAATAATCTTTTTCATATTATTTACTAAAAAGAGTGAGAGTTAACAAGATGGAATCATTTTAAATATTTTTATTTATTTAAAATGAGAGAAAAGTCAAATTAGTAATTAAATAATTAAAGATAATTATTTAATTTAGAAGATAAGACTGAATAATTAAATAAATTAATAAATCTATTTAATTATGACAATTAGTGACATTAAATAAATAAATGAAATTCATTTATTTAATAATCAAGAAGAATAATAAATATGAATTATTTAATTAATAGTTGAATTTGGACTATAGACGAAATATGATAAGACATAAAAATATGGTTTGTGATTCTAGGCCATTTTTATGTGTCTACATATACTTTATGTAAGGGTCAGTGTAGGATCATGGGGGGCCAAACTAGGCACCTAAGTGACAATGAAAATTCAGAAACATAGAGTTACACAAGTTGGCATAAAATTTTGAATAGGTTATTAACATAATTTAAAAAATATATACAAACAAAATTTGTAGAAAATTGAATCTAGTTTCTAAGCTATTAGTCATTTTTTGAAAAAATCTATTTATTAAAAATTTGAAATTTCAATGCAATGGTACTCAATTTTTAGGAAAAATTAAAAATTAGGTGTTTGTCTGACCACCCTAATGGGGAGAAAAAATAAATATTTTATTCCGAATCTTTCAATATAAGTAGAGGAAACATGCTTGTATGTGACACATAATTTTTTGTAATTTTTGGGAAAGTAAATATTTAGTTATGAATTTTTTTATTAGGAATTTTAGAAAACATTAAAAACCATACCCTTGCATACCCTTGCATTTTCACACTTGTTTGGGTTTGCTTTGATTGAAAATATAACTATAGTGTAGTAAAATGCATACCCTTGCATTTTCACACTTGTTTGGGTGCACCTTGCTTTATTTATCCCTATTTATGTCTTAATTGGTCCTATTTTTCATCTACAAGCCCTATGAATTATATCCTTTTTCTGGCTCATCCTGATATTCTTCAATGGATAAATGATAATTTAATGATTCTATTGAAGTGTCCATTATTTTTGGCTTGGGACTAAAATGCCACCTAGGGCATCTTCATCCCCCAAAGGACTTGGGACCCTGATTTTGAGGCATATTGAATGTGCCCCTTTTTTGTGTCTATGCATCAAGTTTCATGCCTTGGGACTAATCTATGCCACCTAGGGCATCTTAGTCCCCCTTGAGGTATTTTCGAGATTTAATTTCAAATTCTAACAGGATTTAGCCTCCTTTAATTAATGAATTAATATGTTGACTTGTTGTGGTGTAATTTTAGGATATTAAGCATGGATAAGTATAAATACAAGGTTATTCTCACTCATTTTCATAGCCAAGAAATTTTTTTCTTTTGTGAGAGCATTCCATATAGAATAATTAAGTTCCCAAGACCATTCAAGCACAATTCATCAAGCATTTGGATTCATTATCAAGATTCAAGCATCATATCAAAAATCTTCTTGCATCAATTATGTTGTTGTGCTAACATTTGTGATGTAGGGTTTTGATTCAAGCAAGCAATTCAAGTTTATATCCATCAAGCATTTCTTTGATTCAAGATCCATATCCATTGCAACCATTTCACACAAGTTTCCAGACTTTATAGCAACGGTTTGGTGAGATGTAGCATTGCATGTTGTTCATTCATCATTTCCATTCATTATTCCATTTCATTTCAAGGTTTAATTACCAACAAGGGGTTTGACCAGGGCAAACCCACATTCACTAACAGAGTATGTGTAGGATCATGATGGGCCAAAAAGTGGCAATATGATGGGTATGTGGTAGAAAACTATTTGTTAACCCAAAATTGATAAAATGAAAAGGGTTTTTAAAGGAGATTCTTAGCTTTGGACCGATATAAATTTTTCTTTACTTTGAATTTAATAAATAATTATTATTTATTTTCTATTCAAATTACGACTAAAGTCCTAATTGATAGGCTGATTGAAAAACATCTATAGCTTTCAAACAATATCAAATTGTTTGAATCCAAAACATGCATCACATTCTATGCTTCACATACTATATGATTAAAAAAAGAAAAAATGAATTTCATGAAGTTTTGACCAAGTTAAGGTGGTCAGACATATGATTTTTTATATTTTTTTAAAAGTTGTAATAAAAAATTCATAATTAATTATTTACTTGGAAAAAAATACAAAAAAATATGCATCACATTGGGGCATGAGTCCTCTACTTATATCTAAAATATTATAAAAAAATATTATCATTTTATTGTCGTTAGGGTGGTTAGACAGACACCTACTTATTTTTTCCCTGAAATTTACGTACCACTGCATTGAAATTTCAAATATTCACCAAATAGATTTTTTTTTTTAAAACAAACCTAGTAGTTTAGAAACTACTTTCAATTTTCTACAGTTTCTATTCTTACATATTTTTTAAATAATATAGATAATATATTCAAATTTTTACATCAAGTTGCCTAACTCTGATTTTTCTGAATTTTTTTCCACTTAAGGGCCTGTTTTTTCTATGATGATCCTGCACATACCCAACAATCAAAAAGTTTTTCCTCTCTTGCATGTTTGTGATTGCAGATTTAGGTTGACGACTTGAAGATCATTTGAAGTGAAAAGTTGAAAAGTTGCAAAGTTGCATAGAAAAGTTGTCATTTTCATAGAAACTCACCTACATGCCAAATCGAGAAGTTTCAGAAGCTAAGATCAGAGAAGAAGGAAGAATAAACATCAAACTTTAGGACCACATTCAGAGATTCTAGAAATTCAGAATGAGACTAAGTCGCCACCTAGGGTGTCTTAGTCCTCCTAAATATATTTTTCAAAAATTCTTTCAGATCCAGTTCTAACATCTATATATTCTACATCTTCCTCAAAAAATAGTAGTGGGACTAAGACAACAGTAAGGGTGTATTTGTCCTCTGGTGTAGGAGCACCTATTTGATTTCTTGCCTCCATGAGGCCATATTGTATAAATTTATTAGATTATGTGTTTTCATGTTGTAATAAGGTCTAATGAGCCATTTTTTATATGTATGAGGTCATTTAGAGTCCTAGGAAGTCATATTTTAGGTCATTTGTCAAATAATGTTCAAAGTTGCTCCATATTGTAAACATTGTCAAAAGTGCAAAATTAAGTAAATGACGAGTCAAGTGGTTAGAGGGAGGTTAGAATCAGCTGTAGTCATTGGATTTGATTTAGTTTGGGTTTTAAAAGCATAAATAAGCCTCTCATAGGTCAAGGAAAAGGGGAGAATTTGATTTGTAATGGAAAAATATCAATGAAATTCTTTTTTTCTTAGGAAACACTGTAAAAATGTGATTATTTTCTTTTGTACGGCCATGTACGGCTTGATACTAAAGGGGAATTCATTGGATAAGTTGGTGTTGTGTGTCTATTTTATTTTCCCTTTTATTCATTCAATTTCATGCAAATTTGAGGGAGATATTGCTTATTTTCTGAGAATGGTCTAAAACCCTTGTGAGGGTAAAGAGTGTTGAAAGAAAATTGCATTATTCTTTTTGTACTTGATGGAAATATCTAAAAAACTGTAAGAAGGTTCAATATTGTCTATTCTTTCACATCCTAAGTTTTTATGCCATGAAGATTTGATTTTCTATTGTTTTATTGATGCCCTAGGCTGTATTTTGTGGAAAACTTGGGAAAATAACAGTGTACACTGAGTTTTTTTTATGTTTACATTGTTGAATTCAGTATCTATCATGAAGGAAAGTGTTTGAGAATAGAGTAAAGATGTATGGGATTCCTTTTTCAGTTGGGGTTTTGACAAAACAATCAAAATTGAAGCTCGTATCTTGTAATGATTATGCTTGTGTTTTCCATGGTAGATAATAGTAAAAGTTTGAATGTCTGAATGGTGAGTTGGGTTTCCTCATGGGAATGAACATTGAATATGATGTTTAAAGGTAGGGAGAACATTTTTCAAGTCAGGGTTTGATGAAACTTTGAGTTTGAACCATCGTTTATTTTACTATCTTGTTAAGATAGTTTGGAGACATTCATATTTTGGGCCAAGAATTGAAGGTTTGAGATAAGTCTTTGATCAAATGTTACATCCTAGGAATGGGAGGTGATTTATTTGATTTGGGAAGATGTTTTTGAGCATTTTTGGAGCATCTACAAGGGAAAATGGGCTTGGAAATTGTGGGTTTGATTGTGTATGGGGTCTAAAAGGGCCTAATTTGTTGTTAGGACAACCACTGTTTCTCAATTTTGTGATGTTTGAGTTGGTGAGTGATCAAGTTGAGTTTGGTAAGGGATGTTAATCTTGTTATATGCCTCTAAAATTTCATGTGAAGGCCTAAATCCCTAGGTGTGGGTTGGAGCCCTTGTAGTTCATTTCCATTGAAGAGAGTTTGTGTTGGGAATAGAGTTTGAGTCCATTGTTTTAGTGATGTCAAATGTGTTTTGAGGAATCTACAAGTAGTTGTATGCCTTAATCTTAGATTTTTTGTGTGGAATCAAGTGTTTTTTGTGAATTTAATGATGATTTGAGTTGTGATCCTCCTAGCACTACATCATCCTCCATAACACTTTTTAACAACTTCTTTGCATTTCCAGAATCCTTGTCACATTTCTAGACTCCTCAGGTACATACATCATAAGTCCTTGTTGCATAATTTCATCATTTGCATCCTTCATTTATCTTAATTTTTTTTTTTTTTAGTTGAATTCTTATTTGTCTTTTCCAAGCATTTGCTTGGTGGTAAACCCCTTAAAGCTTTTTTCTCAAAATTTGATCATTTGAAGATGTAATGAGTTGGTTAGTAGGTGGTCAGTAGATTAGTATGGGTGTTTCAAGTTTATCTATGCTAAATAAGGGTCTAAAAATAACATTTTCAATGTAACTAAGGTGTTTTTTAAGTCATTTGTATTTGGGTTCAAAAAGTTGCACAAAATGCAAACAATGTTGTTAAGCAAAAAAATTGACAATTTTGCAACAATTAGGGAATATGAAGAGATTAGGATTTTAAAAGGTAGTTAGGAAGTTTTGTTGGTTAATTTTTGGAGGGAACAAGTTTATATTTCCTCTTGAAGGCTTGAACAATGTTGTTGAAAAAATATTGAAGGATTCCAAATCAATAAACAACGTTTTTCTACTGCAATTCTCTGATTTATGTACTTTGTTTCCTCTATATGAACCTGTACAGGCTTCAAATGTTGTGAGTATTGTGTTACTACATAATTAGATGTTTTATCTTTCATTTTATATCATTTTTAGGTTTTAATTCTATATTTGGAGGGAGAAATCAATCATTCCATGTAACTACTTTGTTTCCTCATATTTAATGGTTGAGGGTCTTCAAAAATGCTAATTAACCCATTCAAAATTTTGTATCCACTGTATCTCATGGAATGGGTCTAAAATATTCTAATTTTTTTGTTTCAATATTTTGGTAGGAAGTGGGATAGAATTGTGAGGAAGGGAATGAATCCCTAGGGTTGGCAGTGCAATTTTTTTAATGTGAAATGACGGTGTCAAGTTAGTGTTTTGATGAAACAGTGAGGGTATTGGTCTTGTGATAGATTTGTGATCATGTGTAGAGTAAATGAAAGTTTTTTGATGCATTAGTTGTGTCAAGAAAGCCAAGGTAATGTGAATTCCAATAAACCCTAGAGATTTGGCTTTAAAACAAAGGGTTTGATGGATTAGTGGGTTAGAGGCCTTAAAACTAAGAAGTGATTGAGGATTTCTTGGTTTTGTGTCACAATTTAACTATGTCAAAGACATGTTTTGGTGAAAACCAAGTGTTTTGAAGGTACTTCATTTGAAAAATAGGGCTAATTTAGTAGCCTAATTCAGGGGTGGTTTATTGAGTCTCAGTGTTGTTTTGTAGAAGTCACTTGAAACCTATTTGGAAGTTGTTTCATATCTGGTTGAGAGTCTTAAAAGGTGTTTTTTTGGACTTTGTACGACCTTCTCCAAAGATAAGTCCATTTATTGAATTTTTAAGGCTAGAAGCCTCTAGTGGTGTCTTAAGGGACAATTGGGTGTTTGTGTGTTCAAGGGTAGATTTCCTTGTTTGAATCAAGTTGCTTTGTGTTGGATAGTGAGTTTCAACCACCTTGCTTGCATCAGGTGGTATCAGAGCTCATGGACAAGGTCTCTTTGATTGCATTTTGTAGGCTTGAAGATAGAAGGTGAGAAGACAAGTTTGAGAAGATGCCTCTGAAAGGTGTTGGTGCTGCTAGAGAGTTGCAGGATCTAAAAGTGAAGCATGCTAAGCTTTTGGATTCACACAATGCAGTTTTGGAAAGGCTTGTTGTCTTAGAGACAAAGAAAATGAGAGAAGTGAATGAAGAGAGTGAAATAGAGGAAGATGATGAAGAATATGAAGATGTTGATGAAGAATTAGACCCTGAAGATCAGAGGATGGTAAAGATGCTCAAAGTAGTAAAAGGTGATTCTCATAAGGAAAAAGTTGATCTTCTTGTGTATGGTGGTAATTTAAATGAAGAAGAATTACTTGATTGGATTTATACTATGGATAATTACTTTCAAAGTGAAGATATTTTAGATGAGTAGATGATGAAGGTGGCAAAAACAAAACTCAAAGGTCATTCTCTTTTATGGTGGGACTAAGAGCAAGAAGACATAAGAAAGCAAGGAAAATCAAGGATTACTTCATGGGACAAGATGGTGCAAAAAATGAAAGGTAAATTTCTTCCAAAGGATTATGAAGTTCAATTGTATAAAAATTTGCAAGGATTGAAACAAAAAGAACTAGATGTTAAGGCCTATACTGATGAAGTTTACAAACTAAGCATAAGGTCAAGAAGGGATGAGGATGAGGTTGAAAAGGTGGCTAGATATCTAGGTGGTTTGATATTTAATATACAAGATGAACTTGTTGTTGCTAACCCAAAGTTTGTTGAAGAGTGTTTCCAATTAGCAATCAGGGTGGAGGAAAAGCTTAAAAGGAGGCAAGAGAAATCCATTAGAGGAAGAGGTGTTACTAGTGCAAGAGGGAGAGGAGAAATCCCCACACCAAAGTAGCCATTGGAAGAAAAAGAAGGAAAAAATAGAGGTAAGGAGAAAGGTGTTGATACTAGAGGAGGTTTAAGGGGTAGAGGTAGATTTAGTGGTGGAAGAGATTCTAGTGTCTTTGCAGGGAGGTGCTATCATTGCAATGAATATGGTCATCCTGCATGGAAGTGTCTGGAAAGGGGTGGTAGTTCAGTAAGTGGTGAAAAGAGGATTGATAGGAGGGAACAAATCATTCAAGAAGAGGAATGTGAGAGTAACCATCCTGTAAGTTTAAGAGTTGTTCTAGAAATAGGGGAAATGCTGATGATGAGAAAGACTGAATTGAAGGTAGCCAAGGAGATGGAAACATTGTAAAGAAAGAACCTCTTCAAGACTACATGTAAGTGAAAAAATAAGGTATACAAGATTGTGATTGATTATGGTTCAATAGAGAACATGGTGTCTATTGAGATGCTTAACAAACTAAATTTGAAAAAATACCTCATGAATTTCCTTATAAAGTGTCATGGTTGAGTGATGGGAAGTCTTTGTTGGTGAATAAAAAAGCAGTTGTTGAATTCCAAGTTGGGGGTTATAGAGATAGTGTAGTTTGTGATATTATCCCTATGGATTGTTGTCACCTACTCCTAGGTAGACCTTGGCAATATGATAGGCGAGCCTTGTATGATGGCAGAGAGAACACCTATACAATAATGAAGGATGGGTGTAGGTTTATTTTAACTGCTTTGGTTGAAGATGATAAGGGTAAGGAAAAAGTAATCATGTGTGGGAAGAAAGAGTTTGTTGATGTTGTAGAGGAATTTTTTTTTTTGATGATGCAAACAATCGAAGGTCTAAGAAAGCTTTGAAAATAGATGTGAAGGTTGGTATAGTACTAAAGAAGGAATTGACATCAAATTTAAGTGAGAGTGTTTTGGTGGGGACCATTGTGTGTCCTATAGGAGAGAATAATTTTAAAAAATTAAAAATATATGTACGTACAATGGTCAATGAGTTTGATGGTATAGTGAGAATGGAATGTGTGGATAGTAAGATGGCACTTGGTGCCGGTAGGATAGAAGGCCTGAAGAAAATGGTGAAAATAGAGTGCATAAGAAGTTAAGAGTGGATATAAGAAAGGAGATGAGATAAAGGTAAAGACATATCAAGGGAATACTGACATGTTTTTGGTTTCAAGTATAAAAGAAAAGGCATCATCAAGTTTTGAAAGAAGGTAGACATCAGGTCTGATTGTAGATATGAAGACATATTCAAATGTTGGAAAGAACAAAGATGTAGGGAAAATTATTAATTCACTCTACATGAATAAAATAAATTTATTTCTAAATCAGAGGGTGCATGGAGTAGTGATGAGGCATGGAACAAACCCAAACTCTAGTGACAAGAGTTCCTTTTCTGTGGGGGTGTATGGTGTAGAAGCACCTAAACCTTTTTTGTCAAAATTTGATTATTTATAGATGTAATGAGTTGGTTAGTAGGTGGTTAGTAGGTTAGTATGGGTGTTTTAAGCTTATCTATGCTAAATAAGGTCTAAAATAGAATTTTCAAT
>VDFB02252616.1:92301113-92535411 GCA_007258455.2 Sequoia sempervirens
ATAGATGTTAGCTTCACTATAGGAGAGAATATCTCTCCATAATCAATTCCCTCCACCTGGGAATATCCCTTAGGAACCAATTGTGCCTTATACTTCTCAATACTGCCATAAAGACCACATTTTTTCTTGAAATCCCATTTATAACCAATAGGTTTACATTCAACAGGAAAAGGTACCAGACCCAAGTCTTATTTTTCTTTAAATAATCCATTTCTTTATCCATGGCTTGCATCCAATAATTTGAATCATTTATACCCAATGCCTCTCTAACCATCCTAGCCTCATCAATATTAGTAATCAAGGAAAATATGCAATTGGAATCCAATAACGAATATCCAAACCTTTACAGTTTTTTCCTAACTCGTGTAGAGCTACTTGAGCTCTCCTCATCATTAGGTCCAACATGAGTACTTATTTCTTCTTTCTTTGGAGTAGGTGGAATTAGAACTACCTCCTTTTAGAACTATATCTCTTCTTTCTCTGGTTGAATCTCAAAAGAGGAAGGTTTCATCTCTCTGAAGATCACACTTTTGTTGTAGAGAACCTTCTGAGCTACTAGATCCCAAATCTTGTACCCTTTCACACAAACACCATAGTCAATAAAGATACACTTAACAACCTTGTTCTCCAACTTTGACCTCTTATATAAGAGGGATTCATTGCACATAAGTCTCTCCTTTCTCGAGAGATCACCAGGGAATGAACTTCCCTTATACACCTCAGAATAACAGATGAGCACAATGATAAAAAAACTAAGATTCAATTATGTTTTGGGAAAAACTACTAGAGACTCTGAGAGAGAAAAACAAGGATATTTTTGTCTCAGAAGGGGGGGCTCTTATCCAAAAGACATCAACATAGTTTCAGGATGCTAGCGTGATGCGCTATCATCTGAAGGACGTGCTGGCATCCTAAGCAACAGAGAGCTCAGTAACTCGAATGGACATAAATAAGCTTCACTTCTAAGCTTAGGTCTAAGATGTACTTAACGATATAACTAGTCAATAAACTAGAAATTGAAATGAACACAAGGATGCTTGGAGAAATCTTCACTCCAAGTTCCTTTTCGTGACTTGCACATAAAAGAATGAGAGGAAAATTATTAGGTGGTTGTATAGGGGTTTTCCTCAATCAGACCCCCATTTTGCTGTTAAGTCACACCACAAGATAGTAAATGAACAAGTAGGAAAGGAAAGTAAGAGAGAGAGAGAGTGTGTGTGTGTGTTACCCACGGGCCTAAACCCTCTCTACAACACACGAACGCACCATTGAGTGCTTGCTTGAGAGCTGCTACTAGGAGGACCTTATTCTAGCATGGATTCACTTGTGAGAGCACTTCTATCAAAGGTGAAGGGAACTCTAAATTGGAGCAAGTAACAAGAAAGCTTGATTGATGTCTTCCAACCTTGAAATGAGAGCCAAAAAGGGGTTTTTAATGCTTGCAAGGGTGACAAAGAGCCATTACTTTCACAATGTAACTACTAGGACATGTGTCTCAAGGGGTAGTAATTCAGATTCTACATTTCAAACTTGGGAAATCACTAGGATGCTACCACATCGTGCAGACGTCTACGCACTACACCTGCATCCAAAGCCTAGATTCTTAGGAAATGTGTCACTAAGCTTCTATCGCTCAACCAAAGGTTTGCATGGAGTGAAAATCATGAAATTCTAACCCGTGGGATTTTTTCATTAATGTTTCAAGGTGTCAGAAATGCTAGGAAAAAATGCCAGAATGTGGAATTGCCCCTAGGTGCAATTTTGCGACATTACATTTTGCTCCCACTTTAGTGGGCTCAATTTTGAAAAAATTAGCCTCACTAAAGTAGAAAAGAAAAAAATTCATCCAAATTTTGAATTCTAGGGATTTGCATGCCATAAGAAAGAAACCATAGTGGCCATTGAAGTCGAGCTAATAGGAATTGAAGGTTCCCCCAGCATCGGAGCTCAACAAACAATGTGAAAATGGTCATGAAATATAGTTCAAAGCTTTAACTTGCAAAACTCAAATTTTGGGTTAGCTTCAAAAAATCAGAAGAAAACTACTATGGAGAGAGGAATGATCAAGAAAAAGTCATCAATTCGAAATAAAAATATGATCAAGAGACGACCTTATTCACCCTCCTAAGTTTTCCCCCAACTTGGTGAGGAAAATTCAAGAGACACCGGGGAACCACAAGATCTAGGAAAAATGGCCCCATCAGGCCTATATATACCTAGGTGGGCCCCTAGAAGGGTCATTTTCACTATTCACTATGAAAAAAATTGTTGACTTTTCCTCTCCCAAGGGTTCCAAAGCATTTTCTAGAGCCAGAGGGCTCAGGGATCCATGCATCATAGTGATTAGAGGCTCATCATCAGTTTTGTATATCATTTTTGTAGCGAAATACATATACATACATATATACTTGTAGATCTTTTGTATAGACACATATTCAATGGCCACTCATTGTTTATAGCAGTGGCCCTATACATGTACATGAAATTTGGTACATAAATGCATATATATGTATATATATGGATATATTGATTCTGATCTCATGGCATTGTTCATTTGGATATCTATGCTCTCTATTTTTCATGTATGCTTATGGTACATGGATGTTATATACTCATATGGATGTATACTTACATTAGATGCTAACATGATTTAATAAACACACATGGTTGTATGTTAATTAAATACAATGATGATCTAATGGTTTTAATAGACGTAATGTGATGCATGGTCACACACACAGATTCTCGTGTCATAACACAAAATTTCATAATGTGTTAATGAATAATGTCACATATGTAGTGCTACTGCCCTTCTATAGAGAGAACACTACACATATGACACATAAAACACTACGTGTAGTATTGACGAAGATGCATCGCATTAATGGGATCTTTTAAAAGTGTTACATCCATAGATGATAATCCATAGGCACCTAAACCATATATGGATATCACAATGTAAGGGCCCAACCAATTAGAAATGAATTTTCCTCTCAGATCAGGTGGTGCATTTACGTTTCTCTAGTTTACATAGAGAACTAGATCTCCTATCTTAAAAGTCCTAGGAAGAACACCTGGATTATATTTCCTATATAACCACCGTTGATAAGCTTTAAGATGTTTGAGGGTCCGTAAATGATGCTCATCGAGCATCTCCAGATGATGCAAATGGTTAACTCAGTAGGTTTCATCATCAACTAACCCTTTAAGGGAAACCTATAGAGACGGGATCTCCAACTCCAAAGGTATAATGGCTTTGGCACCATACATGAGCTTGTAAGGCATTGCTCCCATAGCTGTACAAACACTCATACGATAGGCCCATAAAGCATACATTAATTGAATGTGCCAATCCTTACCATGCTTATTAATTTTTTTATGAAGAATAAGCTCAAGAGTTTTGTTAGACACTTATGCTTGACCATTGGATTGTGGATAGTATAGTGTGGAGAACCTATGCTGAATATGAAATTTCTCAAGGAACTACTTCACTTCCTTGTTCTCAAGAAACAAGTGTAGTGGGAAATCCAAACTAAGAAATGATGATATTCATGAGGAAACTACAGATAGATTCAGTGAACATTCGTGGATCAGAGTGGGATAGCTTCAACCCATTTCGTGAAATAGTTCATAGCAGTAATGATAAAGGTATGTCCCTTGGAAGAAGGAGGTGATATTTTTCCAATAATATCCAACCCCCATTTTGCGAATGGCCAAGGAGAAGTTTGATTTTGTAATTCTTGGGCAGGTGCATGAATAAGATGATTGTATTGTTGACATTGAAGGCATTTCTTAACAAAATTGAAGGCATCATGTTCCATCATTTTCCAATAGTACCCCATGTGTATCAGTCCTCTTGCTAAGGATCTACCACCAAAGTGTCCACCCCCGAAGCCTGAATGGGCTTCCTTAAGGGCACGAGGTATTTCTACTTTAGTGAGACACCTGAGAAGCAAGCCATTATAGGCCTTTCAATAAAGGACATTAGATAGAATAACATAACACACTAAAAGATTTCTTATATGTGTGTGATCATTCTTTGTTGCATCATTGGGAAAGTTTCCAGTCTTTAGGTAGTTATAGATATTAGAAAACCATTCTCCAGAGTCCACATGGGAACATAGAAGGGACTTGGCTTCAGGTTGGTCGAGAACTACAGGGGTCCACAAGATCTGGACCACGAAGTGGTATTCTTTCGTATCTTCTTCTGAAGGTACCAAGGAAGTAGTGCTTGCCATATGGCATCAACATGTCTATTTTCTCTCCTAGGGAAACTATCTATTGTGAAAGAGGAGAATTGTTTAAGCAAGAACAAGGAAAGGTTTCGATATCAGGATAACTTGCTTTGCTTGGCCTGATAGGTTCCCATTATTTTGATCATGATAAGTTTAGAATCACCTAGAATATGAAGACATTTGATTCTTAGTACAGTCATGACACGTAAGCTAGTAACAAGGGCTTCATACTCAATGATGTTATTAGTACAAGGAAAATCTAGCTACAAGGATAGAGGAACCGGTTTACCTTCAAGGGATATCAGAACCACACCAGATCCAGAACTAGTTTGACACCTTAATCCATTGAAATACATTTTCCATTCGAGGTCATGATTAATTACAAAAATATTTTCATTAGGAAACAAATCCAACCCCAGGAAGGAGAGAGATGAGGGAGCATCCGCCAGCTGGTCCGCAACTGTTTGACCCTTTATTGACTGCTGAGTAATAAAATTTATGTCAAACTCAGAAAGCAACATAACCCATTTCACTAACCTTCTAGCCAGGTCAACGCTAGATAATAGATGTTTTAAGAGATTTGTTTTTACTATGACATGCATTTTAGCATGGAGAAGATAGTGTCTCAACTTTTGCGTAGCAAAGATGAGGGCGAGGCATTGCTTCTCCATGGAGGAATAACAGGTTTCATAGTCAACCAGAACACACCTAATGTAATAGGCTGCTCTCTCCTTCCCTATGTCATCATATTGAGCTAAAAGGGCTACCGAGGCATATGGTGAGATGGCAAGGTAAAGCAGAAAGGGTTTGTCTTGCATAGCTGACATCAAAACAGGAGGATTGGCCAAATAGTCTTTGATTGACTTAATGGCTTTCTAACACGCTTCATCCCATATGAAGCAAACATCCTTTTTGAATAAAAGAGTGAAAGGAAGGGTACGATCAACCAATTGAGATATAAATCTATGAATTGCTTGAATTTTCCCTTGTAAAATTTGCAACTCAGTGATACTCCTCAGTGGAGGCATGTTAACAATGGTATCAATCTTATTTGTGTCAACCTCGATCCCATAGTCTATAAACCCCAAAAGCTTTCTGGTGTCAACTTTGAAGACACACTTATGAGGATTTAGTCTCATTTTATAGAGTCGAAGCCTTTCAAAAATAAGGCGAAGGTTCTTTATGTGGTCTTGAAGGGTTATCAATGTCACCAATATATCATCAATGCAATCTTCTAAGATCTTATGGATAAAATCGTGAAATATCAAGGTCATCGCCCGTTGGTTACAAGTAGCTCCCGTGTTCTTTAATCCAAAGGGAATGACCACATAACACAAAGTACCCCATGGGGTAGTGAGGGTTGTCTTGTATTGATCATCTAGGTTAATACGAATCTAATTGTAACCCGAGAAGCCATCCATGAAAGATAGTAATGCATGGCCTACAGTCGAGTCAACAATCATATCTATATTAGGCAACAAAATATCATCTTTAAGAGAAACCTTATCAAGATCATGAAAGTCAATACATATACAAATACGACCATCAGAATTACTAATGAAAACTATATTCAAAATCTAGGGGGAATAGTCAATCGGACAAATAAAGCTTGCTTTTAATAGTTTCTCTATCTCAGTCTTGACCATCAATGCCACCCTAGGATTGATCTTTCAAATTTTTTGCTTAACTAGCTTGGCATCAGGAAATAGGATGATATTGTGAACCACTATAAACTCATCAATACCGGGCATATCCTCATATGTCCAAGTGAAGATATCAGGATGAGATTGCAAGATATCAGAGTGTTCATCTGCTTCTTCTGAAGAGAGACACTTCATGATCTTGATCAATTTTTCTGAGGATTTAGAATACATAGGAACTTCAACAGTATCTCCTTTAAGAAGGGAACTATGGTCTTCAGGATGAGATGTCGTGATGTCATTACTGACATTAGATAGAGGAAGTTCCTTGTCAATACTCAAAATAGACTCTCCAAAGTATACTTGACTATGCAAGCGATATGGGAACTATTTCTTGTGATAATAAGGAGGCAACAAGGAATAAGCACCTAGAAATTCCTCTAGTGCTTCATCCGAGGAGAAGACATCTAAAGGGACCTTCTCGGCCTACCCCTTTCCTCTATCAACTCAGGATGAACCAAGTTTAGCGGCTCGGTTGAAATCATATTAACACTCCACCAAGGCTTTTGCTAGGACTATTATATAGAGCATCACAAACATAGGTAGTGTTGTCATGGCTTGAACTAGATAGGGACCTGAATTCCTTAATTTATATGCCATAGGCCTTTTTCCCCATAGCCATATTGAGAAGCGAGCTCATATCCAAACCGATAACTAGTTTGCAAAACCTCAGGAGGCGGAAACTCCACGTAGATTGTTTCATTCCACCAATGGATGTCGAATGTTTCTATGGGAGTACTCCCACCTTCTTTAGAAGGCTCAAAAATGTTAATCTCTTTTGCAGGAGGGGGATTACTCTCCTCAACAAAGGAAGGAGTGATCTCCTGAACTAGATCACACTTCTCTTCTACAGGAGTATCATCCACCTTCATGTCGAGGGTACCTGGAAGGTCTAAGCAAGAGGGGTTTTCCTTGTATTCTGCAACAAAGAATTCAGAGAAATTCAAGGAGCCCCAATCATCACCAAGGAAAGAGTTCATTTGATAAGTAGATGAGGGGGACTTAGGGTCCTTTGCTTTAGGTGGTTCTTCATTTCCAACAATCACTCTAGGAACAACTTCCACAAAGGGTATCGATGAAGAACATGCCATAACATCAATGGTCAAGATGGAATACAATTCTTGAGAGTAGACACAACTGAAGCATGACCAATAGCTACCATCTCATAGAGGTGAACAAACTGCTTTAACTGTAACTAGATTATTTACAACAAACTTCAAAGAATAGTGTAAATTAGAATTCATCGCACTGATAGCATGGATCCAATGTCTCCCCAAGAGGAGGTTATACGATAACTGGCCAGAAATCACATAAATCAATGTGGGTAAGGTAATGGGACCCACCTATAAAGGTAGTATTATCGTACCTAGAGCTTGGCGACTGACATTATCGAATCCATGAATGTACAAGGAGGAAGTCGCTAAGGAAGATGAATCAACTTTAATCTTAGGTAACATGTCCATACCATAAAAATTGAGAGCCGAACTAGTGTCAATGAGGGTACACCTAATATAGATATTGTTAACATTGATTATAATCATTAAGGGATCTGCTTGCTTCTGCACATCCGGAGGTGGGAGTTCTTGCGGGTGGAACGTGATATTCAGTGAATCCGTGTGAATATGAGCCAACAACACATTAACATCCACAGGCCTAGTAGAGGTAAGCAAGAGAATCTTTTGTAAAGCTTCTTGAAGCATCTCTTGATAAATCGAAGCCCTCTGAAGCAAGTCCCATAGTGAGATCTTGGCTGGAGTAACACGGAGTTGCTCGACAAGATCATAATTTCCTGTTGATTTGATCGCAGGTTTAGGTGTCGAAGGAAGGCTTGGTTGAGAAGGTGGTAAAGAAGTAGGAACATATGGTTGTGATGTAGGAACAAAAGGTTGTTGATTCAAGTTTTATTTATTACTCCTTGCAGGATATGTCTGCTCATTGGCATTATAAGAAGTAAACTCCATAGCTTTCATGAACCTTAAATATAAGTCAAATGAATCACTATGACATGAAATCCAATTGACAAAAGAGTTAGTTGGGGTCATGTAAATGATGGATTTCTTAGGTCTTGAGGAGCCACAGAGATCACCACCACATTCATTGACTCCTCAGCCTATCGAGAGGAGACTTGTTTGGGATATTTATGGATAGGGGAGAGCGCTTCTAAGAAATCATCTAGAGCATCTTCCAACATATCAAAATATTCCTTAGAAAATTCATTATCATGAACGTGCAACAATGTGAAGAAAGATCTGACATTCACGTCGGGTTCACCAAAATGTGATATAAGAGGGATTTGTTGCAAACAAATCTCTCCTTTCTGAAGAGATCACCAGGGAATGAACTACCCTTATACACCTTAGAATAACAGATGAGAAAAATGATACAGAACTAAGATTCGATTATGTTTTTGGAAAAACTAATAGAGACTTTGAGAGAGAAAAACCAAGAGATTTATGTCTTAGAAGGGGGAGCTCTTGGCCAAAAGACGTTAGCACAGTTTCAGGACACCAGTGCAACGCACTGTCATTTGAAGGATGCACTGATGTCCTAAGAAATAAAGACCTCAGGAACTCGAATGGATAAAAACAAGCTTCACTTCGAAGCTCAAAAGAACATACCTCACTCTACCTTTCCTATTTTTCAAGTTTTTTCTGTGGAAGAACCTAATATGTTTCTTTTTGAATTTGATATCTTATGTCATAATTACAACTATCATAATGATGCACAAAAACTTAAACTATTTCCAGCTAATTTGAAGGATGTAGTAGTGTGATGCCTTACGAAACTAGGATGTGAAATCATCCATAGTTGGGACAACATGAAGACAAATTTATTGGAGAAATACCAAGAATACTTGAAGACCAATGAAATATGATACGATATATTCTGCATCATGCAACATGAAGAAGATACCTTAGAATATTATCTATTATGTTTTCTATTTAGTCTCCAAAGAGCTAGATAAATAGGGTTAAATAATGAAACTATAAAAATTCTCTTTCTTAGAGGGATTAGGGATGAATGTTTGGATATTTTGAATCTTATGGGTGGTGTAGATATTTCTAAGTTGAGGCTTTATTATATTTGTGATGTGTGCAAGAAATATTCAAGGTCCACTCGCTTCGTATGAGGGTACACCAGGAAACATGTCTCTTCTAAAGGGACATCGGGTGTCATAAAAAGAGGACTAGGTACATTTCTCGAAGACCTCAATACTAATCTACTAAGTTACATGGGTAAGCAAATCAATATCTTGTATACACAAAAGAAGTAGGAGGAGGTTGAAAAATCCCTTTTTTTCTTTTGTCCTATTTGTCGTAAAAGGCATAATAGTGAAGAGTGACCCTACAACCAAAAAAAATATTCTTTAGAAGATACCAATAGGAATACCATCCTAAGACCCCTTCCTATAGACATGACTGAAGTAGAATACATGGAAGAGCCTATTTACTTTATGGCTCAAAGGAGGCCTTGTTAACCATGAGGAATTGCCCCAACTGATTATCATACATCACCTTCAAGTCCTTATCCTTATAAAAAAAATACTTTTCCAAATCAACCTGGATGGTTTGGAGGTTGGAAAAAACCTCCACACTACCCCTAGTGGACACAACAATACCCACATGCTCCACAATTGTGGCAAGCATGGAGAGCACCACCACCAACATACCCACAATATCAATCATGTTGGAAGAATGAAGAAGAATGATCATTTTTATAGTTTTGTGTTTCCATTGATGTCACCATGATATTCGAATTGTGACTGCAAGTCTAGAAGTTAGTACTTGATCCAGTATTTTGGTCTAGTATCTGAACCGGTATACAAGCTACACCCTTTGGTATTCTAGTCCACAATCCTCCGTGGTTGAAAAGTTTTATGTGGACTTGGGAAATATTTTATGGATGTTGAAATCATGTATGCTTAGAATCTCTCATGTTCTAGTGCTCATACAATGTATTGGCATTATTTTGTTGATTACTTTTTGCAATTAATTTATTTCTGGCCGACTTCATGAATAAGTTGTGATATTGTGAATCAATTTTGATATGCAAATATATGTACGACCTATCTTAGGTTTATGCCGACATGATGTAGCGTGTTGAGAACTTTGAATTATTTTTGGGAAGATTTTGTGAAAGCTTGTAGCCAACACTTGGTATTGTTGATGAATAAGAAATGCATCTAATTAGGCCGACCTAATTGATGCTTGCGGTTGGATCGAGTATATATATAAGTTGAACAATTTTTGAAGATAGTAATATTTTGATGAGGCAATTGTGAATGCGAAGGTGAAGAAGAGCATAAATGATGAAGTGTGTTAAGTCTGTCTAATTAGCATCACTGGAACTATATCAACACTTGTTAGGTGCACTCTTTTTAGTTCATTTTGGCTGTGAAGCCCAATTTTGTTTTTTAAATCTTTTTGTAGGCAATGAGCCTCCTTGTAAGTAGTGAGATTTTGTATCTGGGTGATCCCACAAAGCTGGTTTACAATTTTTGGGAGATTATGATTTTTGCTGAAATCACATATTTTTAGAAAATATAATGATTTAAGCCATAAAAAGTTTCATTTAAAGCATTCCAATTGAAGATGGTTTGATCAAATTACCTTAGATCAAACCCCCTTGGATAGAACCCTGCTATTTTTAAACCATAGCTATAACAGAGTCTCCTTTACACCTATCAAAATGCTAATAAAAACCACTTTTGATTTACCTTTTGGGGGATCAAATGAATTCATTTAAAAATTATTTTTTGTAAGTATGTAGTACTTATTATAAGCTTCCCAAAAAGTATAATTTTAAATAAATTTAATTTAATTATTATAGTTATTTTTTATTTCTTGTGAATGTAGGTTTTTCACCGAAAATCAAGCTCTATATTCTACACGTGGAAAAAATAGAAGATTATCATTTATTTTTTTTAAATATGAGTGCACCAGATATTGAAGTCCTTGATCCAACAAAAAAGAACTTTGATACATACAAAAAAAATTGTGTTATATAGTCTGCCTATGTGTGAATTGTAATTGGTTTGAATTAGAAACTTTATTAAGGAAAAAATATTCAATAAAACACTATGAAACCAATTGGAAGCACTATATATCATAGTTACAAATCTAAATTTGAAAAAAATAGAATTTTATCCTTCATGGAAAAAAACTTATGTGTTATATGGTGAGCGTCACTCCTTAAAAATGGTGTTTACTGAAGAAAAAAATTAGTTTTCAAAAGAGATGAAAAAAGAAGTGAAATTTGAATCCATAAATTTTGAAAAAAATAATTTAGAATCTATAGATAAAATGTCACAAATCACTAGTTTGAATCATCTTCAAATTCCTCATGGTTTAGCCACTATAGGTGCTTGAAAGTGAAGATTTAGTTAGAAAAAATCAGTCCAGTGTCCAGTTTGGCCAAAAATTGTAAACCAGTATTATGGGGTCACCCATCCAGATAGTAAGTCCTATTTAGAGAAGTGAGCCCTTGGTAGTGAGCCTTATATTTTTTTTTTTGGAACTAATTTATATTGTGATTTAATCCTCACTATGGTTTTTCCCTCATTGGGTTTTCCATGTAAAATATGGTGTTCTTTGTGTTGATCTTGCTTTCTATTATCTACATTTCATGTTCATACTTTATAACAAAACAATGTGGTTGTGAAGCTAATATGTGTTGAAGTTTTGAGTTTAATTTGGTGACAACTTATTCACCCCCCCTCTTAGTTGTCATGCACCTATTAACAATTGGTATCAGAGCTTTGGTTCCTTGGTATAAAGCCTAACCACTTGAGGAAGATCTTGAAGATTGATTAGATGGATGATAAAGAAGAACTCCAGGCTACACTTGAGGACCTTGACAAAGTTGAAAATGAAAATAGAGATTTGAAATAAAATATTGATGATGCATGCGAATGTGTCTGGAAGTTGAAAGAACAATTAAATAAATTCAAGGAAAGACATAGAGAAGTGAGTGCAGCAGAAACAAGAGATAATTGGTCTAAAAGTGCATGTGGAAGAAAAGAAGAGAATTGAAGAATGCTTGAATACAATGGTGCAGAAAAAATCTAATGAATGCTCTAAACTTGAATAGGAGGTAGTAAACTTGAGAGTAGAACTGGAGAAGGAAAAACTCTATGAGAACAATTTCAGATCTAGCTCTGAAAAACTTGAAGAACTGCTTGCAGGGCAAAAACCAAGTAAGGAAAATGGTGGCTTGGGAAATGAAATAGGTGAAAGTTCAAAGGACAATCAAATGACTCAGAATAACGGGAAGTAGAAAATAAATTCATGAAATTTTACAAAGAGACCACCTGTGAGACAACCTAATGCACAAAGGTGTCCCTCTTTCAATGGAATTTGTTTTTCCTGTAATAAATATGGTCACAAGGAAATAGATTGTAGGAGCAGGATGAATCAGTTTCCTGGTTCTTTCTCTGGACAATGTTTTTTGTGCAAAAGGTTTGGACATAAGGCTATTGAATGCAGATCTTAGGTGAGAATGATTAGTCGAGTGATGATGAATAGGTTTAATGGAGGCAGAATGAATCATTCTTTTAATGGCTACTGTTATACCTATAACAAATTTGGACACAAAGAAAATCAATGTAGATCAAGAAGTAATGGTAGTCAGACTAATCAGAAAAGTATTTTATGCTATAATTGTAACAAACTTGGACATATCTCAAAGGTTTACAAAAACAAGAAGGGAAAGTAGCCTGCTCTGGTGGAGAAGAATGAACCAGTAAAGAATATCGATAAAGAAGAGATGAAGTAAGAGATGAATAAGATATGGAAGAAGAAAGAATCTAAGAACAACCTGAATCTGTTGATGTGTTTGTGCCCCCATCCGGTATAGACAATTCCTCTGGGAACTAGATTGAGCATGGTCTTAGGGGGAGCATTATCAAAAAACTATAAAAACCCCCTGGATGTATGTTGGTTTGTGGTTGGTTGTCCTTGATGTCAACATAGGCTTTGCTTATGTGATCTTTCATACACAGAGCTGATTTTAGCTTTTGATTCATATTAATTGGTTTGGGTGCTACATGATCCATATTGATTGGTTGATGCATTTGGTTCAGTATTGGCATAATTATTATCATTGTATTCAGTTTGGGTATTCATATGGTTTCACTTGGTACAGTTGGTTCAGTGGAAAATATTTTGCTTACATTTAGATTTTGATGTATTTGTGTTACTGATGTTTCTATGATTGATCATAGGATCATTGTGTTGTCTATTTGATGAAGTGTTAACTCTTTAGGTGATTGCGAAGGTATATTGTTGATTCAGTTAAGTCTTTGACATTTAGATACAATGTCTTTATACATTTGGTGAATACATTTATTCACATATACTTGATAGTATTGAGCTTCAGTTTTGCACCATGAACATAGCATGAATTCACACTTCATTGTGACTTAGCACTACATGCTTTACATACTCAGGTTTCAGTGTTACATTGATTATTCATTTATACATGGTATTCATGCTTTCATTTATAAATGCTAACACATAACATTATTGAGCATTGTTGATTACATGGGTCTGGTATACACATAGTGCTTATGCTTATTCATAGTGCTAACACTTAAGCATTCTCAAGCACTTTGATTACTTAGCATATTTTTCAGTGCTATCAGGTTGATATACATAGTGCTTTGTATTATTTTAAAAGTGCTTTCATAAAGCACTAAGGCCGACACTATGTCTTTTGGGCTTATAGTTTATAAATGTTACATTGATCTTGGTAGTTGATCACACATGTTATCAGGTGGTATTATTGATCTTTGGTTGATTATCAAGCATGCAGTGATAGTTTTTAATTAGTCACCTAGCAGTGACATGGACAGTGAGTTGACTTGGTCTATCTTTGTTATAAATCAAGCTTATCATTTTTCACCGAGCATACCATATTACATTGGACTTACCATGATTATTATTGGCCTCATCATATTTGCAAGGAAGTTGACTTTATTTTAAGTGGCAGTAATATTTTTTATCATTTGTTTTTTGATGACAACCATCATTGATGTTTGGTCAATAATGTTCTTTGATGACGGACTTCAAGTGATTATGATGTTTTTTAAGAGTCTTGGACTTCAAATGTTATCAAATGTGAAAAAGACATTCTAAATTCATTGGTTTGAAAGTTTGATAGGGCATTCATTATGTTGTTTTAGTTTACTCTCAAGACACAAACCCTAGCACCGCCATGATGCACTTTCAGTTACAGTCCAAGCTTGATAATGGAGGCATTTCAAGCTGGTTTTTTGGTATGTTAGAGTATGGAGGATGAGGGTCTCTATGGTGTAATTTCCATGTCCTGGTAGTGGAGATTTGTGTAAGTTTGTTGAAGATCTTCAGGGATTTTGTCTGCAGGTTAAGCCACCATAAAAGGTAAATTTTACACATTGTTTTTTATCTTTTTCAAAAGGCTTTAAATCCGTTAAGTCAAATTGTGAAAACAAGTTTTCTTTTAGTTCATTTTTCTAAATGGAAATTTGTTGTTTCTTAATCAAAAAATTGTAACGATATTAAAAGAGAAAAGCCAGTTATTATTTTTTTTCAAAGAGATTGAAAAAGGTAGTTGGCAATTGATTTTTCAGTTTCAAAACCCTAACTCGAGGGTTGTCACTTGGCTCGAGGGTTTCTCATTTTAGTTACAAGGGTTTAATTTTATTTTTTGCTCTATATAAACATGGCTTTAAGCCATTATTAAAATTTGGAAGGTATGAGGAAAATACAGAGCATTTGTTGGTGATATCATTGTTATATTTGCAATATTTGAGAAGAGAAAAGAGGTTTTTTATTTTTTGAAATATTTGGTTCTTATAACAAAGATATCATTCATATTTATGAGATATTATTGTGGTATTGTTGTGAATAGTTCATATTGTAGTTGGAATCATTGAATATCTTTTATATCTATGTATTCATTAATTATTTTGAGATTGCAAATAAAGTGCAGTTGTAAGGTCATTAGTGTTTACATTTTTTAGACAGTGACTTTGTGCATTGAGGGGTTGGTGCTCCTATGAAGTTGGTGCTTTAGAAAAGGTGTTGTGTTGTTGCTCCACCATTGTTACATATTTGGTACTCTTTGATTAATAAAAGGACATTTTTAGCGAGTGGTTTTTTATACCCCATGAGGGTTTTTTCACTCAGGAAATCTTTGTGTTATGTGATGTCATTTTGTCTCTCATTTTGTTTCATGTTAATGTGCTCATTTAGTTGGTCAATGCTCTGATACATTGAGCTTGTTCAAAAGATTAATGTCAATTTTTTTAAGTTTGTAAATTGTGAAAATTTGATCATTAAAAGTATTTCATAAAAAAAATTGAAATCTGCATTTTATACTCCATTTGTGAATGTTTAAAAGTATGTCAAAAGTAAAGCAATGTTATATTTTGTGAAGTCTTTAAGTTCTATTTTGAAAAGCATAGCAATATTGTTCATAAAGCTTAATTGAACATATCATATGATGCTTTTAATATGTGTTAAATGTTAAGTCAACTCTCAAGTTGCTCTTGCATAAGCAAAGTTCGAGTTAAAGGTCAAAATTTTATCTTGTGCTTTAAGAGTTAAAAATTGTATCACTCTGATTCACCCCCCCTCTCAGAGTGAATCCACTTCCAACAATGTATGGCATGTCAGAGGTTGGAATGAGGATGTATTTTAAAGAAGGAATAAATATATTTTTTTGAAAAAGAACCAGAAGAAAACATGTTGGCATGCTAACTTGGGGATAAAATTAGTTTTTTCTTTTTGCACGTTGAGAAGATTTTTTTTAATAGCTTTTTGATGTCTTACATGCATTTAATGTGAGTTAGGGAAAATCGATGATGTATAAAGAAAAATTCATAGGTACTTTTTATCATTTGAGAAGTTGAAGAGTTTGAAAGGTGTCTTGGGTCATTCTCGAAGTGATCTGAAGCAATCCTAAAGAAATTACTATGGATACTCAAGAATTATTTCTCAATCTACAAAGGGAAAAGGAAGAAATTTTGACTAAACATCAACAAATTCAAGAAAGTTAAGCATGACAATGGACAAAGGATCGAGTGGCGTCATTCCATTGAAGTTGAAAGGAGTTGAATTGGAAGAATTTGATCATAGGAAGATGAAGGAAATGAAACTAGGGCTGAAGGAAAATGAGTTACAAAACATATAAACCCTAGGTAAGGATTTATGGGGAGAATTTCCCTGGTTTGCAGAAAAAGAGTTCATCTTTTTCTTGTTGAGTAGACTCAAGAACGATAATATTATGTTGGAAAAATCTTACCTGACCACGAAGGATGCGATCAAAGCAATTACTAGTTTATGTAGTATTGGAGATCTCCCTCATAGGAAAACCATGAAATACAAAGATGTGGAGGAACTTATTGGCATTGATAAACACCCTCGAGATCTATTTCAATTTCTAAGTTATATAGGTCATTTCAAGCCCACAAAATAATAATGCATTGTTCAACATCACTTCTATGGATGCTATGTATATAGATCTCTTCAAGATCTACAATTTTATAAAATAACCTTGAATGGCTTCTTGGATAAAAAGTTATGGCCTCTCACAATAGAAATGAAAATATATATATGAAACATAAAAGGGTTGTTAGAGGGAGTTTTGTTTATTAACCAAATATGATGTGTGTTATCACATTCCATTAAGCATCTTTGAATGGAGATAATAGAGCCAAAATAGAGTTTCAAGTTAGTGAGTGGATTGTGATGAGATTATCGTAAGTGGAATTAATATGTTATTTTTAGGACCTATAGACTCATCTTAGGACTTGGTTGTTGGATTTCTAACTAGGGTTTTGGGAACCACATTTTGCATTGTTTTAGCTACTAGGAGAGAGGAGCCATTAGTCATGCACGCTAACTTTTTAAGCATGTAACATTGATTGAAATATCATAGGACCTTCATTAATTTTTTTAAATGTGGACTAACCTCTTACCTATCTATAATTAAGGTTTGGAGGTGTGACTCATCATGTAACTTGCCACATCAGCACATCTACCAAGAAGTTTCCAAATTTTGAATTTTTAAAGATTCAACTGAAACTTAATCATGGTACCTATTGAGAATGTAAAATTTTACAAAATTTTAAGTGCCCATAATGTAAAATTTGCTTTGCACACACAAAAATGCCCCTGAAAAATCTGCCCCAATGACCTACTTTGGAGGGTCATAATTCAGAGCCCATCTACTTTCATGCCAAATCCCTTGGTGAGTGTATTCATTCGTCATTTGTGAACATGCATGTTTTATTTCAGCTTCCTGTGATGAGTTTTGATAGGGTTTTGAAGAGAAAAGTTGTAGGGTTCTGGGACTGTTTTGTTGTTTGCATACTCTCAGTCCTACAAAGTGGCCTCCTATTTAGACTGATATTTCATAGTTGGATGATCATCATGGAAAAAGGATTGATTCTCTACATTCCCCTCATATTCATATGCTCCCTAGTCTAGTTTCAAAGCCACATGATCAAGTTTGATATTTATACCAGGTCAAAAGAAAATGTAGTTTTTTCTGTTTTTACATCTGCATTTCAAGAATGTTTCAAGGAGGTCAATACTCAATGGACCTTAGTGACCTAGTGTTTCTAGTGGTAGCTTCCTAGGAGGTGATTTGGTAATTTTTTGAGATGGTGACTTGGTGAGCCCTAATTGGTTATTCAGAGGTGCAGTTGTAGAAAAGTTTGAATGAGCCACTTTGGATGTTAATATCTCACACCTCAGGATGAATTTTTCCAAGTTGTTTGTTGTATTGAATTTTTGGTTCAAATAAGTCTTGTACCTAGTTTATTCCTTGACTAGGGACTTAGGGGACTTAATTAACATGTTAATTTTACTTAGGATATTAGTTGTCTTATCTAGAATATACATTTTCCTAGGTAGTTATGAGTTAGTTGTCTCATGTGATACGATTAAGACACTTGTCATGATCTTGTCTTATCATATCGCTCTCCCTTGCCTTTATAAGCAAGGCATCTCTAGCATATTTTGCATTGTATAGTATTGCATAGATCATATTGTATCATATTGCAATCCTTCTTTGGTGGAATAGCATCTTCCATTGTTGCTTCTCTCTATCTCTTGTGGAGGTTATTTGGTGTTGCAGATTGAAGATATTGGGTTGATCACTTCAACATGGTATTAGAGATTTGAATCTAGCAAGCCCCTTCCATTTTCTCATTAGAGAGTTTCCATCAATTTCTATTATGATTTGAGTTTCTTGTATCCTATATTGCATGTATGCATTTTGGTGAGATTTGGTGATTTCAACACTTTTGGCTATAGTGGCAATATTTTAGGCTATCCCATTGCATCCAAGAGGCTTGAGAAAGTTAGATTTGGCTTTTGTTTCACTCAATTTGGTCACCATTTGCATTTTTGGAAAAGAAAGGTTTGAAGCTCAGATTTGGTGAGCAGATTTTTATAGGAGCATTTTCGGCAAAAAATAAGCCTGCCATTATGTCTAGGTGGCTGTTTGCAAGAATTTTGATATATAATTTTCCTATATTTGACAAAATTTGTTTTCGAGGAAAAAAAATTTAGCTGAGGATCTGTACGACCCCCTAGCCTGCAAGGTATGTCGTCTGAATAATTTTTTTTTAATTTCTGCTATATTATTTTCTTTAGCGACTTTTTTATTTTTAGAATTTAATAAATAAAAAGTAAAGTGCTTATAAAAGCATTGACCTTAATAAAGGCCGCAAACATCTAAAGTCTGCAAACTTTATTTAAAGCCAATGAATTTTAAAGTTGCGAATCAACCAACGGTTTACACCGCTAATAGCTAGCAAAGGGGGACTGCTAGGAGGGTGATGCAATCAATAGACCACCAGGTGGGCGGTGAGTTCCTAAACCACCAACATAAACATTAATCGCCATGGTAAGAAGACCACCGCATGTGAACAGGGTCTCTGATAACCGCCAACGGTCTCAGCCAAATCGCCAAACTTTTTTTTGCTTTGAAGCCACTCTTGGTCAAATCAGGAACTAGGTGCCAGCCCCAAAGGACTTATTTTTTGCACCCAATTAGTCTTCAATTTTTCTCCTATTTAGTGTTGAAGGTGCCTTTTATAGGCCTTTTCTTCAATTTTCAATATTTTTTTGCCACAACATCAGATTTTTGTAAACGAGATATCATCAAAAAGCTAGTTCGATGAACTTTGTAGTGGTATAGGTGATTTTTTCATATTTTGACACTTTTTGCCAATTTTTTTAGTCTAAAGGTACAAGTGCATTTTTTGCTTGTAATTGGCATAAATTTTGCATACAAAGTCAAAATTTGGTAAACATTTTTTTGAAATTTCTCAAAAAATTGCAAGGAATTTGTTTGTAATCTCTATTTTCAGTTTTAGCAAGCTTTTGTTTTTCTGAAAATTGTAAAAAATCATCATGTGATATAAACAGTGGATTAGAGCATGTCACTTGTACAAATTGTAAAATTTCTTCATTGTAATTTACTGGGGGAGGTTGCAAATTGAGTATTAATACATTCTGGTGGGTGAAAGGCACAATTTAAGTGTCACATTGTATTCTTTATTTTGGTGTTCATGGCAGATCTAAGGAAAATTGGACCCCTCACCCCACACAATTATCATACATGGAAGCTAAAAATGACTCAATTGCTACAATCTAAAGGTCCATGGCCAATGGTAGATGCAAAGCAACCTGAATTTACAAGGGATTATGAAAAATTTATCCATAGATGTAAAATGGATGAAGCAAAAGGGCTCATTGGCATACATGTACCTGATAACTTGTTGTTCCATATTTCAAAGTGTAAAACACTTAAGAATGTTTGGGATAAACTTGAATAATTTTGTATGGTAAAACAAATCAGTTCAGAGCCTTGCAACTTCAAGTAGATCTACAATCACTCTCTTCAGATGCATTTCCTTCAATTCATAATTTCCTTGCACAATTCAAGTTGATTTTGTCATAGTTGAAAGGATGTGGGCATGATATATCTAGTGATGAATGTATCTTCTTGATTTTGTCTAAGTTAAAGGGCCCTTATAAAAAAAATTCTTCTACTTTCTATTCAACTATGGATGCAATGGGAAAAGATTACAAAATTCCCTCTTTTGAGTTGTTTTGTGAGCATCTTACTAGGGATGAGGCCAAGTTGATTTAGTTGGATGCACTACCTAGTTCTAAGAATCATGCTCTAATGGCTCAATAATCCAAGTGTAAAGGAATTAATAAGAAGAATCCCAAGATAGAATCATCTTTAGGTAGTGAGACTCCCTCCAAACTGAAGCCGAAGAACAATCAAAAGTTCACTTCATATCCTTCTTTTTCTACCTCTGGAGATTCTTCTTCTAAGTCCAAGAAAAAGAAATGAGTTCCTTGTTCATTTTATGGAAAAAATGGGCATGATGTAGCTCATTGTTTTAAGAGATTGGAAGCCTTGGAGGAATCTATGAAGAAGCATGACATTTCATTGGCTAAGCCTTCTTCCATGGGAATAGGTCAAGCTCTTTCAGCATAGGTCATTCATCCATCTTTAGATAGTTGAATTCTTGATTTAGGTGCTTCACATCACATGACCAATTCATGTGATCTTCTTGATTCCATTGTTCATACTTCTACTTATCAAATTGCAATTGGGAACTCTTCACATATTCCAATTTTGGGGATAGGCTCCGTTCAAATGCTAGATGGATGCATTGAGGATATTCTTCTTGTTCCTAATATTTCAGTGAATCTACTTTCCATATATCATATTTTTCATTCTGGAAATGGGAAGTCAGTTGAGTTTACTCCATAGAATGTGACTATCAGGCAGTTGCAAAATCCTAAGAAGGTGGTTGCTACAGGGATAGTTGATCATGACAACCATTTGTATCTATTTGATGGCTTTGAGTCTTCATCAGGTTCATATTTTTTTTCTCATGTTGATTCAATGAGTAAGCTTTGGCATGAAATATTTGGGCACTTGAACTACAAATATCTTCAACAAATGGGCATTGGTATAATAATGGGTTACAATTTCTAGGACATCCTGATTTTTTCTTGAAATCACATATTTTTGGAAAATATAATGATTTAAGCCTTTAAAGGTTCCATTTAAATGATTTCAATTAAAGATGGTTTGGTTAAACCCCCTTAGACCAAACCCCCTTGGATAGAACCCCATTAGTTTTAAACCATACCTATAACAGAGTCTCCTCTACACCTATCAAAATGTTGATAAAAAACCACTTTTGATTTACCTTTTGGGCGATCAAATGAATTCATTTGAAATTTATGTTTTGTAGGTATGTATCCCTTATTATAATCTTCCCAAAAATTATATTTTTAAATATATTTAATTTGATTATTATATTTATTTGTTATTTCTTGTGAATGTAGGTTTTTCAATGAACATCAAGTTCTTTTTTTCACACATACAAAAAAATAGGAAAATAGAGAATTTTTTTTCTAAAAAATATATGTGCACTAGGTATTGATGTCCTCATTCCAACAAAAAAAGAATAAGTTAATTCAAATGCATATAAAAAAATTTATGTGGTATGAAGTACACCTTTTTCCAAATTATACTTACTCTGACTTTGAAAATTAATTAAAAAAAATATGTAACAAAAAATTATGAAAAATATCCATGCACTAGATATTGGTGTGACAAATCTTTATTTTAAAAATTTGAATTGTATCATTTCTATAAAAAAAGTTATGTAGTCCAAATAAACATCACTTTTAAAAAATGTTGTTTAGTAGAAAAAATAAGTTATTAAAAATTACATAAAAGGATTCTCAATTTATTTTTTATTTTTTAAAATAGAATATAATTAAAATATACACAAAAAATCTCAAAAATCACTAGTTTGATTCATCTTCCAATTCTTAATGGTTTAGCTACTATAGGTGTAAGAAAGTGAAGATCTAGTGAACAATGTTGATTTCAATGATAAGTTTGGCCAAAAAGTGTAACCCATTATTGTGGGATCACCTAGATGCAAGTGCATAACTTAGTGGTTGGTCTTCCAAAGATCTCTTGCATGGATGGTGTTTGTCAAGGTTGTGTTCTTGGAAAGAAACATCAAGATCCCTTTCCTAAGGGTCAAGCTACACGTGCAACCACACCCATTGAGTTGGTCCATAGTGATCTCATGTCATTCCCAACTCCTTTTTTAGGGGCTAAGTATGTGCTCACATTCATTGATGATTTTTCCCGAGGGACATGGATCTATTTTTTGAAGCTCAAGAGTGAAGTTCTCACCAACTTCAAGATCTTCAAAATATTTGTGGAGAAGCAGTTAGGTTTTTCTCTTCGATAGATACACACATATAATGGGAGGGAGTATGTCAATTAGGAATTTTAGGATTTTTTCAGTGATAATGGTATTCTTCATTAGCACACAGTTCCTTATACTCCTCAATAGAATGGTGTGGCAAAGAGAAAGAATAAGACTCTCGGGGAGATGGCCAATTGTATGATCTAGTCTAGGTCTATGGCTCCAACATTTTAGGCTGAAGTTGTCAATTGTGCCAACTATATTCAGAACCGTATGCCCCACAAGGTAGTGTGGAATATGAACCCTAAGGAGGCTTGGTCTCATCACAAGCCTAATGTATCCTTCTTTAAAGTATTCAGTAGTGAGGCTTGGGAATTCATTCTAGATGGTCAATGTAAATCCATAGAGAAGATGAGTCAGTGGTACATCTTTGTTGGCTATTGTGATGATGTGAAGGCATACAAATTATTTGATCTTGACACATGAGAGATTCATTTCCAATGTGATGTTCATTTTGCTGAGTCCTTCACCCAGATAGATCTTCCTTTGAATTCTTCTTCATCACAACCTACTTAATCTTCTTCAATTGATGATGCTTTGCTACTTGAGGAATATTTTTATGATTGTCTCGATCCACCTCCTCCTTAGTTAGCCACTAGGCCATGATGGGCTCAAGTTACTCTTGAAGAGGCTAGTCCTCTTGTTGGTGATCCCACATACACTCGCCATACTCATTCTTAGACTTCAGGAATCAGTCTTTTGAGTCATTCTATTTCAAATGATCCTCAAAAAAATTTATACGCTTCAGGTATTCCAGAGTGGGATAGTGCTATGTCTGATGAGTATTCTTCCTTAATGAAGAATCATGCTTGGAATCTTCTGCCTCTTCCTAAGGGAAGAAATTTGGTTCGGTGCAAGTGGGTGTATCAACCAAGTATGCAACAGATGGTTCCATTCACAAGTACAAGGATCATCTTGTTGCAAAGGGGTTCTCTCAGGTTGAATGGATTGATTATTCCAAGACCTTTGCTCCTATTCCCAAGATGGATTCTATTCACCTTGTCCTTGCTATAGCTACATCATAGGGATGGTCAATGTATTAGATGGATGTGAAGAGTGCTTTCTTGCATAGGTATCTTCATGAGGAGATCTAGATGGAGCAACCACTAGGTTTTGTGTAGGACCCTTCACTTGTTTTCAAGCTTCAACATTCATTGTATGGTCTCAAACAAGCCCCTCGGGCTTGGTATGAGAAGATGGATAGCTTCTTGCTTGCTTCTAGCTACACTCACTTCCTTTCTAATCCCACAATTTATACTCAGTGACATGGAGAGGATTTACTCATACTGTGCTCTACATGGATGATTTAATTCTCACAGGGAGTTCTACTTCCATGATTCAGAGTACACAGCGAGCATTGATTGAGAGATTTGATATGATCGACCTTGGTATTTTGCACTACTTCCTTGGTCTTCAGATTCATTAGACTTCTGAGTGGATATTCATTTTCCATCAAAAGCATGCTCTTGATTTGCTTTAGAGGTTTGGAATGGCTGATTGCAAGCCTACCCCTACTCCATTCCAGCTAGGTGTTGTACTCTCTACCAGTTGCACTACTCCTATAGTTGATCCTACCTTGTATTGGCAGTTGACTAGAAGTCTTTTGTACTTGAAACATAGTCATCCTAATATCTCCTTTGCAGTTGTACTTATCTCTCACTTTCCATAGGAGCCTCATGAGAGTCATTAGAAGGCCACCAAACGTATCTTGAGATACATTTAGGGAACTACTAATTTCAACATTCACTACACTTCAGGTGCATCTCACATTGTGGGCTTCACTAACTTAGATTAGGCTGGTGATGTCAATGATCAGAAGTCTACTTTTGGATTTGTATTTTTCTTTGGTTCTTGTCTGACTGCATGGTCATGCAAGAAGCAAACTTCTATTGCATTATCATCGACAGAGGCTGAGTATTGAGGTATCATTTTGGCTAGTCAAGAGGTTTTGTGGCTTTGCCAGTTGATGACTGAGTTTGGATTTCCATCCACTTAGCCCACTACTCTTTGGTGTGACAATCAGAGTTCCATTCATATCTCTTGCAACCCAATGGAGCATCAATGTACTAGGCATATTGAGATCCACATGTGCTTCATCAGGTAGCTCATCCAGGATGGTGTTCTTAGCTTGGAGTATTTGCCTACAAAATAGTAGGTTGCAAACATCTTCACTTACCATTTGGAATCACCTCATTATCTTTAGTTGTGATCGATGCTTAGGGTGAAGGAAGTTGTCCTTGGGGGGTCTTGAGGAGTCCTCCTTCCTTCTTTAGTTTTTAGTTTTTTCTTTTCAACTTTTTCTCTCTTTTGGAGAGGAGTTTTCTCCCACAGGGTTTTTTTCCTTTTCTCTTCTTGTGAGATTTTTTTGTTTTGTACATGGGTACCTCATTAGGCCTTGTTGTTGGGACCCGTCTTTTTTATGTTTGCATTGTTTTTTCATCCACAAGTTTCACTTAAGGGGGGTGTTGGTGTGAATAATTCTTGTACCTAGCTTATTCCTTTACTAGGGACTTAGGGGACTTAATTCACATGTTAGGTTTACTTAGGATATTAGTTGTCTTATCTAGATAAGTATTAGTTGTCTTGTCTAGAATATACACTTTCTTAGGTAGTTATGAGTTAGTTGTCTCATGTGATAGGATTAAAACACTTTTCATGATCTTGTCTTATCCTATCTTTGGGTATGTGTAGGATCATGATGGGCCAAAAAGTGGTGATTTGATAGGTATGTATAGGGTATGTGGTTGACAACTTTTTTTTCTCAAAATTGATGAAACAAAAAAGGTTTTTAAAGGAGATTCTTAGTTTTCCACCAATATAAATTATACTTTATTTTGAATTTAATAAATAATTATTATTCATTTTCTATTTGAATTATGACTAAAGTCCTGATTGATAAGCTGATTCAAAAACATCTATAGCTTTCAAATGGTATCACATTTTTGAATCTGAAACATGTGTCACATTCTATGCTTTGCATACTCACAGGATTAAAAAATTATGAAGTTTTGACCAAGTTAAGGTGGTGGACATACAAGTTTTATATTTTTTAAAAGTTGTAATAAAAATTCATAATTAATTATTTACTTGGAAAAAAATTACAAAAATATACATCACATCGGGACATGAGTCCTCTACCTATATCTAAAATCTTATAAAAAATATTATCATTTTATTGTGGTTAGGTGGTCAAATGGACACCTACTTCTTATTTTTTCCCTGAAATTGAAGTACTCTTGCATTGAAATTTTAAATTTTCACCAAATTGATTTTAAAAAATAAACCTAGTAGTTTAGAAACTACATTCAATTTGCTACAAATTATATTCTTACATATTTTTGAAATAATATAGATAACTTATTCAAATTTTTACATCAATTTTCCTAACTCTGATTTTTCTAAATTTTTATCACCACTTAAGGGCCTGTTTTTTCTTTGATGATCCTACAGATACCCCTCTCTCCCTTGCCTTTATAAGTAAGGCATCTCTAGCATATTTTGCATAGTATAGTATTGCATAGATCATATTGTATCATATTGCAATCCTTATTTAGTGGAATAACATCTTCCATTGTTGCTTCTCTCTATCTCTTGTGGAGGTTATTTGGTGTTGCAGATTGAAGATCTTGGGTTGCTCACTTCAACAAGTTTTAGGCCCCTTGGATGAGTTTTGATGGGTTATTTAATTGTCTTTTGACTGCAATTGGGTCAAAATTGGTGTTCCGGAAAGTTTCAAGTTTTGGAATTCTAAAAGAAACCCATTTCATTTTGCTCCAAAACATCTCTAGCTCCATTTTCGTCAAAATCAAAGATCATATGATGCATTATTTTAATACATTTCAGTTACAGCGAAGGCGTCTGGCAGGCCAGTTTACAAAGGAGGTCCTAGAAATCTTTTGGCGATGCAAGTTTTGAGGAAATGGGTTTTCTGTAAATAATTGATAATGTCCCTATGCAAATTTTGATGGCTCCAATTATCTCAGTTTGTGTGCAATGAATTTTTCCTATTTGAACCGCAACTGAAATTAAATTTTCACTCACTTCCTAAAGTTTAAAATGTAAATATTTAAAACATTTACATTTTTAAAAATAAATTGCAAGCATGAATGCATGTGAAAAAGGGAAATTTTAGGGCAACATCATATTTGAAAAACATTATAATTAACTTTATAAAGTTTAAAAACTTTATTAAAGAAAGTCTTCCCCGCCAGTGCAAGTTAATGCTGACGGCAACAAAGCCTCATGGGGAAGCGAGAGAAGCTTGCAACAACTCATGGGGAGGGTTGTAAATAATTTTCAATAACTTTGTTTAGCTGTGAAGGGGTGTTGGAGGTGTCTCTAATGGATTTCAGGCAGATTCATGCAGGTTGTGTTGTAGAGTGGAATGTTGTTCACGTTTTTGGCCTTCCAACTAGTTTTTGGAGGTTCTATTTGGCTCAAAATTGTTGCTCCATGGTCTGAAATCATCCATTGATAATTACTAATACCAAGGCATAGATTTTAAGCATATTTGGAATGAATTTTGAGTGCCAACATTGCCAAAAATGCCCTTGCATCAAGAAAAACGACCCAACAAAGATAAGAAATTTGAATTGGAGACTGCTACAGTGTTTTCTCTATGGCTGGTGTAGTTAAAGGAGCCTGAGAGGGGGTTTTCCTACTAGTCCACGAGTCTCCATGCTGTCGTAAGAAGAAAGCAACAAGGGTGTGGGGAAGGCCATGGTGGGCCTAATAACAAATTTTAAAGGGGGCATTGCTTAAGTTTTTTTTATGGTGATTTAAAATGTGTCTGATGAGTAAATTGAAGTCTTCACTGATTAAAAGGACAAGGGAATAAATTTTAAATATAAAGTAAAATGTAAGGGCACAGGTAAAATTGTTTTTTGCCTAATAATATATTATTTAAAACCCTCATCATTTAAAAGGAAAATGTTTTAAAATGTAAAATGGTAAAGATGTGGGCATAGGTGAAAATATTGTGCAAAAAGGTGTAATTTAAATAAATCAAAGCCTCCATTATAAAAGTTAGAATATTTTATTTGTTGAGGTGAAAATGTAAAGTGCAGCCAAGATAAAGTGAGTAGATTAGAAAAGGTTTTCACAGGAAAAGAGTTTTCATAGTAAAAGTTATTTTCAATTGTTGTGTAAAGGGCTTTCATAATGCAGGATAAAATGGAGGAGTAAATTTTCAACTTCAGGGCAAAACAAATGGGTGAATATTTTTCACGGTCAAGGTAAATTTCAAAGTGAATGGCTTTGACGGTGGAAAATAGATATTTTCAACTAAGGGGCATAGATGAATGATGGCTCATCATGATGGGAATCAGGGCTTAAATTTGACGGTCGACCCTGCCTGTCAAGCAATTTTTTTGTGATGGCCATTTATTTGAAGTTGCCTTTCAACTATTGAAGGTTATCTATTTTAAGAAAAATATATGTACATTGAAAAAACATATATAGGAATAATTACATAGAAATTTTGATAGTTTAACTAAATTTTTTCCTTTCAAGTGATACAGTCTTCTTAAAATTTTAATTGTATTTTACAGCTAAAATAACTAAATACGGCCATATGGCCATCAAATTTAAGCCTTGATGGGAATAATTTTCTATTTGAGGGCAAGTGAATGCAAGAGTCATGAACCAAAGTGCAGGTTGAAAATTTTTCAAGTGTTGGAGGAAATTACTGATCAACGAAGAAGAATGTGCCAGATGTCTGTTGAAGATCTCCACTTAGGGTTTCTATATTTTCCATAAGTGTATCTTTGTTGCTTCTTTCTAAGAGGTTTTTCACTACTTGGTCTCATGGGAAAGCATTTTTTGTAACACGGTCTCAAATGTATAGTATTGATTTTAGGTTTCTAAAGTTTTCTGAGTCATGTAAATGAATAATTTATTCAGAGCATTGTTATTTTTACATATAAATGATTATATATTATGAGTTGGTTGTCTCCATTGTACACTTTCCATAGATTATGAATATAAGAAATCAAGGGTTTCTGCTATTTGTCTTCTAGTTTTTCCTTGAATGTATGTTATGTGTTGTTACTTTCATTCAAAGAATGACTTAAATTTTATTAACATAAATAGAGGTTTGTGCAATTGTATGCTTGGATGGATAAAGTATGACTGGTTTGGTTTCTAGTATCACTGGTGTAATGCATCATATGATAAGCATAATTATTCCAAAGTGAATGTTGTAATGAGTTTTAAACTTCATGGTTTAGGAGACTCGACCCAAGAATTAGGCACCGGTCTTTAATGTTACAGTTTCCTGAGATTGTTTGTGAGTAGCTACATTTTTAATATCAAATGTACTTATCTATCTTGTTATGGGTGTGTGTGGAATTTAATGTATAATATGTCTCATGTTTAAATTAGACACTACTAGAAAGGTCATCCAAACCTTTAGGGTTTTGTGTCTGTTAAGCATTTAGGGAGAATCATTTTTTACTGTGTGTTTGATACTTTGGCACACAAGTATCTGAAGGCACATTGTTGGGATCACCCTCCCAGGTTTAACAAAGCCCGAAGTGCAAGGGAGAGAAGGTTATATATAAAGCTTATGTTTTCTTTCCATTGAGCTTGAAGATTCTTAAGGATAAGGGTTGCCTACCCTTTAGAGGATTTTAAGGTTTTGCTGGAAAAATAACCAATACTACCCCTAGAAGTTGAAAAAAAAAATTCATTTGTTGCTTGTAGAATATCATATTTTTTATTTAAAATAAAACTTATAGCAACATAAATGGACCAAATACCTATTAGTAACCATAAATATTTGTTATCTCTAGCTTTTATATTCAACACAAGTGGACCAATTGTTGAACACATAAAAAATATTTATTGTTATAAAAATAACACATAATTATTTAAAATCCAACTTATATCAAACAAAAATAGACCAATAGTTGAACACTATTTTTTTTTTGAAAATCCTTAACAATTTATCAAAAACTACATGGTATTTATTATGCTCACCTTTTATATTTGTGATATTAAAAACTATTAATATGAAATACTCCAATGCATGTACATTTCTACCACAATAGTTGTGGAAATAAGAACAATATTTCATATTAATAGTTGTCCTATCATATTTGTGGAGGGGTGATAGAGTTCAAATTTATATTCGTGGAGGGGTGACAAACTTCAAATTGGTAGCATTGGGTTTGAGGTGTCCCCTCGGCTGATTTTTGTTGCAATTGACTTATAGTATAGTGGTATGAGACTGTCTAAAATCAACAACAACAATTATCAGAGGTTTATTGACAATTTTCTTAAAGGGGATGAGAATCTTGAGCAATGCCATAATGGCTAAGATAAAGAATGACTCCTATCCTCTTATGGGGTGGCCTATGTGCATATTTTAAAATATTTTACCCTAGAGGATAGGTAGACAAAAATTCATAGGTACCACTTCCCCTTTCTTTTCCATATTCATAGAAATGAAACTTAATATACATTTTTTCTGTTATCTTCTCTCAAACAATGCAAGGTTAAGGGAGCTTCACCTCCCCTTCACCAGGGCCTTATTCAATGCCTTTATAATTATTCCTTAGCCATCACGCCCCTATTGGGCCCTTCTTTTGGTAATAATACCAATGCTATTTTTTCCCATGAGAATCAACCAAAACCCCTCCCCTTTCCTCGTCTAGTCAATACTCTTGGTGAGGGCACTTCATTTGTTAAAAATCCTCTAAAAAAACCCTAGCGATATCCTCAATTATGAAACAATCTTCTATCAAAGGTATCCTTATCAAAGGAGACCCTATTGTCCAGAATGTGAAAGGTAAGGAGAGTAGCTCTAACCCTTCAAGTAACCCCTTAGGAGCTAAGAGGAAGGGTCTTGATAGCATTGAACCCAAAAATTTCTAAAAAAGTTACTATTGAGATTAGAGATGAGGATGAACAAGGAAAATGGATGAATCTAGTAGTGGGAAGGGTGGAAGAAGGTTGCAAGGCTCACGGGCTAGTCGACCAAGGGTAAAAAGCTAAGCTATGAAGAACCTAGTGAAGATCCTGAAGAAGAGGCTCTAACCATCATAAATGTGAGCAAAAAGGAATTGTTTGTGGTCCTGGGTGAAGATCTCTTAGAGGACTCTGCTAGCAATGATGAGGATGAAGAGATGGAGGGTGTTGACCAAGAGGTGGTCCAAGATTTAGAGGAAAATGAGGATGAAGGGCTAAAGGAAATTGCAAAAGAAATTGATGATATGGTTATGAAATTTATGGAAGATGTGGAAGAGCAAACCATGGTAGACATGGAAGAGGATGTGTAGGGTAAAGATAGGCCCTTTGAATTTTATCTCACCCAATTCTAGCAGTTGCAAGATAAAGTGAACAACCAAGCTTTTAGTAAGTTAATGTCTATTACTTTGGGTATCATGCAGAGGGCTATTTTTGGTACTATGAATGGTGTGACCAAAGTGAGGAAAGGTCGTAGAGAGATGAAATCCTCTTAGGACAAGGAGGTGCAAATGAATGATAAAACTACCAAAGCGATGGAGTATTGCAACGAGGATATGGAGTAGTTGATCAAGGAATGGAACTTAATCTGCAATCCTAGAAAGTAATGTGATTCAATAGTGTCTATGTTTTTTGGCTACTAGGAAATGGTACTTTTTGGGTATGTGTGCCCTCTCGTTTATGTTGGTCTAGGTTCTATTTTTTGGTCTTTAGCTATATGTTTGGTTTTTGGCTTATGTTGTTTCCTTCTAGTTAGGCGGTTGTTCTTTTGTTGGGTTTTGGTCTATTTTTTTCCCATGCTATTTTGTGGTGGTAGTTTTGTTGGCTAGTAGGTCTGTTTTTGTTCTTTGGTCAAGTTCAAGGGCCCTTTTCCCTACTTTTGTAATTAAAAAATTTATTATTTAAATGAGTGTCTTATTTTATTAAATGAGCATTTAATTTTATAAATGACAAACTTATAGTGGATAGTTATGATATTTTATTTGAGACAAAAAAAAATTTGTTACACTTGTTCATGAATGTATTTATGGTTTTTTAACTTGAGGATTATAAGTTCAAAAGTGAACAACTATTGATCCCATAATGTCACATATTTGGTAATATTTTGATGGGATTTCACTCAATCGACAAAATTTTTGGTGCTCGCCTCTCTTTGCTAGTAATGGGAAGTTGTTGGCCAAGTCACCTTGGCTTAAGGTGCTAAGGTTCCACAAGAAAGACATTCAAACTTTGTAGCATGTGTTTCACAGACCCACAATGTGCATCATGCCATGGGAAGATTTTTTGTGCCCTGTAAAGGCTTCAAAACTAGGATTGTAATACTTATGAGGGCCTGGTGAATTCTATTCCTACAGATATGCTTCATAAGGTGAGAATTCATGAGTCCAAGCCCTGGTGGAAGGACAAGAAGTGGTACCCAGACACCCCTTTCAAGAATTACAAGCCTAGGGTTGGTTATATTTGGCTTTCACCACATTTTCTAATGATTTAACGATTAAACCTGAGGTGGCTTGTTCAATCCCCCACTCATGTCTGGCAAAATGGATTCTCTACCACTTGGTATACAATTGTTGAGCTGAAACTTGCTCACTTTTCTTGGTGTATTATTTTCCAAGGCTTGCCTATGGGGTCTCGACTTGTTCACTTGGGGGTCTAGGACCCTTAGTTCCCTTTTTGTGGGAAAGTTGAGTCTTTTAAGCATCTTTTCTAGTTTTGTACCAGAGCTCAGCAGTTTTGGAATTGGATTCATGACTTCTTTTGGCCTTTCAAACCAGAGCCCTTCTCTTGGCATATGGTTCTATTGGGAGACTCGTCCAGAATTCTTACTAATTATACCCAGCTTTGGCACACTTTCAGGGTGGAAATCCTCTTAAATATATGGAAAGATACAATTTCCTTCATATTTTCTAACACAAAAATGGATAGAAATGTTTCTTTGTATTCTAAAGTTATTATTTTCTCTAATGTGCTCTTGTAGATTCAAGTTCAAGCCAACAAGGTTGCACTTGAGGTGGCTCACCTTCAGGTTCTTTCAGATCATTGGGGCAATGCCCCATGTACTATAGCTTGGGTACCCACTTCACCCACTTCCTCTTGCGGCTGGTCACCCTCTCGGGGCTAGCAGTGGAGTGGATCTGCTCGCCTCCACTCTTTGCCTCTTCTTCAGCATGGTTCCCACCCGCCTCGACAGACTCATTCTCATCCTTCGTGTGCTAGCTAGGGGTGGCCTTCTGGAGGAGCAATGAGGAGCAACAGTGGTGGTTCGGGGTGGCTCTCTAATGATACTCCTATTGCTAGCTTTGGTTGGCCGAATTCGGGTAAATGATTTCTATGACTAGTGCTTGCAATATCACCCCGATGCAAGGATAAAGATAAAGATAAAGATGTCGATCATGGTTGGGGTCATCCTTCTGACGTCACTTCAGACCCCATTGATCTATGGGGTAAAAACCTAGATGATAAAGACCCTCCTAGCTCTGTTGGTACTCTTTGGCTACTTGATGGCCTTTTTAATATTTGTAATCTTGGACTTTTGGGCTAGGCCCATGTGACTCTCGTGGTGTGCCTTCTTACCACCCACCTTTTTTTTGTGAATATGTATTTTAATCTTTATAATTAATATAGATTAGTGCCTATTCATAATATATATATACAAGATATAATATTAATTCATTCTAGTACTAATATGAATAATCACAATTGGTTGCACGACTATTGGACCCTACACAACTATTGGCCCCTCTCCCCTAGTTTTCAATTACCATTTGGTTGTTTAATGTATTGCATCTCCTATTTATTTGGTGCTTAATAAGGAATTTTTTAATAGTGATTTTTGTAAGTATTTTTGTGTTAGAAAAATTATCATAGATCTCTATTTGGTGATGCTCACATAAAGACTTAGACTTTGTAAGTGTATTTCTTCATGGGAAAATCCTCCTTTGGATGTGCAATGGGAAACTCAAAGGTAACATGCTTGTTATTGGCCAATGCTATCTCATTATTATTATTTTTGTTGTTGTTGTCCATAGTTCCAAATTCCCAAGGGGTGTAGAAAGACATGAATGGATTAAGTTCTCTTGCAATCTTACCACTTTGGAGCTCGTAATCTTCTTGAAATAACTTATACAGATCTTAACTTATATGTGTCTTATTTATACATATATTAACATTAATTCCCGAAATTTAAATAACACAAGCCGACATATGAATACACTTTTGAAATCATTTAAAATTCACCAAAAACATAGTTTGAATTTAGGTCCTAGGCCTAAGTGAGGATTCATTCACCCTATGGCGAATGGGTCCTAGGCCACTTACCTAGGACACACATTGCTCAATGTTAAACATTATGTTATGGAATTTATGAATGTTGGATTTTATCCCTTGGAAAATGAAATTAATTAGGCTTGGATTTGAATTAAAGGGGTCAATTAAGGTATAATTAACCTTAATTAATTAATGATTCCCTAGATTAGTGTAAAAGTGTAAAGGTAAACCTTACAACACCAAAAATAAGGCACACTTAAGTCCATTTTAATATTAAATAACACCCTAAAACTAATGTGAATATGTAAAATACATGTTACAACAATAAATTAAGGCATCATTAAACTAATTTTATTAATAATTATTTATTCCCAAATAAAGTGTGAAAAGGGATACATTTTCCTAGACTACAGTAAGTAAAATTGATTTCATAATCAAGATAATAGAAAAATATTTAACAATATAAAATTGATGAAGGATTGGGCATGCAAAGAGTTTCAAATATAAAATTGAGATATAAATATCATAAAAGTATAGATGTATGAAAACCTAATATGAATAAGAAACCATAGAAGAAGACTAGGTTGTATAGGATTTATTGGGGTTTACTAAAACACAAAGAGGCATAAAGAAGGAAAAAGAGAGGAAATCAAGGGAGAGGTAGAGAGATGTTTCTAAATCTTGGGAGAGAGATAGAGGGAGGGAGGAGGTGGGACAGAGGGAGAAAGAAGGAGGAAAGAGAGAGAGAGTGAAAAAGATAGGTCTAAAGAGGGAAAAAGAGAGAGGGAAGGAGGGAGGGATGGAGAGGTAGATAGATAAGTCTAGAGATTAATAGATTGAGAGGGAAATGTATAAAGATGTAAAAAGAGAGGGAGGGAGGGAGGGAGAGATAATTGGAGAGATAGGTCTAGAGCTTAAGGGGAGACATAGTGAAATATTGAGAGGTGGAGAAAGGGATAGAGAGATTTGAATATTTATAAAGATTCTTTCATCTCATTACTATAAAACATATAAATATTTAATTATTGATTACTTATTCTAATTTTTAAAGTATTTTGAGATGCTTGTTACAAAAAATCATGAAAAAGGGACTTTGCATGTGAAAGGAGTGAAAATTTTATGTTTCAAATATGAAATATGAATATCAAATGATTATAATTAAGTTTTTGTATATTACATATAACTACTAAATAGTCCATTATGTAGAGCTCTAAATCACCTTTCCGTCGCCTACAAAAAATCAAAATTTTGATTAGAAACACAAAATTTATTTTGATTTTACTAAAGAGGGTTTCATGGGCTTTTCAAAACGGATATCTGTTTTGTAATAATGGATATCCATTTTGAAAAAACAAAAATAGATATCCATTTTTTTTTCAAAATGGATATCCATTTTTCTTTTCAAAATGGATATCCATTTTTCTTTTCAAAATTGATATCCATTTTGTTTTTCAAAATAGACATCCATTTTGAAGACATAAAAATGGGTACTTGTTTCTAAGAAATTGATATCCATTTCGAAGACATAAAAAATAGGTACCCATTTTAATAAAATGGAAATCTATTTTGAAGACATAGAAATAGGTACCATTCTAAAAAATGGATATCTGCTTTGTTTTTCAAAACAAATATTCGATTTGAAGACATAAAAATGGATATCTATTTTTTTCACAATTTGTTTCCCTCCATTTTTTCCTCAGGATTGCTTTGGGATTTGTATTGGGGGCATCAAACCTAAAAAGTCAACTACCCCAATGTGTTTAGAGGTTTCATCCTCTTTTCATGACTTCACACTTCATTTTGATGACTTTTTTTCATCTAAATTTAATGAAACAAAAAGGGTTTATTAAAAAAAAAATCAACGTTCTACCAATATAAGATATGCTTTATTTTGAATTTAATTGATAACTATTATTTATTTTCTACATGCACTATGTGTAAAGTCCATATTGATAAGATAATTGAAAAACATCTAACTTTTAAACGGTTATGCATTTTTTAAATCCGAAAGATGTGTCAATTGGAAACATGATTATGATGATGTATGGATGGTATATAGTGTTTTCATTGCTGGAAACCCATTGTATAAATGTAGAAGTGTTGGTTCAAAGAAGACTAAGTGTTTTGCAAAGTTGACTAAGTCCTAGTGTGCATGTTTAATGATCAGAGGAAACATTTTGTGGTCTGCATTACTTTGCTATGTAGAATTTTGTCATGTGGTTTGGAGGTGTTGATGGAATGTGTTGAAGGTGTCAATATCTAAGGTTTCAAGGTTGTATTTATTTCATAGTTGAAGATATTAGTGACAAATTATTGAGCTTAGTAATGGTAGAATGATTTGTATAGAGTACATGATTGGAATCCTCTGTATTCCACTAGAGATGAATATTATGCTATGTAGTTTTGAGGAAGTGTTGGAAGGTGCTAGAGGTGTATGCACTCCAAGTGGAAAGTATGAAGAAGATTGATGAGCTTTCACATCTTCTTTAGAAGAACAATATTCCACTTCCCTCATCAATGACTCCTACAACCTCTCCATTTGTATCACTTTCACCTTCATCCAAACCTACAGAGTCAAGGAATACAGGATTTGCAAGTGGAATGAAAGGTAAAGAAGACAAACTCTACATGGGTAAAGGACATGCATTGGTAACTTTTTTAGTTCATTCTAGTTGTGATAAATGATTTTTGGATTCAGGAGCATCTCATCAAATGGATTTTACTCCCTATCCTCTTTTGGGTCTTCATCCTATTGATACTTCTAAGATTTTGTTGGGTATAGTATGTTTTTGGATGTTGCGGGGATAGGAAATGTTGAGATTGGTGATGGTTGTTTTAGAGATGTATTGTGTATGCCTGATTTGCACACAAATCTACTTTCCATCTATCAGATTACTCATGGTGAAGTACCTAAGACTGTAGAGTTCACTATAGATTTTGTTTTCATTAGAGAGGCTAATATTGGAAAAGTCATTGTCTTTGGTGAAACTAATCTTGAGTCTCGTCTCTATGCCTTTTCTCATTTTGTTGATGATGATTATGAGCCTCACACCCCTCTTATGAGTGTTGATAGAATTTCCTCAAGAGAGATTGGTCATTTGAACTTTGGAGTTCTTCAGACCTCTATTGATTCATCTCCTGTTGCTTTAGAGGCTGGTTCTTTAGCACAATAAGATGTTTGTGATCCTTCAGATCATTCTTTATGGGATAGTCACTTGCCAGGTTTTGTGGAGTTGTTTTGTGAATCTCATATTTTTTAATTTTGATGATGCATTTGAGGGTATATCCCTTCTTTTTGATGACAGTATTTTCACTTTTGTCACACCATCTGTGTCTTTGGAGATTATTGCTTTAGAGTTTCCACATGGTCTTGTTGTTCCACCTTCTCCAGATGATGTTGCAACCGATCATGATGTGACATTTGGTTATGTGGAGGAACCGAGAAAATTTTAGAGGCATCTTTCATCTTCATTCCTCCTCTCCCTTCTCTTGTTTCAGAGTTGGAGTTTCTCTTGAATCGGTGGTTTTTTCTCCCTAAAGGGAGGCATGTTCTTTGCAAACATGGGATATTCTTAAAATTTCTAGGATCCGTACATGAGTTTCTTCGTCATGGGGGGGATCTTCAATATTTCTATTATTTTCTATGGGGGCTACATAGTCTCTCTCCTTTTGTATCTTGTTGAGATTAGTGACGGGAGTTGTCCTTAGGGGGTCTTGTAAAGTCCTTTCACTTTTTCATCTTTTCACTTTTTTTCTCTCTTTTGGAGAGGAGTTTTCTCCAACATGGTTTTTCTCGTTTTCTTCGGTTGTGAGAGATTGCATTGCATAATAGTTGTGCATGGGTACCTTACATGGCCTTGTTGTCGGGACCCATCTTGCATTTCATTTTGCATAATAATCTTCATAAGTTTTCACTTAAGGGGGGGTGTTAGTGTTAAGTTTTAACTTAGGGTTAATTATTTAATTAGTTTTTCTCGTATTGGGTAGTTTTTCACCTGTCTCTTTTTTCATGCCTTTAAAAGGCCTATACACTATGTATTTTATATCTCATTCCTTTTTCTAAATATCATCTCTTGATATTTTGGCAGAATAGTGTTATGCTTCTCTCCTATGTGTGAGGGTGATTTATTTGCAGGTTGAGGATCCTGGGAAGGAGTTGCTATCTCCTACATAATTAATATATTAATATATATATAAATAATATTATGTTATATATTTTATACAATATTAATGTATAATATATTATATATAATATATTAATATAAATATTATAAATATTAATATTATGTACATTAATATATTAAGATGCTCCCCTATTTAGTCAACTATTGTTCGTTGGTAGAATAAGACAATAAACACAAGAATATTATGTGCATCCAACAATAAAAAACATTAATATATCTTAATATCTTAATATTAAGATATATTAATATTTATATAATTATAATATTAATTTATTATAACAACTTGTATTATATTATATTAAATATATATCAATATAAATATATTATATATATTAATATATTATATAGACTAATATATTATATAGACTAATATAAAATATATATAAATATTTATATTAATATTAATATTATAACATCTTAAATGTTAATATATAATGGTTTTCATATATTAATATTTCTACTTTTAATAAATAGATATACATTTCTTTTGGCATTATTAATGGATATCTGTTACGTAGTCGCAAGTAATAGATATTTGTTTCTTATCAGATATCCAATTTTTCTATTAAAAATGCATATCCATTCCTATCAAATATCCAATATTAATGGATATCCATTTTTCTTTGGTATTGCTTCGGTATTTGGATTGGGGTGACCAATCTGAAAAGGTAACATCCCCAAAGTATTTACAAGGGTTGTAAGAGATTTTGAACTTCACGCTTTGTGCTAACGACTTTTTTTCATCTAATTTTAATGAAATGAAAATGGTTTGTTTAGAAAATTGACATCATTCTATTTGTAATAGATATGTTTTATGTTGAATTTAATAAGTAATTATTTTTTATTTTCTCCATGCACTATGTGAAAAATCCTGACTGATAGGCTGATTGAAAATATAACTATAGTATAGTAAAATGCATACCCTTACATTTTCACACTTTTTTGGGCCTGCCTTGCTTTATTCATCCCTATTTATGTCTTAATTGGTCCTATTTTGCATCTACAAGCCTTATGAATTATATCCTTTTTGGCTAATCCTGACATTCTTCAATGGATAAATGATAATTTAATGATTCTATTGGAGTGTCCTTCATTTTTCGGTCGGGACTAAAATGCCACCTAGGGCATCTTTGTCCCCCAAAGGTCTTGGGACCTTGATTTTGAGGCATGTTAAATGGGCCCCTTTTTGGTGTTTGCACCCCAAGTTTCATGCCTTGGGACTAAGATGCCACCTAGGGCATCTTATTCCCCCTTGAGGTGTTTTCGAGATTTAATTTCAAATTCTGGCAAGTTTAGCCTCCTTTAATTAATGAATTCACATGTCAACTTGTTGTGGTGTAATTTTAGGATATTAAGCATGTATAATTATAAATACAAGGTTCTTTTCACTCATTTTCATATCCAAGAAAAAAATTCTTTTGTGAGAGCATTTCATATAGCATAATTGAGTTCACTAGAGCATTCAAGAGCAATTCATCAAGCATTTGGAGCCATCATCAAGATTCAAGCATCATATCAAAGATATTCTTTCATCATGTGTGTTGTTGTGCTAACATTTGTGATGTCTAGGGTTTTGATTCAAGCAAACAATTCAAGTCTATATCCATCAAGCATTTCTTTGATTCAAGATCGCACTTTATCAGTGCCAACCATTTCCACAAAGTTTCACCGGGCTTTTTATATAAAGTTTAAGTTGATTAATTTTGCATGTTGTTTCATTTCCGTCATTTCCGCTTCATTGTTCCATTTTCGAAGGTTTTTGCCGCCACTGTTTTTTAAGGGTTTTGGCCAAAGGAGAACCCGCGTTCATAATCCTTTCTGGTTTTCCTCTCAGATTGTGATTTAGGTTGAGAGCTTGAGAATAATTTGAAGTAAAATTTTCAAAAGTTACATAGTAAGTTAATGCGACTTCATAGAAACTCACCCTGAGGACAAATCTATTGGTTTCAGACACAGGATCAAAAAGAGAAAGAAGGAGGAAGAACATACATCAAACCTCAAGACCACATTCAAAAGATTCTAGAAATTCAGAAACCATGAGGACTAAAGGAAATTAGCCACCTAGGGGCATCTTAGTCCTCCAATCGGCACTTTTCAAAGATTGGCACCGTCGGTTTCGACTTATCACGAAGGTCATGCAGAAATATTAATTCGGGACTAAGGGAACCAATTTGATATTAAAGGTCGCCTTGTCCTCCGCCAAGCGCACGGTGGCCTGTGCATTTCTAGAATCCTTGTCACATTTCTAGACTTCTTAGGTACATACATCATAACTCCATAATTACATCATTTACATCCTTCATTTAGCTTACATTATTAGGTTTTATGAGTTGAATGCTTATTTGTCTTTTCCAAGCACTTGCTTATTTTGGATTCTTTTTGCTTTTAAAGGGGTTCACCACCAAAGAAAATGCTTAGAGAAAAGACAAATGGGAATTTGAAGCTCATAGAAGATAACAAGCTAAATGAAGAGATATAATGAAGGTATGATGATGTATTACCTAGAAACTGGAAATGCAAAGAAATGTTAAAAGGTGCTATGGAGAAGTACCCTTACTGTTATCTTGTTCCTGCTACTATTTTCAAGGTAGATACAAAATGTTATTGAATGTTGGAACCCGAACAAAGGAATTTTTTTGAAAAATATCCCGGGACAGCCCCAGGTGGTGGGGCTTCGAATCCCCGACCAGGCTAGAAACTGAAAAATGAACTTTGAGAGGATTCGATGTCTGTTCTTCGCTTCTTCTCTAATATTAGGTTTTGGAAACTTTAGGTGACCTTGTAGGTGAGACTATGAAACTTTTGTATACTGACTTTACGGCACCGCTTCAGTGATCTTCCCGAGTCTTCCAATAAATCACGTCACAAACGAAAGGAAAAACTTGTTGATTGTTAGTGAATGGGGGTTTTCCTTGTTCAAACCCCTTGTTGCTAATTAAAACTTGAAATGAAATTGAATGATGAAGGGAAATGATGAATGAATAACATGCAATGCTACATCTCACCAAAACCTTGTTATAAAGTCTACAAACTTATGTGAAATGGATGCAATGGATATGGATCTTGAATCAAAGAAATGCTTGATGGATATAAACTTGAATTGCTTGCTTGAATCAAAACCCTACATCACAAATGTTAGCACAACAACACACATGATGCAAGAAGATCTTTGATATGATGCTTGAAACCTAATGATGGCTCCAAATGCTTGATGAATTGCTCTTGAATGCTCTTGTGAACTGATGTAAGCAAGGTGGTTGACACTCACTATCCAACACAAAACAACTTGATTTAAACAAGGAAATTTTCCCTTGAACACACAAACACCCAATTGTCCCTTAAGACACCCCTAGAGGCTTCTAGCCTTAAAAATTCAACAAATGGACTTATCTTTTGGAGAAGGTCATACAAAGGCCAAAAAAAACCTTTTAAAACTCTCAACCAGATATGAAACAACTTCCAAACAGGTTTCAAGTGACTTCTACACAACACTGAGATTCAATAAACCACCCCTGAATTAGGCTAATAAATTAGCCCTATTTTTCAAATGAAGTACCTTCAAAACACTTGGTTTTCACTAAAGTACCTTTTATAGAGTTAAATTGTGACACAAAACCACAAAATCCTCAACCACTTCTTAGTTTAAGGCCTCTAACCCATTGATCCATCAAACCCTCTGTTTTCAAGCCAAATCTCCAAGGTTTATTGTACAATTTACATTACCCAGGATTTCCTCACACAACTAATGCATCAAAAACCTTTCATTTACTCTCCACATGGTCAAAAATTCATCATAAGACCTATACCTTCACTATTTCATCAAAACACAAACTTGACACCATCATTTCACATGAAAAAAATTGCACTGTCAACCTTAGGGCCTCATTCCCTTCCTCACAATTCTATCCCATTGCCTACCAAAACACTAAAACAAAAAAAATAGAATATTTTAGACCTATTCCACGAGATACAATGGATACAGAAAGTGGAATGGGTCAATTAAGCATTTTTGAAGACTCTCAACCCTTAAATATGAGGAAATAGAGCAGGTACAGGGAATGATTGATTTCTCCCTCCAAATATAGAATTAAATCCTCAAAATGATATAAAACAAAAGATAGAACATGTAATTACATAGAAAAGAAATAATCACAACATTTGAAGCTTGTACAGGTTCGTACAAAGGAAACAAAGTACAGAAATCAAAGAATTGCAGTATAAAAATGTTGTTTATTGATTTGGAATCCTTCAATATTTGCTCAAAAACATTGTTTGAGCCTTCAAGAGGATATATAAACTTGTTCCCTCCAAACATAACCAAAAAAAATTCCTAACTGTCTTTTGAAATCCTAATCTCTTCATATTCCCTAATTGTTGCAAAATTGTCAACTTTTTTGCTTAACAGCATTGTTTGCATTTTGTGCAACTTTTTGACCCCAAATACAAATGACTTAAAAACCACCCTAGTTACATTGAAAATTCTATTTTAGACCTTATTTAGCATAGATAAGCTTAAAACACCCATACTAACCTACTAACCACCTACTAACCAACTCATTACATCTATAAATAATCAAATTTTGACAAAAAAGGTTTAGGTGCTTCTACACCATACACCCCCACAGAAAAGGAACTCTTGTCACTAGAGTTTGGGTTTGTTCCATGCCTCATCACTACTCCATGCACCCTCTGATTTAGAAATAAATTTATTTTATTCATGTAGAGTGAATTAATAATTTTCCCTACATCTTTGTTCTTTCCAACATTTGAATATGTCTTCATATCTACAATCAGACCTGATGTCTACCTTCTTTCAAAACTTGATGATGCCTTTTCTTTTATACTTGAAACCAAAAACATGTCAGTATTCCCTTGATATGTCTTTACCTTTATCTCATCTCCTTTCTTATATCCACTCTTAACTTCTTATGCACTCTATTTTCACCATTTTCTTCAGGCCTTCTATCCTACCGGCACCAAGTGCCATCTTACTATCCACACATTCCATTGCTCTCACTATACCATCAAACTCATTGACCATTGTACGTACATATATTTTTAATTTTTTAAAATTATTCTCTCCTATAGGACACACAATGGTCCCCACCAAAACACTCTCACTTAAATTTGATGTCAATTCCTTCTTTAGTACTATACCAACCTTCACATCTATTTTCAAAGCTTTCTTAGACCTTCGATTGTTTGCATCATCAAAAAAAAAAATTCCTCTACAACATCAACAAACTCTTTCTTCCCACACATGATTACTTTTTCCTTACCCTTATCATCTTCAACCAAAGCAGTTAAAATAAACCTACACCCATCCTTCATTATTGTATAGGTGTTCTCTCTGCCATCATACAAGGCTCGCCTATCATATTGCCAAGGTCTACCTAGGAGTAGGTGACAACAATCCATAGGGATAATATCACAAACTACACTATCTCTATAACCCCCAACTTGGAATTCAACAACTGCTTTTTTATTCACCAACAAAGACTTCCCATCACTCAACCATGACACTTTATAAGGAAATTCATGAGGTATTTTTTCAAATTTAGTTTGTTAAGCATCTCAATAGACACCATGTTCTCTATTGAACCATAATCAATCACAATCTTGTATACCTTATTTTTTCACTTACATGTAGTCTTGAAGAGGTTCTTTCTTTACAATGTTTCCATCTCCTTGGCTACCTTCAATTCAGTCTTTCTCATCATCAGCATTTCCCCTATTTCTAGAACAACTCTTAAACTTACAGGATGGTTACTCTCACATTCCTCTTCTTGAATGATTTGTTCCCTCCTATCAATCCTCTTTTCACCACTTACTGAACTACCACCCCTTTCCAGACACTTCCATGCAGGATGACCATATTCATTGCAATGATAGCACCTCCCTGCAAAGACACTAGAATCTCTTCCACCACTAAATCTACCTCTACCCCTTAAACCTCCTCTAGTATCAACACCTTTCTCCTTACCTCTATTTTTTCCTTCTTTTTCTTCCAATGGCTACTTTGGTGTGGGGATTTCTCCTCTCCCTCTTGCACTAGTAACACCTCTTCCTCTAATGGATTTCTCTTGCCTCCTTTTAAGCTTTTCCTCCACCCTGATTGCTAATTGGAAACACTCTTCAACAAACTTTGGGTTAGCAACAACAAGTTCATCTTGTATATTAAATATCAAACCACCTAGATATCTAGCCACCTTTTCAACCTCATCCTCATCCCTTCTTGACCTTATGCTTAGTTTGTAAACTTCATCAGTATAGGCCTTAACATCTAGTTCTTTTTGTTTCAATCCTTGCAAATTTTTATACAATTGAACTTCATAATCCTTTGGAAGAAATTTACCTTTCATTTTTTGCACCATCTTGTCCCATGAAGTAATCCTTGATTTTCCTTGCTTTCTTATGTCTTCTTGCTCTTAGTCCCACCATAAAAGAGAATGACCTTTGAGTTTTGTTTTTGCCACCTTCATCATCTACTCATCTAAAATATCTTCACTTTGAAAGTAATTATCCATAGTATAAATCCAATCAAGTAATTCTTCTTCATTTAAATTACCACCATACACAAGAAGATCAACTTTTTCCTTATGAGAATCACCTTTTACTACTTTGAGCATCTTTACCATCCTCTGATCTTCAGGGTCTAATTCTTCATCAACATCTTCATATTCTTCATCATCTTCCTCTATTTCACTCTCTTCATTCACTTCTCTCATTTTCTTTGTCTCTAAGACAACAAGCCTTTCCAAAACTGCATTGTGTGAATCCAAAAGCTTAGCATGCTTCACTTTTAGATCCTGCAACTCTCTAGCAGCACCAACACCTTTCAGAGGCATCTTCTCAAACTTGTCTTCTCACCTTCTATCTTCAAGCCTACAAAATGCAATCAAAGAGACCTTGTCCATGAGCTCTGATACCACCTGATGCAAGCAAGGTGGTTGAAACTCACTATCCAACACAAAGCAACTTGATTCAAACAAGGAAATCTACCCTTGAACACACAAACACCCAATTGTCCCTTAAGACACCACTAGAGGCTTCTAGCCTTAAAAATTCAATAAATGGACTTATCTTTGGAGAAGGTCGTACAAAGTCCAAAAAAACACCTTTTAAGACTCTCAACCAGATATGAAACAACTTCCAAATAGGTTTCAAGTGACTTCTACAAAACAACACTGAGACTCAATAAACCACCCCTGAATTAGGCTACTAAATTAGCCCTATTTTTCAAATGAAGTACCTTCAAAACACTTGGTTTTCACCAAAACATGTCTTTGACATAGTTAAATTGTGACACAAAACCAAGAAATCCTCAATCACTTCTTAGTTTTAAGGCCTCTAACCCACTAATCCATCAAACCCTTTGTTTTAAAGCCAAATCTCTAGGGTTTATTGGAATTCACATTACCTTGGCTTTCTTGACACAACTAATGCATCAAAAAACTTTCATTTACTCTACACATGATCACAAATCTATCACAAGACCAATACCCTCACTGTTTCATCAAAACACTAACTTGACACCGTCATTTCACATTAAAAAAATTGCACTGCCAACCCTAGGGATTCATTCCCTTCCTCACAATTCTATCCCACTTCCTACCAAAATATTGAAACAAAAAAATTAGAATATTTTAGACCCATTCCATGAGATACAGTGGATACAAAATTTTGAATGGGTTAATTAGCATTTTTGAAGACCCTCAACCATTAAATATGAGGAAACAAAGTAGTTACATGGAATGATTGATTTCTCCCTCCAAATATAGAATTAAAACCTAAAAATGATATAAAATGAAAGATAAAACATCTAATTATGTAGTAACACAATACTCACAACATTTGAAGCCTGTACAGGTTCATATAGAGGAAACAAAGTACATAAATCAGAGAATTGCAGTAGAAAAACGTTGTTTATTGATTTGGAATCCTTCAATATTTTTTCAACAACATTGTTCAAGCCTTCAAGAGGAAATATAAACTTGTTCCCTCCAAAAATTAACCAACAAAACTTCCTAACTACCTTTTAAAATCCTAATCTCTTCATATTCCCTAATTGTTGCAAAATTGTCAATTTTTTTGCTTAACAACATTGTTTGCATTTTGTGCAACTTTTTGAACCCAAATACAAATGACTTAAAAAACACCTTAGTTACATTGAAAATGTTATTTTTAGACCCTTATTTAGCATAGATAAACTTGAAACACCCATACTAATCTACTGACCACCTACTAACCAACTCATTACATCTTCAAATGATCAAATTTTGAGAAAAAAGCTTTAAGGGGTTTACCACCAAGCAAATGCTTGGAAAAGACAAATAAGAATTCAACTAAAAAAAAAAAAAATTAAGATAAATGAAGGATGCAAATGATGAAATTATGCAACAAGGACTTATGATGTATGTACCTGAGGAGTCTAGAAATGTGACAAGGATTCTGGAAATGCAAAGAAGTTGTTAAAAAGTGTTATGGAGGATGATGTAGTGCTAGGAGGATCACAACTCAAATCATCATTAAATTCACAAAAAACACTTGATTCCACACAAAAAATCTAAGATTAAGGCATACAACTACTTGTAGATTCCTCAAAACACATTTGACATCACTAAAACAATGGACTCAAACTCTATTCCCAACACAAACTCTCTTCAATGGAAATGAACTACAAGGGCTCCAACCCACACCTAGGGATTTAGGCCTTCACATGAAATTTTAGAGGCATATAACAAGATTAACATCCCTTACCAAACTCAACTTGATCACTCACCAACTCAAACATCACAAAATTGAGAAACAGTGGTTGTCCTAACAACAAATTAGGCCCTTTTAGACCCCATACACAATCAAACCCACAATTTCCAAGCCCATTTTCCCTTGTAGATGCTCCAAAAATGCTCAAAAACATCTTCCCAAATCAAATAAATCACCTCCCATTCCTAGGATGTAACATTTGATCAAAGACTTATCTCAAACCTTCAATTCTTGGCCCAAAATATGAATGTCTCCAAACTATCTTAACAAGATAGTAAAATAAACGATGGTTCAAACTCAAAGTTTCATCAAACCCTGACTTGAAAAATGTTCTCCCTACCTTTAAACATCATATTCAATGTTCATTCCCATGAGGAAACCCAACTCACCATTCAGACATTCAAACTTTTACTATTATCTACCATGGAAAACACAAGCATAATCATTACAAGATACGAGCTTCAATTTTGATTGTTTTGTCAAAACCCCAACTGAAAAAGGAATCCCATACATCTTTACTCTATTCTCAAACACTTTCCTTCATGATAGATACTGAATTCAACAATGTAAACATAAAAAAAACTCAGTGTACACTGTTATTTTCCCAAGTTTTCCACAAAATACAGCCTAGGGCATCAATAAAACAATAGAAAATCAAATCTTCATGGCATAAAAACTTAGGATGTGAAAGAATAGACAATATTGAACCTTCTTACAGTTTTTTAGATATTTCCATCAAGTACAAAAAGAATAATGCAATTTTCTTTCAACACTCTTTACCCTCACAAGGGTTTTAGACCATTCTCAGAAAATAAGCAATATCTCCCTCAAATTTGCATGAAATTGAATGAATAAAAGGGAAAATAAAATAGACACACAACACCAACTTATCCAATGAATTCCCCTTTAGTATCAAGCCGTACATGGCCGTACAAAAGAAAATAATCACATTTTTACAGTGTTTCCTAAGAAAAAAAGAATTTCATTGATATTTTTCCATTACAAATCAAATTCTCCCCTTTTCCTTGACCTATGAGAGGCTTATTTATGCTTTTAAAACCCAAACTAAATCAAATCCAATGACTACAGCTGATTCTAACCTCCCTCTAACCACTTGACTCGTCATTTACTTAATTTTGCACTTTTGACAATGTTTACAATATGGAGCAACTTTGAACATTATTTGACAAATGACCTAAAATATGACTTCCTAGGACTCTAAATGACCTCATACATATAAAAAATGGCTCATTAGACCTTATTACAACATGAAAACACATAATCTAATAAATTTATACAATATGGCCTCATGGAGGCAAGAAATCAAATAGGTGCTCCTACACCAGAGGACAAATACACCCTTACTGTTGTCTTAGTCCCACTACTATTTTTTGAGGAAGATGTAGAATATATAGATGTTAGAACTGGATCTGAAAGAATTTTTGAAAAATATATTTAGGAGGACTAAGACACCCTAGGTGGCGACTTAGTCTCATTCTGAATTTCTAGAATCTCTGAATGTGGTCCTAAAGTTTGATGTTTATTCTTCCTTCTTCTCTGATCTTAGCTTCTGAAACTTCTCGATTTGGCATGTAGGTGAGTTTCTATGAAAATGACAACTTTTCTATGCAACTTTGCAACTTTTCAACTTTTCACTTCAAATGATCTTCAAGTCGTCAACCTAAATCTGCAATCACAAACATGCAAGAGAGGAAAAACTTTTTGATTGTTGGGTATGTGCAGGATCATCATAGAAAAAACAGGCCCTTAAGTGGAAAAAAATTCAGAAAAATCAGAGTTAGGCAACTTGATGTAAAAATTTGAATATATTATCTATATTATTTAAAAAATATGTAAGAATAGAAACTGTAGAAAATTGAAAGTAGTTTCTAAACTACTAGGTTTGTTTTAAAAAAAAAAATCTATTTGGTGAATATTTGAAATTTCAATGCAGTGGTACGTAAATTTCAGGGAAAAAATAAGTAGGTGTCTGTCTAACCACCCTAACGACAATAAAATGATAATATTTTTTTATAATATTTTAGATATAAGTAGAGGACTCATGCCCCAATGTGATGCATATTTTTTTGTATTTTTTTCCAAGTAAATAATTAATTATGAATTTTTTATTACAACTTTTAAAAAAATATAAAAAATCATATGTCTGACCACCTTAACTTGGTCAAAACTTCATGAAATTCATTTTTTCTTTTTTTAATCATATAGTATGTGAAGCATAGAATGTGATGCATGTTTTGGATTCAAACAATTTGATATTGTTTGAAAGCTATAGATGTTTTTCAATCAGCCTATCAATTAGGACTTTAGTCGTAATTTGAATAGAAAATAAATAATAATTATTTATTAAATTCAAAGTAAAGAAAAATTTATATCGGTCCAAAGCTAAGAATCTCCTTTAAAAACCCTTTTCATTTTATCAATTTTGGGTTAACAAATAGTTTTCTACCACATACCCATCATATTGCCACTTTTTGGCCCATCATGATCCTACACATACTCTGTTAGTGAATGTGGGTTTGCCCTGGTCAAACCCCTTGTTGGTAATTAAACCTTGAAATGAAATGGAATAATGAATGGAAATGATGAATGAACAACATGCAATGCTACATCTCACCAAACCGTTGCTATAAAGTCTGGAAACTTGTGTGAAATGGTTGCAATGGATATGGATCTTGAATCAAAGAAATGCTTGATGGATATAAACTTGAATTGCTTGCTTGAATCAAAACCCTACATCACAAATGTTAGCACAACAACATAATTGATGCAAGAAGATTTTTGATATGATGCTTGAATCTTGATAATGAATCCAAATGCTTGATGAATTGTGCTTGAATGGTCTTGGGAACTTAATTATTCTATATGGAATGCTCTCACAAAAGAAAAAAATTTCTTGGCTATGAAAATGAGTGAGAATAACCTTGTATTTATACTTATCCATGCTTAATATCCTAAAATTACACCACAACAAGTCAACATATTAATTCATTAATTAAAGGAGGCTAAATCCTGTTAGAATTTGAAATTAAATCTCGAAAATACCTCAAGGGGGACTAAGATGCCCTAGGTGGCATAGATTAGTCCCAAGGCATGAAACTTGATGCATAGACACAAAAAAGGGGCACATTCAATATGCCTCAAAATCAGGGTCCCAAGTCCTTTGGGGGATGAAGATGCCCTAGGTGGCATTTTAGTCCCAAGCCAAAAATAATGGACACTTCAATAGAATCATTAAATTATCATTTATCCATTGAAGAATATCAGGATGAGCCAGAAAAAGGATATAATTCATAGGGCTTGTAGATGAAAAATAGGACCAATTAAGACATAAATAGGGATAAATAAAGCAAGGTGCACCCAAACAAGTGTGAAAATGCAAGGGTATGCATTTTACTACACTATAGTTATATTTTCAATCAAAGCAAACCCAAACAAGTGTGAAAATGCAAGGGTATGCAAGGGTATGGTTTTTAATGTTTTCTAAAATTCCTAATAAAAAAATTCATAACTAAATATTTACTTTCCCAAAAATTACAAAAAATTATGTGTCACATACAAGCATGTTTCCTCTACTTATATTGAAAGATTCGGAATAAAATATTTATTTTTTCTCCCCATTAGGGTGGTCAGACAAACACCTAATTTTTAATTTTTCCTAAAAATTGAGTACCATTGCATTGAAATTTCAAATTTTTAATAAATAGATTTTTTCAAAAAATGACTAATAGCTTAGAAACTAGATTCAATTTTCTACAAATTTTGTTTGTATATATTTTTTAAATTATGTTAATAACCTATTCAAAATTTTATGCCAACTTGTGTAACTCTATGTTTCTAATTTTCATTGTCCTTAGGTGCCTAGTTTGGCCCCCCATGATCCTACACTGACCCTTATATAAAGTATACATACCTTCTCTTTGAGCATAATGCCTTTGCATCCTTTCTTCACATAATTCTCATTCCCTTTTTGGTAAATGATATTTTGTAGCCTTATTTTTCCTTATCATTATATTTACCATCTTCTTCTTTGCAAAAAATGATCTTGATAATTCCTTCAAGCCAATTCCACGTTCCAAATGTAAAGTACTTGCAAAAAAATACAAAAAAGCATTTTTTTATATTAAAAGCACAAAAAAAGATCTTGCATGTATACATAATTCAAATAAATGTTCAATTCAAAATTTTGGCTAAATTTTTCCTTCATTTGAAGGTTGACCACTATTCCTTTTTAATATTATTTTATTCAATAATCTTTTTTTGAAGGTTCTTTAATATTATTATTTTTGTGGGCCGAAACAATCTTCATTCGAAGAGTCCTTCAATTAAAGGTACCTTCGAACACGGTTAATATATTGATATGAAGGAACCTTCAATCAAAGGACCTTTGAATGAAGGGCTTGGGTATGTGTAGGATCATCATGGAAAAAATAGGCCCTTAAGTGGCGAAAAATTCAGAAAAATCAGAGTTAGGCAACTTAGCGTAAAAATTTGAATAAGTTATCTATATTATTTCAAAAATATGTAAGAATAGAATTTGTAGCAAATTGAATGTAGTCTCTAAACTACTAGGTTTATTTATTTATTTTTAAAATCTATTTGGGTGAAAATTTTAAATTTCAATGTAATAGTACTTAAATTTTAGGGAAAAATAAAATTAATGTCTGTCTAACCACCCAACCACAATAAAATATATATTTTTATATTATTAGATATGAGTAGACGACTCATGTCCCGATGTGATGCATAGTATTTTTTTGTAATTTTTTCCAAATTAAATAATTATTTATGAATTTTTATTCTTTAAAAATATAAAACTGGTATGTCTAACCTTGAAGCTTGGTCAAAACTTCATGAAATTCTTTTTTTTAAAAATCCTATAGTATGCAAAGCATAGAATGTGACACATGTTTAGATTCAAAAATGTGATAGGATGTTCTTCAATCGGCTTATCAATCGAGGAACTTTTGAGTTAAGTAATTCAAATAGAAAATGAATAATAATAATTTTGGTAAATTCAAAGTAAAGGCATAATTTATATTGGGGTGAAGCTAAGAATATCCTTTAAAACCCTTTTCATTTCATCAATTTTGGGTAAAAATATATGTCATCGACTACATGCCCTACACATACCATCATATCACCACTTTTTGGCCCATAATGCTCTTGCATATATAGCCATATAAAGACACTTTTTGGTGTCTTCAAAATTTTCTCAAAAAAAAAAAGTTTCAAACCTCAGGTTCGACCTTCAAATGTATATGTAGGAAAATACATACCCTTGCATTTTCACACTTGTTTGGGCCCACCTTGCTTTATTTATCCCTATTTATGTCTTAATTGGTCCTATTTTGCATCCACAAGCCTAATAAACTATATCTTTCTATGGCTAATCCCAAAAAACATCAAAGGATAAATGATAATTTAATGATTCTACCTATGTGTCCCTAATTTTTGGGTCAGGACTAAGATGCCACCTAGGGTGTATTTGTCCCCCAAAGGTCTTGGAACCCTAATTCCAAGTGTGCCTTAAATGGGTCCCTTTTTGGAGTCTATTCCCTGAGTTTCATGCCTCGGAAGTAAGATGCCACCTAGGGTGTCTTAGTCCACCTTAGGTTATTTTTTATGTTCAATTTCAGATCTTAGTAGTATTTAGCCTCCTTTAATTAATGAATTCATATTTCGGCTTGTTGTGGTGTAATTTTGAGATATTAAGCATAGATAAGTATAAATACAAGGTTCTTTCACTCATTTTATCATCCAAAAATCAATACTTCTGTGAGAGCATTCATAATAGCATAATTAAGTTCATAGGAGCATTCAAGAAAAAATCATCAAGCATTTGGAGCCATCATCAAAATTCAAGCATCATATCAAGGATATTGTTCCATCATGTTTGTTATTGTTCTAACATTTGTGATGTAGGGTTTTTTATTCAAGCAAGAGTCAAGAACCACATCCATTGCAGTCATTTCAAGCATATTTGCAGCACCTTATAGCAAGGGTTTGGTGAGTTGCAACATAATATTTTGTTCATTCATCATTTTCCTCCATTTCATTTTATTTCAAGGTTTAATTACAAACAAGGGGTTTGACCAAGGAAAACCCCCATTTACTAACAGCCAACAAGTTTTTCCTCTCTTGTATGTTTGTGATTGTAGATTTAGGTTGAAGACTTGAAGATCACTTGAAGTGAAAAGTTGAAATTTACAAATTTTCTTTGCAAATTTTTCATCTTCGGGTATGTGCAAGATCATCATGGAAAAAGCAGGGCCCCTTAAGTGGCGAAAAATTAGAAAAATCAGAGTTAGGAAACTTGGCGTAAAATTTGAATAAGTTATCTATATTATTTAAAAAATATGTAAGAATAGAATATGTAGCAAATTGAATGTAGTTTCTAAATTACTAGGTTTTATTTAAAAAAAAAAAAATCTATTTGGTGAAAATTGAAATTTCAATGCAGACTTAAATTTCAGCAAAAATAAGTAAGTAATGTCTATCTGACCACCCTAACTAGAATAAAATGATCATATTTTTTATAATATTTTAGATATAAGTAGAGGACTCATGTACCGATGTGATGCATCTTTATTTGTAATTTTTTTCCAAGTAAATAACTAATTATGAATATTTTATTACAACTTTTAAAAAATATAAAAAACTCATATGTTTGACCACCTTAACTTGGTCAAAACTTCATGAAATTCAATTTTTATTTTTGTAATCCTATAGTATACAAAGCATAGAATGTGACACATGTTTAAGATTAAAAAAATGTGATACTGTTTGAAAGCTATAGATGTTTTTTCAATCAACCTGTCAATCAGGACTTTAGTCATAATTCAAATAGAAAATGAATAGTAATTGTTTATTAAATTCAAAGTAAATCATAATTTATATTGATGGAAAGTTGAAAATATCCTTTAAAAACCCTTTTCATTTCATCAATTCTAGGTAAAAAAAAAATCGTCAGCCACATACCCATCATATCGCCACTTTTTGGCCCATCATGATCCTACACATACTCCATGAAAACTCACCTACAAGTCTGATCTAGAAGTTTCAGAACATGAGATTAGACAAGAAGGAAGTACATACATCAAGCCTCAAGATCATATTCAAAGATTGCAAAAATTTAGATCAGGACTAAGATAGTAGCAAGGGTGTCTTTTTCCTCCAAGTGGAATTTTGTAGAGATTATTTTAGATCATGTTCTGGCATCCGAAGATTCTGCATCTACCTCAAAAAACAACAACTTGACTAATAAGACAGTAAGGGCTTCTTAGTCCTCCATAGCACATTTTGATAGCTTCTTTGCATTTCCAGAATCCTCATTACATTTTCAGACTTCCCAAGTACACATACCCTAACTTGCTATTGCATAATTTCATCATTTGCACTCATCATTTAGCTTGCATTAATAGGTTTTGTGAGTTGAATGTTAAGTTGTCTTTTCCAATCTTTTTCTTGGTGGTGAACCCCTTAAAGCCTAGAAGAACCCCTCCTAGGTCTTCCTTGCTGAGAATTGACTCACCCTTTGGGGTTGAGAGTCAATTCAATTTTGGATCCTAGGACATAATTGAATGACCTAGAGAGAATGGTGGGCTCTTCCCCCCACCTATTTTCTTTTCGGTCCATTTTGGCGAACCCGACATTTTTTAGCATTTATTTTTCTGATTTGGAGTCTATTAAAATTCCTAGATCTAGGTTGCATTCATTCTTGCATTGCATCTAGCATTAGTGAAAGTGCATCTAAGATTTCTCATATTTGCATTAGTGAAAATTGCATAGAGGTTTCATTTTTTCTCTCTTGCATCATTTTATCTCATTCAACAATTGAAAAGTGCATTTTCAATCATCCTAATTGCATTTAGAAACATTGTTATTGCATTCAAAATTGAAAAAAAAGAATTCAAACTTGTATCCAATTGCTTTTCATTAGTTACTTTTCCTTGCATTCATTTGCACATTTTTCTATTTCTTAACATTAGGTCCCTAGGTAGGAAACCTCAAAACACTATAAACAATTCAAAATTTATTGTTTTTATGAACAAAACCTTTACTAGGACTAAAACGCCCTTCCTGGTGTCTTAGTCCCTCTCAAGGTTTCTAGCTGAGAATTCTATCTTTGTTGTTTTCTTTCTATTTCACTTTCTAGAACTTCAAAATCTCACTAGTAGGACTAAGAAGCCCTTACTGGCATCTTAGTCCCTACTCACTTCGACTTTATAGTTTTAGGATCTGAAATTTCTTTTCTATGATTTTGTTTGCTCCTTTCAATTTTCTGTTACAATTTGCAGAGTTACTATTATTTCAATTTCTTTCATTTCAAGTGTAATTGTAAGCATAGGATAATGTGTTCATTGCACTTTATTTGGTTTATCCCTTGCATTAGTTGTACTACTTGGTATCCTATTGTCAATACTGTGGTTAGACAAAGTGCAAGACTAATGGCATCCCGTGATAAAACACTCATTGTGGATCTTGGGTTATCAAGCTCTCTTACTCCCAGTGTTGGTAATAGTTCACTAGGTATGGACCATACCTTTGATACCTCTTTTTCTATGCCTACCTTACCTCCAAGTGTTATGCCAAGTGTTCAAACAATGGTTGATCATATTCCTCAATAAAACATAATGAAAATGCATGAAGACCTAGCCCATTCACAAGATAGTGTGAGTATTGGAAACATTTCCAACACTATTATACCTACCATATGTAGATAGTATTCACTGCATGATGGAAAGTGATGAAAGACTATAAGTTGTGCGTAAAATAGCTCAAATATTTGGAACAAATATTCCTTCCACCACCAATGTTGCTCAAGCTTCAAACAATGCACAAAGCCAAGGAGGAAATCACACTCCTCCCCCTTCAACCATAACCTCCATTACCACCTACACCAATCCTCAAGTGGCCATAATGATGCAACCAACTAGCAATGTCCTTCCTACCTCAAACATTTCCACTAGTGCTCCTTATACGTATGTGACATCTAACCTTATATCTCCTCCCATAACCAATCCATTCACTTATCCTTCCAATGCATATACACCATCACCATATTCACCTCCATCTCAAAACACACACAATGACCATATCATTAACCACCTTTACAAATCCTTTCATCCATTCAACATTAAGTTTCCACCATAAATCAAAATAAAAATGGTTCAACTTCATACTATGTCAAAATCAACCCACTATCTTTGGAGATATTGAGAACCTCAGTGCCATAAGGTATAGAGATCCCTATATTTGAGAAATATAGAGGAAAGGGAGATAGTGCTTGTGTGAACCCTTCTCCTATTACCTACAAAACAACATGAATAAATGAGTTAGACAAGGAATTACAAGCTAAAACAAGGATTCCCCATGAAATCCATTTGCAAACTCAAATTAGGAAGGAAATATTGAAGAACACCATGCAAATGATAAAAACAAGATAAAATCCTAATTAGAAAAGCAAACAGTTGATCCCATGGGGGAATTGGTGCCAATTTGATGTGAAAATTGGCCCTTTTCCCAATTCATATGATGAAGTCTTGATGTGTTGAAGGTGATCTTGATCCACTTTGATGAAAGATGAGGACTCCAAGCCAAATCTACAAAAGAACCTAGCTAAGAACTCAATGGTGATAAATGAAACTTGATAGATATTTGAGCATGATAACTTTACTCAAATTGTGGATGGATCAATGAGGAGAGGAGATCTTCATTTATAGGATTTCAAGATGAATGAAAGTCCAAATTTGAGCAATGTGGGACTAACATTCATCCAATGATATGGTGCCACTTTTCAAGCTATGGATGGATGATGGTTGTGTAAGATTTGGCGTTTGTGCCAATAAATACCAATATTTGAAATTCAAATTTGTTGAAATGACATGTAAGAGGGAAGGGAAAATGCAATAAATGCCACTTGGCTCAAGGAAAAGGACATGTAAGAGATCTTAAATGCCTGTTTGATGTACATGTTGACTTAGAATTTTTGAATTCAAATTGAGAGAATATTCCAAAAGATGCCTTGTGAGGAAACTAGAGATTTAATAAATGAATTAAATCTATTTTCATGTGCAACTTGCATTATCTAGAGGATGTGACATGAGATGAGGTTAAATTAATCAAATGTTAATTAATTTAACAGGAGATTTGATGATGTGACTTATTTGACTTAGATTTATGGATTTATTTAAATCATATAAGAGAGGAATATGATAAGAGGCTAATTAAATAAGGATTTTGATTTATTTAATTAAAAGAGATGGTGTTAGATTAAATCAAATAATATTTTAATTTATTTAATTTAATGGATAGACTTTAGAGATTTAATCAAATAAATTGATTATTTAATTAAATAGGGATAATTAGATCAGATGGATTGATTTAATTAACAAGAGAAAGTGACTTAATTAGATAAGATGATTTATTTAATTAAGAGACGAATATTGATGAACTTAATCAGATAGGGGAATTTGATTAAACAGTTAGACCAAGGGATGATCTAGGAAGAAACGATGTTAGTAAGTCAGGATTGAATGCACGATGTCAATCAATATGTTTTACGTGTCTTCATTTTGCCTCTCTTTGAAGCAATGCACTCGCTGCGTTGGTTCAAAGAATAAACGATCTCGATCCAAGCCAAAATTTTCAATATTTAAAAACTTTCCCCACTACTGCATGGCGAGAGAAAACATGCCATTCTAATGCCCCCTCGAGAGATCAGACAAAAATTTTAATTTTTGGGTGATCTCGTGAAAAAAAGTGATAAAGTATTCGACAGGTCCAAAACTGGTCCGAGAGGCTAAAAAATGTGTCTAAACGCAATAAAACAATGAAAAACAAGCCTCAAATAGACAAAAACAGGTTCAGGGGTCCAAAACCCTAGTAGGACAGCCAATTAGGGTTAAAAAACCTTAATTTTTAGGCTTAAAAGGGGCCCGAGGGGTCACTTTCAAGTCACTTTCACACACCTCCGCTAGCAAACCTTGAGATTTGAGCTCTGACCCTAGGATGATATGGCACAACGACAGCTTCCTCTACACATTTTGGACCGAGTTCGGACCTACCAACGGCCATCTGGCATCAAGGCCCCGTATGTGACCCTTACCCTAGCCTGATTTTTTCATTTAATGCATTTATTAGCCCTTTAAAGTTGAGCTTGCCTCTAGTGGTGCTATTATAGTGTTGCTCGATGTTTAAATTGCACCGCTAATTGACTTTTTGCGCCGCAGCTATGTAGTTCAGAGTTTAGAAACTCCATCGCTAGGCTCGGGCTCGGCGGGCCGATTTGATTAAAGGGCGCTGTGGCGGCACCCTTTTTGCGAAAACTGCAATGCTAGGGATAAATTGTGTTGCGGCGTCTCTATTTAGCTTAATTTAGGGTCCAGCGTCAGAGTTTGAGAAAACTCAAACTGCGACGCCTTCACAAACTGCGCCGCTAGAAATGAGCTTGGAGCGTTAGGCAGGGATTTTTCAAAAAAATTTAACATGCTGACTTTCCCTAAAGTGGGATAGGCCTAGGGAGCTTTATTCTCAAGAGCACCGATCGCAGGATCTGGTGACTGTTCTACGAGACCTTAACGACAGGGATCAGGACCGATTGGGATTTGCTAGCTTATGGCACATTGCCTATACGGCACCTGTGCATACACACCTGGGTATGCTATCAGCGCTGGCCGAGAGGTGGCACAGCGAGACATCGTCATTTCATCTTCCCACTGGTGAGCGACCATCACCTTGGAGGATGTTTGGTGCATCCTATGATTGCCCATTCATGACCATCGGGTGATTTATGATATGGAGGAGGGACGCGAGTGCTGCACCAGAGTCCTCGCTACACGAGACATTATCTACTGCGAGGGGAAGATCGAGCTGGAGTGGTACAGAGTCATAGCACCTCCCTTCCACTGGGCGATTGCAGCGATCATTTTAGGTTTGGTTGCCCCAGATAGACGAGGGCGATATTTCAGTCCGGGCTGGGGGTACTGCTGGGAGAGGATGGTCCGGGACAGGCCAATTCGGTTTGCGTGGGGGCCTGTACTTCTAGCTTCACTTTATAGGGATCTCCACGAGTATGTTTACATGGATGGCAGAGCATTGGGGGCCGGAGTGACACTTCTGCATGTCTGGGTGTGGGAGCACATTTATATGCTACGTCCACGGGTCATTCCGGTTACGATGGGGGTAGACGATGCCCTCGTGGCACTATACAAAGGTGGTGTGTCCTTCACACACAATGGCGAGCATGGGATCCCCTACTGGAGGTGGTTCCTAGACGAGATGCTTTTCTTTACTTGGCGTCCTTACCTTGGTCGGCCCAGATGGGCCGGATGATGCTGCACAACTTTTCTATTTTTCGCCAGGATTGATACATGCAGGGGCGTGAGCACACCATGATCGAGTAGTACCTGCCCGTGCATGTACAACATCAGTTTGGGGAGCCACAGGATCGATCAGATGATGGTTATGTAGCCATCTTTGCATGGAGTATGATGCAGATAGCATGGGGACCCAGTATTCCCACCTCCGGGGCAGTTGACAGCTTTTGACAGCTGGTAGCCCAGCCGTGGGCTTACGATCAGGGCTTGGAAAATCCAGGCACTACACAGGCCTACAGAGACTTGTTCAGACCTCCTCTTTGATTGAATATTTTGGGCCAAGATCCAAAGGTACACAGGGTCAGAGGCAAGGGGAGAGGACGAGGACAAGGTTCGAGTGTCCAGATTCAGTAGGATCCACCACTGGTGCCCCTAGTCCCACTAGGTCACAGGGACATACAGATGCAGCACCAGCAACAAGATCCACTAGTCCCACCACCATGAGTTGAAGGTGAGGATTAGCCTCATGTTCCACCATGGGCATAGCCAATAGGGAAAACAGATGCGCGGGATGCCTTGATTTTACAGTTGCAGGCCCAGGTATAGGCAGTGACTGTGGAGATAGATCAAGTATGAGCTAAGAGACAATAGCTGAGAGCAGAGAGGGATCAGGTTATGCAGTAGAGATAGGCTGCAGAGCTATAGGTAGCCACAAAGCTAGGCTGCATGTAGCAGGTTGAGAGCATGGTAGCCTCCTCCTCCTCCCATGGTACAGTGCCAGTTTGATCTTACAGGGAGGCCATTCGAGAGATAGAGTACAACTGTCGGGCCTACCATGACACCATTTCTAGAGCAGACTAGGTCCCTGAGTATTCAGAGCGGGCTAGCCAGACACCACCAGAGGGTCACGGTGACAGGGGTGAGGGTAGCATTCACGGAGATCGGGCTTGATCCAGCCAATGCACACTTCTTTGCACGTTATGGGCTTGTTTTTTATAGCCCGATGGGAATTTTGTACTAATTGACATACATGTACAGTGATTTGATTGATTATTTTTGTACTATGACAATGACGTGATTGATGATATATATGAGCCGATTTTGATGATATGTAATGTGTTCTTTTATTTATGGATGGATGGTTTATTTCTATATGCTTTGCAATGATGTTTATGCGTTATGATGTTATCCATATGATGATTTATTTTATGTCAATACAATATGTGAAAATGATTTGATTTATGGTATATGCAATGATGTGTAAAATATGCTTATGTATGAGGTGTTTTATGGATGGATGTGATATGATGCGATGGTCATGATATGATGCAAATGAAATGGTTTTATGAGATGCTTAGAATAACAAATGTTTATTATCCTAAATGATGATGTGTGTGATGCAGTGATATGTTAATGCAAGGTGATATGCTAATGTGTTAAATGCCTATATACCTATTGCTTATGATTATGCAAAAGTGATTATGGAATGCTTTTGTAGATGCTTATGTGATGATTTAGATGGAATGTTTATGAAATGCAAATTGAATGTTTATGCAATGATTGGTATAATCCCATGAGATGTGATGTAATGGGTGAAATGTGTTGACATGGATGCACCTTTATATGATGATGTTTATGACGACCTATTTATATGATGATAAAATGCAATGCATGTGTTTCTTATATGATATGCATATGATTTCTATATGATATGATTATGCAATATGCTAATGATTTGTGGATGCAGGATCGATGGTGATGATAGTGATGATGATGAACTGTCATAGTACTTTGTTAGCGCGATTAGTAAGAAAAGACGAAGTCATTTCAACAAGACACAAGATGGCACAAATGCAAATGATGATGATGATGATGATGACTTGTCGAGGAATTGGGATTTTCAAAGGGCCAAATTTTCTTATGTTTGATAACACATGTGGTACGATGCATCAAGGTATAGAAAACCAGGATGGTGGTGTACCCAGTGTGATGGACTTTGACTCGACAATCAGATAGGAGTATTCTTGTTCACACTTGACATGTGAAAACCTTACTAGGATGTATTTCAGAAGTTTCAGACACCTCAGACAAAAACATAGAAAGGTAAACCTATCCCTGTAATAGTCAACAAGTTTCCCTAAACCTCTTCCATACATATCTAACAAAGCAAGTATTCGCTGAGGTTATATTGCAAGAACGTCCAACAAGCACAACAAACAAAAGATAATGATCATTGCCCCATTCCTATTTCTCTAAATCCACTATGTTGGGATATCATTGAGATGTCCTTGGAATGAGCGCAAAATAAGATAAGTCAGAAGATAAAGACCAAGTAAACAAACAAACTGATGCTCTTCAATACCGCTAATGGAAAAAGGATGTGTTTTCTAAGATGATAACCAAAACTTATTTCCAAAAGATAATGCCCATTGTAGGAAGGATTCATCCTAGGACATGTTAGTGGATGGCGGCACGTCATATCGTTTATAAGGGATGATTGATATGGGACCATTTAGATGATGTGTTACCGATACGAAGGGATAACCAACTTGCCTATGCACTGTCTTAGACTTAGGACCTAAAATTTTCAGTTTTCACTTAAAAACCTGCTAGACTTGTTTCTGATTGTTTCACCAAAGGTTGGGGATGACAATCAGTTTATTATGGATGGTGTTATTGCGGGTGCAAGCGGGATGAGGTGGATGGATTTTTTCAAATATTTTGGATTTTTTTGATCTTTTGCAATGTTTTGAGGTTGTTTTTGGTATTTTTTGAGGCTTTACAAATGTTTTGATTTTTGATTTTTCACTATTTTTTGGGATTTTATGATATTTTGACCAAGAGACTAACCTAAAGACCTATCCTAGGGGCCTCGAGGGCTGGTCAACAGACTAGCCTTGCCTATGTTATATATGCAGAGACCACGTAGTTCGAATGACGACTTGACCGATTTACAGATGGAGATATACAGGATGAGATGTCAGCTTATTATGATAGACTCCTATAGGACTAACCTAAATGTCTCGGGGGATGATCAATGATCAATCCTTGCCTATGTTCAAGCTCAGAGATGACGTAGTTCGACAAGACGACCTTGTTTTTTATTTTTTGACCTATTTTTGGATGTTTTTGGATGTTTTTGATGTTTTCATGTTTTTGGATTTTCTAATTTTTTTTATGTTTTTAGATTTTCTTATTTGAGGATTTTAAGATCATGCACGAATCTAATCTGATAAGAACATGCCCCCAGCGTGATGCAATAGACTACTCTGATAAAGGCAGGACAAATTGACCTTGAGGATGGGCCGAGTAGTACTAGGAGGGATCATGATACGAAAATAGGACCAAGCTATGGTGCAGATGCGAGTGGATGAGTGATGGAAGTGAAATGGATAGATGATGCAGATCAAGCCATAAAGATCTTGGTGGATGGAAAGTGCTTATTTACACAAGGCGCCTATTTGCTAGGTTTTCACCGATGTACTTGCCCAAAGTGCCACCAAAGTGGTTTTCACTATAGGATGATTTTTTTGATCCATTTCTGATTTTTTTGGATTTTTTTGCTTGTTACCAAGATGCCTGTTTTCCAGGTTTTCGCCAAAGTAACCATTTTTTCAAGACTTTTTCTGATTTTTTTGGATTTTTTGGTTCTATACCTTGATTAGGCATAAAATTTTTTGAGATGGGAGCTGTTCATGGGCTCCTGTAGAGATTCCCCTTCAGGTGTTGAGAGTTGGTATGCCCCTAACTTGTAACTTGTTGTAATGATGAAAGGTCCCAACCAATTAGGTTCAAACTTGACTTTGCTGCTGGGATTTGGACATTCTTCTGATTTTCTTTTAAGACCAGTTCTCTGACTTGGAAAGTCCTGCTTCTGATTTTTTTTGTTATAGCTCTATTTAAGTCTGTTCTGATAGACTTGTAGATGGTTCAGAGCATCTATGTGTCTCTCATCCAGTAGCTCCAGCTCATTTAATCTTGATACCTGGTACTCTTCATCCGTGATGAGGTTATGCAGTGATATCCTGAGGGATGGGAGCTTGATCTCAATGGGGAGTATGGCTTCTGATCCATAGACCAAGGAGAATGGGGTGGAACCAATGGGTGTGCAAAAGCTGGTTCGATAAGCCCAGAGGGCGGGATTAAGCTGCAAGTTCCAGTCACGACCTGCGTCATTGATTGTTTTCTTGAGGATTTTGAGGATGGTTTTGTTCGTGGCTTATGCTTGGCCATTGCCTTGGGGATAGTACAGGTTGGAGAAGCGATGCTGGATTTTGAATTTCTCACACAAGTCGCGAACCTCCTGGTTCTTGAATGGTGTCCCATTATCTAAGATAATAGCTTGTGGGACACCATAACGACAGATGAGATAGTTCAGGATAAATTTTGAGATTTGGTTCCCAGTGATGTATGTCATGGGTATGGCCTCTACCCACTTTGTGAAGTACTCATTTGTAGTTATGATGAACTTATGGCCATTGGATGAGGTGGGTGTGATTTTCCCAATGAGATTGAGTCCCCACTATGAAAAGGGCCATGGTGTGATAATCAGATGAAGCTCTTGAGCCAGAGCATGGATGAGGTCCCCATGCTACTGACATTGTAAATACTTTTTAGCATGATCATGCACTTCTCTTTCCATTGTGCGCCAATAATACCCCATCCTCAGCAATTTCTTGGCGATGGTCATTCCACTTGAGTGTGAGCCACAGATACCGTTATGAAATTCGGTTAGAGTAGTTAATGCCTCCTCAACATTTAGATAGCGCAGTAAAGTACCCTCTATGCTTTTACGGTATAAGGTATCACCTAGGATCACAAACTTGGATGCCTTTTTAATAAAGTTTCATTTTAGGCTGGATGGTAGGTCGGCGGGTATGACTCCTATGCGAAGATTTGTGTAGATGTCATGATACCAAGGATCACCAAGACCAACGATAAATTCACACACATATTATGATTCCAGTACCTCGAATGTGGGAATGAGAAGTTGCTCGATCATAAATTCATATTTCGGCATGTTGTGAGGGATGTCTAATAGGGACCCAATTGTAGCCATGGTGTCTGCTGCTCTATTGTTGGTTCTTGGAATCTACTCAAATGTTATGTCAATGAAGGATTCCTTTAAAGTCTCCACCAATTTCTTATATGGAGTTAGCTTATCATCCTTAGTCTGATATTCATTATTGACTTGAATTATGATCAACTGAGAGTCTCCATACACCTTGAGAGCTATGATGTTCCATTGCACTGCTATCTTGAGACCTATAATCAAAGCCTCGTATTCTGCTATGTTGTTGGTGCAAGGAAATTCCAGCTTGTATGACTTCAGTATGCAATCCCCTTGTGGGGTGATGAAGAAGACACCAGCTCCTAATCCATGTTGTGTGTATGAACCATCAAAGTATAGTTTCCAATGGTCAGTTATGTTGAGGTTAAAAATGGATTCATCTGGAAATTCTGAGACAAGAGGATTCTCAGAATAAATGGATGCTTCTGCTAGTTGATCTGCAATAACTTGTCCTTTAATGGCTTTTCACTCTACATACTCAATGTCATACTCTGATAGTATCATCACCCACTTTGCCATCCTTCATATGAGCATTGCCTTTGATAATAGATACTTGAGGGGATCAATTTTCAAGATGAGCTTTATCTTGTGTGCCAGCATGTAATGTCTGAATTTTTGGGATGCAAACACTACTGCGAGGAAAGCTTTCTCAATGAATGAGTAATTTAGCTCGTGACCGACCATTTTCTTGCTAATATACTAGATGGCCCTCTCTATTCCATTTTCATCATGTTGGGCAAGAAGAGCTCCAAGGGTCACTGTTGTTGCTGACACATATAGGATCAATGGATTTCTCGGGATAGGTGGCATTAACACTGGTGGTGTTAGTAGGTATTCCTTGATTTTGTTAAATGCCTCTTCACACTTTGTATCCCACTTGTATGCTACCCCCTTGTGGATTAAATGAGAATATGGATTCTACTTGTCTGCCAGTTGTGCTATGAATCGTCGGATGGATTGAAGTCGTCCTTGGAGGCCTCTTAATTGTTTTTAATGTCTTTGGTGCTTCCATCTTGAGGATTGCTTTTACTTTTTCTGGATCCACCTCAATACCCCTCATGGAGACTATGTATCCTAGCAGTTTACCTGATTATACGCCGAAGACGCACTTCTTGGGATTTAGTCTGACTTTGTATTCCTCCAGTCTATCAAAGATAGCACTTAGGGTTGCTATATGATCTTGTCTCTTTCTTGATTTGGCTAGAATGTCTTCGACATAGTCTTCGACTATTTTTTGGATCATGTCATGGAATATTAATGTCATGGCCCTTTGATAGGTTGCTCCTACATTCTTTAGGCCGAATGGCATCATGTTCCAACAGTAGGTCCCCCATGGACAAGTGAAATTCGTCTTATGTTGATCCTCTTTTGCTATCATGATCTGGTTGTACCCTGAAAATCCGTCCATTAGTGATAGCATCTCATGCCCTAATGTCATGTCTACTATCATGTCGATGTTAGGGAGCGGGAAATAATCCTTTGGACATGCTTTGTTCAAATCTCTAAAGTTTGTACAAATTTTGATGGCTCCGTTAGGTTTTGAAACAAGTACCAAATTTGACACCCATTCTGGATAATCAATTGGTCGGATAAATCTTGCATCTAACAACTTTTTGAGCTCCATTTTGACCAATAAGGCAATTTGGGGATGCAGTTTTCAAAGCTTTTGTTTGACAGGTTTTTCTTCTAGATACACTGCTAAGTGATGAACCATAGTCTATGGGTCAAGCCCTAGCATGTCAGCATAACTCCATGCAAAGTTGATTTGTCTTTCCTTTAGGAATGCTGCTAGGAGTTCTTGCTCTTCTGATAATAGTGATTCTGCATAGAATGTGATATGCGGGGTCTCTTCTGTTCCTAGGTTGACTAGATTGCATTTTTCAGCCAAGACTGCTAACTTCTCCTGATGAATAGCTCTTAGAGGCAGATTGGATCCTTCATTCTTGGGTGCCTCAAAGAGGTTTTCACTGTTGGATACGTCCTTTCTTTTTACTATTTTCTTGTCAGAGAGTTCCACAGTGTGGTTTTCACTCAAAGACTTGGATATGATTCTTAGTTTCTCACTTTTGCGACTGAAGGATTCAATTGTTTCCCCATAATAGGCATGTGTGTCCAACTGCATTATAAACCCTGCCTTGTGATCTCCATCTGGAATGTTATCCCTCAATCCCATGAATTCTGAGAGTGCCTCATCATTTTTGAATGTATTGAGAACTGGTGGTCCTCGTTGGTCATAGTCGATCAGTTGGGGGTAGACTAGGCGGATCTCATGATTTGGATGGTCTATTTCAAAGGAGAGGGTGCTAATCATACACATGGTGGTGTCCTCAAATAACCTAGGTAGATTAGTCAAGGTATCTTCATCATCGCTACTAATATAGGGCTTAATTATGAAGTTGTGGGTGTCTCTACCTGTGATTATTGGTGAGTGTACTTGTACTAGTACTGGCTGAGGAGAGGCATTAGCGGTACTAACCAGACGACCCTGGCCACGTATGGCTATTCTCAGAGTGGTACATCCAAGACCAAGATTTGTTATGGGTCGCGTCTCTGGCATGATAGGTATTATGAGCCCATTGTTGTTTTGTCCCAGTCTCTGGTTTCTATCATAGCCCATTGCGAGCATCATTTGTAGGCCCTTGCTTGTTTCATCCATTGGTAAATTAGCTATCGATCTTTCATCTTGATACAACATATGAGATGGATCTGCTTCAATAAGCTCATGGCCAAGGTCTCCCCATCTTGTGAATTCGGGATAGTTTTGAGGATAGGTTTGTGATGTGGAAGCTTGATTTTCTTGTGGATGTCCCTATGATCTAGGAGATTGTGGTAACTCTCCTATCACAAAAGCATTGTTAGGGAGTTTGTAGCTTCCACAACCATCCTCTTGGATGATGAGCTTGATATCGGAGATAGTGGGGATGGCGGGTGTCTCTGTCGCAGAAGTGGACTTGAGAGTGGTGGGGTCGATATATGGTGTGGATGGGCCCTCATCATTCTTTGGCACTTGGGGTATTTTGTAATACTTTTCCTCAAGATTTTTGCAATATTAAAATGGTTAGGGATCTCTATGGACAGTGACCTCTTGTCCATTATGTGTAAATTTCACACATTGGTGGAAGGTTGATGCTACAACTTTCATCGCATGGATCCATGGGTGTCCTAGGAGGATATTATATGGAAAATCGAGGTCCAAGACCTAACAAGTGGTTTCCATGAGATTTGGCCCTACCTAGTTAGGGAGTTTTATTGTGCCTTGAGACACTCTTTCTTGGTCATCATATGCTCTTATCGTGATGCCCTTACCTTTGTCGATGGAATCTTATGATATTTTCAATTGCTTGATGAGACTAAGAGAGCATATGTTCAAATCCGCACCTCCATCCACCAAGACCCTTTTGATTTTGCTCTTGTTTACAATGGCTTGCAAGTGAAGTGCACAATTTTGATATGGTTGGGCGGGGAAATCTTGGTCAGAGAATGTAAGGAGATTAGGCGTTATGATATTTCTGACCATAGCTTGGAATTGCTCCGCATTGAGATCTGTGGGGATGGTGGATGAGGCTAAAGCTTTCTCAAGGATCTTCTTATGTACTTATGAGATTTTTAATAACTCCATGATGGAGATGTGTGCTGGCGTTCTCTTGAGTTGTTCTACAACATTGTAGCTATGCGAAACGGCTCTAGATGAAGGGATTCTATTAGGTTGGGATGATCCTGCAATGGTTACTTTTCTGCCTCTTGTGACAACTCCACAATCTTCAGCATGGGTGCCCTTGATGGTGATGACCATGCAGTCTTCATTTAGGGAGGTAACGACCGTTTCATATACATGATTTACACTGCCCTTCCCTTTATCATTTTTATTCCCTTTGTTGCCATGATTCGGCATCAGATTCGTGTAGATTTTAAGATCCTGATTTCCCATAGGTTGTTCCACGTTTATGATTTTCTTATTAATGAGATCTTGGATGATGTTTTTGAGTCTCATGCAATTGTTTGTCGTGTGACCTTTGATTTTATGAAATTCGCAAAGTTGATTTTCGTTATACCAAGGGGGTTTGACATCGGGTTCTTGGTAATTCTTGAATGTAGGTGGCTTGATGAGTTTTTTCATCAATCAACTTTTTCATTATGTCCTCCAATGGTTCCCCCAAAATGGCATATTTTCATTTGGGATAAGTTTTGCATTGAGGTGGTCCTCTTTGGTCATTGAGATTATTGATGGTTGGATTGTTGTTGGGTTGGTATGTTGTGTGATGAGTGTTTTGGTGTGGTGTTTGGATTTTTTGTGTGGGTGTATGTTAGCATGGACCACTAATGACCACCTTGGCATCAATGACACCATCATTGGTGACATTTTTATTCCTTTCCCACGTGCGAGGTTTGTCATTATAATGAGATGATGGGTGATTGTTTTGTTCTTCGCGATATGATGTTGATTCCATGGGTTGAGTCACAAGGGCTCTTTCAATGCTAAGTGCCTTGGAGATCAATTAATCATATGTGGTGATACCCTAAACCTTGAGATGAAATTCCAAGTAGATTTCAAGGTTGGCTATGATGGTGCAGGCTTGTTCTTCTGGCATGGTCCATTTGCTCTGATTGGCCTTGGATCACCATCGTTGAAGGAATGAAGCAAAAGATCCATTCTTTCCTTGTTTTAGAGCGTATAGTTCTTTGAGACTAACATCCATTGCAATGCTACATGTGTAGTTTCTAATGAATGTGTCTCTAATTTCTTGGAATGTTCTAATGCCTGAAGGTAAGCGAGAGAACCATTCTATAGCGGGGCCTGCCAAGCTTCTAGGAAATAGCCGCATCAGATAAGTATCATCATATGTGACCTCCATGCAATGAACCTGGAATTCCCTTATGTGATCTTCAGGGTTTTCCATCCCTTGATATTTGTCAAATTTGGGGATTTCAAATCCCTTGGGGAATGGTTTCATTTCTAAGCTCATATCAAATGGATAGGGACACAAGTTTCTTGGTGTTTTGGTTGTTCGCCCTGATTGAAGGTCAAGCAACTATTGTGAGAGCAATTTGAGTTGTGTCGTCACATCACTTTGTGGATCAGGGGGGTGGGATGAAAGTGTTTTGGGGTGTTGCAATCATGGTTTGGATGGGTGGGTTGTTTGGTGTGTTGTTTGACGTGTTGCTCATTGGTATATGCATGTTTTCCTGAGCAAAGTAGGCTTCCACTTGCTTTTTTATGAACAACACCTGTTATTGATCTTGTTGTTTTTGTGCTAAGATTTATGTTTGTTGTTGCACTTTCTACTGTTCAAACAATGCTCATTGTTGGACAGCCAATTTTGCTGCTTCTTGTTTCTCTTGGTATTGCTTTAATGCTTGCTGATATGCTTGCACTTGCGCTGCTTGTGCAAGAAGTTGTGCTTGTGCTTGATATTAGGCTTGTTGTGCCTGATATTGAGCTTGTGCTTGCGCTTGAGTTTGAGCTTGCGCTTGTGCTGCTTGCGCTTATGCTGCTTGTGCTTGGGCTACTTGTTGTTGCAATAAAAGTTGTGCTTGAGTGATCTTTTGTGTTTGCAATGCCTGTGTGGCTTGTTGTTGTTGTTGCAATAAAGCTTGGGCTTGTTGTGCTTGTTGTGCTTGCAATGCAGCTTGTGTGGCTTGAGCAACTTGTTGTTCAGCTTTTTGTTTTTGAACTTGTTGGTATCCTCTTTGAAAAGAAGCCTACATTGCCGCGTCATATTGGTTTGATGTGGTGAAAGTTGGTGGTGGTGGATGTGGTGGTGGATTTGGAATGGTGTTTGTGAAGGTGGTGTTGGTGTTTTGCGTGATGGATGGTGTTGTTGATGTGATTGGTCCTTGAGAGACCATGCTTTGTGATGTTAGGGGGGTGTTTGATGATGGTGCAATTGCTTGTGCGTTTGTTGTCTGTTGTTGCGATATCAATGAAAAACTTTGAGTGTTTGGTGTAATGTTTTGATTGATGGTTGGGATATAGGTTTGATTGATACTTGGTAGGGGAGGAAGCCCTAAACCAAGGAGTGGTGTAGATGATAATGGAAATTGTGGAAGAGGTGGAAATGTAAGGGGTGCGAGTTGTTGTGAGAATGTTGTGGTGTCAAACATGCCCCCTGGTCCGAACATGTCTCCTTCCTCTTGTGAATTTATGAGAGGTGTTTGAAGTATTGCGCTAAAAAATGTTGATGATGGATCACGACGGAAAGTGAGAGGAACATTTTTCTGTGATGGGTTTTCATGTATGTTTCGTTCCAAGGTGGTGTTTGCATCCATGTTTTGATTATTAACAAGGGGGTGTGATTGAAGAGCATTGAGAAATGTGTTTCCCTTGTTGACATTAGGTTGGATTGGAGAAAATGATGTTGTGATTTGTGGAATGTTTTGCATGATGTTTTGGGATGGAGGTGTAGATGAAATGGGGATAGTGGATGAGATAGGTGTAAAATATGTCTCCACTATAGTGCTTACATCAAAATCCGAAGGCAACTTGGCCCCTTGTTTTTCTAGTTCAAGCATGTATAACGAAGGGTTGAGTCTCATCATGATATTGATGGTTTTATGATTCTCTGAATTTTGGAGCATTTCAGTCATTTCCTCGCGAGACATTCCAAAAGTAGGGTCCTCTCCTTGGTTTTCTTCTTGTGGATTTTGCGATGATGAGAGGGTCAAGGGATTACTTGATTCAGCTGGATTTATTTTTGTGTTTGTTTGGCTAAGATCACTTGAAGTGGGTGTTTCTTTGTTGGCTTCCATACTCTTCTTGTATTGAGATTTTATTTGAACCATAAAACAAGGATCAATCTTTGGGAATATGAGAGATGAATCTCTTGATTCCTTGAATTGATCGTTATTTTATGTCCCAAAGTATAAAGTTTTTAGGATGCCTTGAGGATCAAAGGTGATGATTTGATGATGATATTAGGGATGGATGATATGGATGTTGTGGCTTTTGATAAATCTTGAATGAGATACTAGGCTTTTAGGACTTGCTGATTTTGATTTTTGATCTTGGATTTTGAGATTTGGAATTTTTTCCTTGATTTTGATTTTGATTTTGATTTTGCTTTGGTTTTGAACAAAAGGACCCTAAGATGTTTGATAATGATCTAAGGGATAGATTTGTTCAAAGATGATAATTTGAGTATGTGTGAGGAGAAGGATGCATCTACCCACACCTATTCAAACAAGATGATTGTTTCACTAAGCATATGGAGAAGGATTCATCCACATATACTAAGCTAGACAAGATGATTTTGATACTTTAACTAAGTATATGTAAAAGGATGCATCTACACATACCTAGAGAAAAAAGGTGTTTTTTGCTAATGTTTTCAAGGATTTTGTCTCAATGATTTGATGATTTTGATTTTGCCACAAAGCCTAGTATCAAGGATGATTTCAAGATTTTCCAAAAGGTGAGATGAATTTGATGTTTTGGAGGATGGATGAAAGAAGTTTGATTTGACTTGATCCTAAGATGAACCTAAAAAGGTACACTTTGTTTGCTTAGACCTAGGTATTGAAGAGCATGTAAATGCTTCCTAAAGACCTTTGTAAACAAGAAATGATTTCATTTGAACATTCATTTTTGGATTTTTTAATCAATGATTTGTGCTTTGGGATTTGGAGTCTTCAACACATATGAAAGTTCCTTTTTTTGTTTAGCTTTGCTTAATGTCTTTATTTTACCAAAAACACTTTCTTTGATTAAGTTTTCAAACTAAGATGTCTAATGTCTTAATTTCTTCAAACTCCACAAGATATGTTATGTGGAAATTTAATGAACTTAAGGAAAGGGTTTCCTATTGTTTACTTAAGGAGACAAATTAAGATATAATCCAATGTTTAGAAACCTCTAAGGATGTGAATCCCAAGGGAAAGCAATAACATATGGATTGAGTCAATGGTATTTGTCCTCAAAAGGGTTTGAAATTTGGATGATGTTAAGTGTTTGTTTTTGAGATGTTTTCAATCAAGCAATGCATTTTGTAACCCAAGAATAAGTACAATCCTATGAATGTGTAAGACAATATTTGTTGGATTCCCACTTGGACAAGTCCAACTATGCTTATCTCTAGTGAATGGTTAGATGCTTGACCCCACTGGCTCCCCTCCACGGCTCATTAATATCAATCGGGGCAGCCAAGCATCAACACCCATGAAAATCCCATGGCATGCTTTCCATCTCTACTAGAAGACTGTAAAAGTGTGGGGTGGCTTCAGAACGACCGTTCTCGCACCAACAAATAGATAAAAGGATTTTGGAAAATTCTAGCACATGGGTTTTAGTAAGGACTTTCCGTTCATAAGAGTTGACCAAACATGGCAAGAGTCCCCTTTCGGATCCATCTTGTCAGAGTCAACCATGTGATATTGGCGTTTCTTCCAATATCCACATTTATATCCCAGCTGGAAATACCCTCGGGTTCAGAGTGTTACCGGTTGAGCCGTTCCCTTGGTTGGGTACTTTTTCCCCAAGGCGGGCCCTCTAGGATAAACAAAAGTGAATGAAGAACACTATTCATAACATGATCAATCCTTGTTGGCTACAAGAAAAGAGAATATACGCAACAATTCCCCCACTCACACTCGCTCAAGGTTTTGTTCAATTTTAAGCCCAAATCGAAGTGTGGAGGTGATTACTTTTTCTTAACCCAAAGTCATGAAAAAGGCCTTTTGATTCTCAAGATCACTATAAAGCGCAAGAGAAGCGCATACATCCTTTTTCAATGGCTTTAGTCTAAGTAAGCCCTCACAAAAAAACAAAGCTACACTTGTTCTTTTTTAACTCCTCAAAGCAATATGTGAGTTTATTTTAAAGCACCAAATCACAAGTGAAAGACATTTGTTCAATTTTTTAATCCCATAAACAAAATCTAGTAAGTTGTTGATCCTATTGTTCATTTTAACCCTTGCAAGAAGAAATTGAAAGGTTCTTTTTAAGCCCAAATGAAAACTAGTGTTCTAAGAATGAAAGAGGATGACAAATTCTTAAGGAAGTGTTAAACAAACACTTAAGTGTTTAAAAACACTTTGATTTGATGAATATTATCACCATGCTCCTCCTCCCTTTGTTTTTGATTTCCAGTCTACAACGAAGAAAAATAGTCAGATTATGGAAAAAACACAGAAGTCAAAAAGAAGAAAATAGCAAGTAAATAAATAATAAATCAAAACACATGCTAAAAAAGTTAAATTATCCCTTTTACTGTCTCCTAGCGTCGCAACTCATGAAGGTGTCGATGTTTGTTCTCCCAACATCGCTCTTACAGTGCCGCTTACCAGTCAACGGTGCTCTGTGTCGAGACACAGAGCAAGATTGCGTCACTATTTCGCCCAGCATTGAAGTTTATGACAGCGTCAGTGTTTTCAAAAATTTCAAAAAAAGCCTGCAAGTCAATGAGTCTAGGGGCGGAGTTAGAAATTTGAATTTTTTGGCGGGATGAGTCCAGCGGTGCATTTTTTATTTCAAGCGGCAACGTTGGCGAGCCCGTGGTGCTAAAACATGGATGTTGACGAGCTCACGGTGCCAAAAAAGCGACGCTGATGAGCCCGTGTTGGAATTTCATGTGTGTGAAGAAAAACATGAAAATTTCAAGAAAAAATTAGAATTAATGATATCCAGCCCTCCTTCTAGCGCCAAATGTGCGAACCCTTCTCCTAGTACCTGCAAAACAACATGAATAAACGAGTTCGACAAGGAATTACAAGCTAAAACAAGGATTCCCCATGAAATCCATTTGCAAACTCAAATTAGGAAGGAAATATTGAAGAACACCATGCAAATGATAAAAACAAGATAAAATCCTAATTAGAAAAGCAAACAGTTGATCCCATGGGGGAATTGGTGCTAATTTGATGTGAAAATTGGCCCTTTCCCAATTCCTATGATGAATTCTTGATGTGTTGAAGGTGATCTTGATCCACTTTGATGAAAGATGAGGACTCCAAGCCAAATCTGCAAAAGAACCTAGCTAAGAACTCAATGGTGATAGATGAAACTTGATAGATATTTGAGCATGGTAACTTTACTCAAATTGTGGATGGATCAATGAGGAGAGGAGCTCTTCACTTATAGGATTTCAAGATGAATGAAAGTCCAAATTTGAGCAATGTGGGACTAACATTCATCCAATGATATGTTTCCACTTGTCAAGCTATGGATGGATGATGGTTGTGCAAGATTTGGGGTTTGTGCCAATAAATGCCAATATTTAAAATTCAAATTTGTTGAAATGACGTGTAAGAGGGAAGGGAAAATGCAATAAATGCCACTTGGCTCAAGGAAAAGGACATGTAAAAGATCTTAAATGCCTTGTTGGATGTACATGTTGACTTGGAATTTTTGAATTCAAATTGAGAGAATATTCCAAAAGATGCCTTGTGAGGAAAATAGAGATTTAATAAATGAATTAAATCTATTTTCATGTGCAACTTGCATTATCTAGAGGATGTGATATGAGATGAGGTTAAATTAATCAACTGTTAATTAATTTAACAGGATATTTGATGATGTGACTTATTTGACTTAGATTTATGGATTTATTTAAATCAGATAAGAGAGGAATATGATAAGAGGCTAATTAAATAAGGATTTTGATTTATTTAATTAAAAGAGATGGTGTTAGATTAAATCAAATAATATTTTAATTTATTTAATTTAATGAATAGACTTTAGAGATTTAATCAAATAAATTGATTATTTAATTAAATAGGGATAATTAGATTAGATGGATTGATTTAATTAACAAGAGAAAGTGACTTAATTAGACAAGATGAGTTATTTAATTAAGAGACAAATATTGATGAACTTAATCAGATAGGGGAATTTGATTAAACGGTTAGACCGAGGGATGATCTAGGAAGAAATGATGTTAGTAAGTCAGGATCGAATGCACGATGTCAATCAGTATATTTTATGTGTCTACAGTGCTAATCATGTTAATTCCTTTACTACTTTGTGTAGTGATTTCATCCTTGAGTACAAACTTCTAGCTAAGATCTTTCCCCGATCCTTGAAAGATAGTGCCTTGGACTAGTTTTCTGCATTACCGAATAACTCAATTTATTCATTTAATGAACTTGTTAAAGCTTTTATTAACCATTTCCAAGTACACATGGTTCCTAAAATGACATTAGCCAATTTGATGATATGTAAGAAAAATGAGGGTGAAAAATTCACTGACTTTATTTCACGTTACCAATCGCTTTATGGGTATTTGTAGGATCATCATGGAAAAAATAGGCCCTTAAGTGGCAAAAAATTCAAAAAAATAAGAGTTAGGTAACTTGACGTAAAAATTTGAATAAGTTATCTATATTATTTCAAAAATATGTAAGAATATAATTTATACAAAATTGAATGTAGTTTCTAAACTACTAGGTTTATTTTAAAAAAAATCTATTTGGTGAAAATTTGAAATTTCAATGTAGTAGTACTTCAATTTCAGGGAAAAAATAAGAAATAGGTGTTTGTCTGACCACCCTAACCACAATAAAATGATAATATTTTTTTATAATATTTTAGATATAAGTAGAGAAGTCATGTCCCAATGTGATGCATATTTCTTTGTAATTGTTTCCAAGTAAATAATTAATTATGAGTTTTTATTATAACTTTTAAAAATATAAAAACTCATATGTCTGGCCACCTTAACTTGGTCAAAACTTCATGATTTTTTTTTTTTTTTAATCCTATAGTATGAAAAGCATAGAATGTGACGCATGTTTTAGATTCAAAAAATCTGATACCTTTTGAAAGCTATAGATGTTTTTCAATCAGCCTATCAATCAGGACTTTAGTCATAATTCAAATAGAAAATGAATAATATTTATTTATTAAATTCAAAGTAAAGAATAATTTAATTGGTGGAAAGCTGAGAATCTCCTTTAAAAATCCTTTTCATTTCATCAATTTTTGGGTTAAAAAAAGTCGTCAACCACATACCCATCATATCGCCACTTTTTGGCCCATCATGATCCTGCACATACCCTTATTCCCAAATTAGTGTGAAAATTCTTAATTATCACCTTCGAAAGATTTTCATAGAAAATTTACAAAGATATGAGACAAGCTTACCATGATGAAATTCTCTCCCTTCATGCACTTGTGTTTCCCTTCGAGATTATCATAATTCTGTAGGTAGTTGTGAACCAAAATCCACCTCTACCCATCCTAAAAAATCTGAATCTTCAAACCAAAACACCTACCAGCCTTTCAGAAGACAAAATAAAAGTTTCCTTCAACTAAATTCCACCTCCCAACCTACCCAACAAGCTGATACCCAAGCAATTGCTATAAAGAAGAGTAATCCTTATATCTTTGGGGGTATGTGAATACAATTTTACTCCCTTACCCAACACACTTCAAAATATCATGACTCAACTAATAAACAAAAACATGATTACCTTACCTCCCATTCGACCTCTTGACCCTAGAAAGCCATTACCCCCGAGATTTAGACACAATGTGTATTGTGCATATCAGCAACAAAAAGGACATGATAAATAATATTGTAAGTGTCTTAAACATCTTGTGCAAAACCTCATTGATTCTAATCATATCCAAATTGGAGGTGTGAATGAAAAAGGTAATAGATATGTAAAGCTCCTCCTAACCAAAACTTACAAATATTTACTAGTCACATGCCCAACCATAATATTTCTTAAATTGTTAAGGCTAGTGAAACTAAGCCTGATGTGATGAGTGTTGACACGAATAATGAAAACATGAACAATAATGAAAAAAATCCTATGGATGATGATGAATAAAATCCTATGGATACTAGTTACTAACCATAGTCCTATTAGTAAAATGATAGGAATGATTGACATCGAGCCTCATAAACAACAAACTATAATTCCCATTAACATTATTGTCTCTTCAGAAGAAACAATAAAAAAAGCACTAGATGGTCCTTTTTACATATTTGGCAGAATCAACATGCCCACTCTTGGGATTTTAATTGATCTCGTATGTGGAGAGAATGCGATCACAGAAGAACTCTTATATGTGCATGAACTCACTCAAGATAGATATGATAAACCAAAAGCATGGATTAAAATGCATGATGGTTTTGCTCGTGCTACGATGGGCTCGATCACACTCCCTTTACAAGTAGGACCAAAAAAATTAAATGTATCATTCTCTATCATCTCTAATTCAGATCAATTTTGTGTGAAGTTAGGCTACAAATGGATTTTCTCCATAAATTTTATCCCATTCATTGTCCATAAGTTCTTAAAGTTTTCAGTTGACAATGAAATATTCACTATGAACCATAGTGGCTTTAGACCTACGTATTCTCATGGAAATTTTTCCTTAGACTATTTATGGCCTAAGCCCATGGAACCTATAAGACCATGTGAGGACTTCTAATGTAGTACAAAGGTTTCACCAACTCAACTTGCCATGCACTTGACATAAATCAGGTTCATGAAAATAAAATACTCTTTCTTTGAGGCAATTTCAACTACTCGTTCTTGAGCAATAAGGCTCCAACCCGCACCAACTAACTCTAAACCTTAACACACTTTTAAAATTCACCCAAAAAGTTTATAACAACCTACCAAACACCATTTAAACACCCAATGGCTTTGCAACAACTTTTTAAGGTTAGTTCTCTCACAATGGCACTCTGGGCTTGTAGGTCTCCCTTAAGGGACAACAACTATAACTTTTGACTTAGGACCCCAAATAGAATTAAAAAGAAACTTTTGGATACCCATTATGTATTAATACAACATATTTCAAAATCAAGATGAGTTTTTTTGGACTAACAACCCCAAAAACTAACTGTTTCAGTTTGACAATGTGGCCAATTAGGCTTGTTTTACAAAGCAACCCTTCTCCAAACACCTTTCCAATAGAAAATATCCACCCCAATGGGTTGAACAGGTTAAAAATATGTGGTTTATACAAGTTTTAGGCAAAGAAACAATTACCAATTCACTAAACACCCAATTCTTGGTTTTAGGCCACCATTTGACTTGTAACAAGGGTGGGTTATTGAAAATGTCACTTCCACTCTTTCCCAAACTCTGAAAATGACTCAAAATTTTCAAAATATATCTTATCATGCTATTCCAATCATCTCCCAAGGTTTAGCACTTGGTTTTCACAAAACCCTAGCCTTGTGACTCTTGAATTTTCTCCCAAATCACTCTTTTCCAGCCTAGGGCCTCCTTGAAACCTTATCAAAAATTAACATACACCCCTCCAACTGTGAAACCTGAAATAACATGTTAAAACAGACCTCCAAACCTAAAATCATGAGTTTTTACTAGTTAGAAGTGAATAAATGCATTTTTGAATGCTTGCTGCCCCTACTTCAGAATTTCAAGCTACTTGTAAAGAAATTAACATATCTTTTGCATAACTCAATCAAATGGGATGAAACAAATTGCATTAGAGACTAGATTAAAAATAATTTCATCTCCAATCAAAGAGAAGTGGTTTTTTTTTCTGTACATAGTTGTACAATGGCCTGCAACAGTGAAAAACATTTGAAATGACAATAAATTAGTGTTATTTTTATTCATTTTCATCCTCAAACCCACCAATCTGTTTTACAATGATGAAAATTACATTTTTAAATTATTTTCAACTTCCTCACATGCTCAAACTAACCGAACCACCTTTTAAACTCCCTATGACCTTTGAACTCCCCCATTTGTTTCCTTTTTTGCATTTTTGCATTGACAATATTGCAACATTTTGGCAATTTTTACAATATTTGAAAAATAAACCTATAACAACCTACTAGGGCCTAATACATATTAAATATGGCCTCTTCGGCCCTTTTACAAGCTTGGAACATCAAATTTGAATAAAAATTAAAAAATATCCTCATGGAGGCATGAAGTCTATTTGGTGCTCCTGCACCAACTTCCTTTTCCTATCCTACCAAAGATTCAAAGAAAAATGCATAACCAAGCTATCCTTTGAAAAATTTCCTACACCTATGATTGAACCTCCACCCCTTGATGAAAAAAATGTTCAACTTAAAGCCCTTCCAACTAACCAAGACCCATCCATAAAAAATCCTTTGCCTATTTCCTACAAAAGGCCAAGAGAAAAACAAACAAGTCCTAATTAGACTCCTAAACAAATTTATAAAGTCAATGAGAAAGTGGTTGAAAAACCTCCCATGGTTTCTTTCATTCTTCCCTCACAAGAAGAAAAGGAACTTATGGTTGAAAAGCCTGCTCCTACACAAACACAACTTGAAAACTGCAATAAAAGGAACCAAAATGCTAGAGTGTAGGCGTAGACGTCGTGTTGTTGCTTGAAAGATGAATGGAGAAAATAACATTGAGAATAAAAATCCAAACTTGAAAAAAGAAATAAATGATTATCCTCATCCATTACCAGATCCAATAGATCCTATGTCTCCAACACAAAAAGGACCAGCACCTTCTATGGATATTATCATTTGTCCTCCTATTGTGGTTAACTTGGATGATGATGAAGAAACAACTAAAATTGATGAACAAGTGCATAATGAGTTGAATTTGTTATTTTCCTCTTCAATGTGCTTAGAAGACAACAACCATGATGATCCTCCTAAACTGAGTGATTTACCACGTGTTGAACAGGTGGTGATTCTCCTAGTACAACACTTGATGTTGTCCCTCTTGCTAGTGATCTACATTCCACATATACTGAATAACACTGGGATATGGATGACCTGCTCGATGGTTGACTCCCATGTTCTTTACTAGTCTTTTTGTTTTCCTTTTTTCTTTGTTTTTGGTTGATTGCATGTGTGTAATGTGATTCCCCATATTGTTTGATGTTTCTTCTCTTTGTGTATTCCTCTATTTGTACCTTCATTCTTTTATATGTTGTACGCTTTTTCCCTTTCATTGATCTTTACCTTTCATTTTCTTTTTTTGTCTTGTGTTTTCCCCTTGGGGATGACTCAAGGCTTCGAGACACCCTATGTCTCTTCCATGTTGACCCAAAATATTTTTCATTATCTCTTCTTTTCCTTTTATTTTTCTCTTGTTTTTTCCTTTTGGGGATGATGCAAGGCGTCGAGACACCCTATGTCTCTTCCATGTTGACTCAAAAGTTATTTCATTTTGGTTTCACTCTCTTTGTTTCATTCTTCTAGTTCTATGCGTATTTAGGGAATGATGATAGTTTCGAGCTCTCTAATATCATTGCAACAAAGATAGATATTTACCTTGAATCTATAGATCCCTTATGTGTTTCTAGGGGGCAACCCTCTTTTCCCTTTAAATTTTTGGCAACTTTAAAGCAATTGCTCACAGCATGGTGTTAGCAATTTCTTTAAAATGGGGCCATACATTGGCATTATTTTGGCATTATTTCATTTACATTTGTTTTCATGTTCCTTGTGTGATTTCCTTTCTTCTTGCGATGCATCCTTTTCTTGGTGGTGTCATTGGTTTTGAATCCCTCTGAGAGCATGATATTTCCTTGTCCTCTCTTGGAAACATTAGGTACAATGCTCCCTAAGATGAGACCTATGCACTTTTCCTCTCTTCAAAACATTAAGTACAATGTTCCCTAAGATGAAAACTTTGTTGATTATCAAGGTAAAGAAAGCTTGCAATATGAACTTAAATAGGTGAATGCAAATCTGAAATATATAGATTAACCTTTAGCCTTAGTGTGAAGAAAGAATGAGAGAGAGGGATAGAAGAATCATAACACATGCAACAACAAATTTACGTGGAGAAACCCCGAAGGGAAAAAAATCCACCACAGAAAGAAAGCCAAGTATATTACTAATATTCTGAAATATTACATGAAGCAATAGACTTCTCTTATCATCCTTGTAAAATCCTACAACACCCTGTTACCATGCAAACCTGCAAAACTGAATGAATAACTCTAGCTCAAGGCCCCTATTTAAAGATATTTGTGAGGATGAAAACCACCATGGTTTCACCAAACAATAGGCAGCAATACCACCTAGAAAAACCCACGCCTCCCTTCATGAAATGGTCATGAAACCCTAAAAATAGCCTCTTACAAATGCTCTTACAGCTGTCATAAGGCATAACTTATGCATGAGCACCTGGGGTCAAAGATAGCATATTCTGTCATACTTGTCATAGGAATTTGTCATACTATCATAGCATCTTATGAAAACTGTCATACATGTCATATATGCTCTTACAACATCCCAACAACCTCATTCTAGAAGATTCCAAGTGGGACGCCTAGCTATTTTTTCCTTTTCCTAAATGACAAAAGGTAATGGTAACACTACATTTACATTGTCTCTTTCACCATCGTTGGTCAAACGGTTTCACCTCTTATGGGTAAATGTTGAAAACACTTTAGGAGAATAATTAATTAAAGGATTTACAAGGTTGATGGCACCTAAATCCTAACATTCTCCCACTTGACATCATATATTGTAAATTACACCCATAGAGATACAATTACATAGAATTAAGTACAGTGATCAAGGCCCATGGCCTTTCGGCACCAAGAGAACTTATATGTGGTGACTAGCTTCATAAGAGAATCTGCAACGTTATCCAAAGTGTCAAATTTTTCAATCAAGACCTGTCCATTTTCAACCATTTCTCTCACAAAGTGATACTGAACATCAACATGCTTAGTACGAGCATGATACATAGGATTTTTAGCTAAACATATGGCACTCTGACTATCACATCTGATCCTCACTATCCTACAATCAAAACCAATACCATTACCAAGTCTCTATAACTGAACCCCCTCCTTAGAGGCATGTGTAGAAGCCATATACTCTGCTTCAATGGTGGACAAAGCAATTTTAGGTTGTCTTTTACTCATCCAACTCACTACACCTCCAAAAAAAGTAAACATATAGCCACTAGTGGACCTTCGACTATCCAAGTCACCTGCCCAATCTACATCAACAAAACCCTATATGCCCAATGACTTTTCCACATTGTCAGTACCATGATAAACCAAACAGTAATCAGAAGTGCCTCACAAATATCTAAATACCCTTTTAACAAAATTTCAATTTTCTTTTCCAGGGTTAGACATAAACCTACTTAGAACTCCCACTACTTGGGCTATATTTGGTCTAGTACAAACCATTGCATACATTAAACTACTGACAACACTAGCATAAGGAACTTTAGACATTTCATCAATATCATCATCTAATTCAGGACACATGTCTAAACTTAACTTATAAATATTACATTGATTTGTTTTGGATTGAGGGGTTTCCCTGATGTAAGTCATTGTATCATAGTATATTGATTTTATCTTTATAATTTCCTTATAATTGAGTGATTAGTTTAATTATTGCAGATATCTCCTCTCATATATCAATGCGAAAAGTGTATTCTACAACTTTGATTTACTTCACTCATAATTTTATAAAATATTTTCAAAATGACATCCAACCATCACACTTTGTCTTAAACTATTCAATTACATTTTGGGACACCCTTAAATACAAAATATTCTATTAACGCCATAATTTTTCAAGTTTAAATGACTTTTCCTAGCCTCTTTGTAAAAGGGTTATTATAATTTTAAAGACTTATTTCACCTTTTACCGCTCTTTTAGCTTAAAGGATTATTTATGGTTTCATCTCTTTCTATTTGTATATTATTTATTTTTAAAAATTGTTACAAAGAAATTTTTATAAGTTATACATATTACATAAATGGGAAAAAATTCCATAATAATTTAAAACCTACAAGATAAATTAGAACTTTTTCTTTACAATGTCTCTCAAGGTTTTGAATAAGTTTAGCAACATTGTAGAAAATACAAATATGTATTAGACCTATGATATTTTGATCCAGGGGATATTTTCACTGAAAATTGAAATGTCTCAAATACTCTAGATTTCCATACCATCAAAAAGAGCTCAATGTCCTGATTCCAATGCAACTTGAACAGAGTGAAAAGGAGTTCGTTTGCACAAGTTATGGCCAGTCAAACCTTGTGTCAAACTACCATCAGGGGGCATCCAGAAAGTGGAAAAAAATGATTGTCTTGGAAATCGATAGAAGCAGTTTCAAATTGAAGAGCTCGTTGAGACGATTCTGGCAAAGTTCGTTTTGTCAAAATCCAATGTAGTATGCTCGAGATATGAGCAGTCAAAGATGGGTTGACTTTGCTGACATCAACATGGTACAGTAAGCAAACAGTCAGCATTCTCAGCCAATCACCGATTGACACGTGTCATCTTAAAGTGGAAAAAGGGCCATTTGGCACATCGTTGGGTGCCACATGGCGGGCCACGTCATCATGTCAGCGACACATCGGATTACACGTCAGTGGTCTCGACGTATGGAACTTGCCACGTGGCACCCTCCTGGTTCGACACGCGGAAACCTAGTTACTCTTCCCCTTCTCACGGCTGTTGGTTTTTTTGTCAAAAGTTGTAGGGGGGATTCAATCCCCCCACCTCACATGACCGAAACTTCCGTGCAACCGTTACATCAAAGCCAGTGCGCTAAACTATCTATGGTGACGGGTTTGTTTTGTCACAGTTATTTTAGGAGTTTGTTTTTTAAAACAACTACCGAGATTTGAGCCCGGAATAGCCGGGATGTCAAAACAAATTGGCACCATTACACCATACGAGACATTTGAAATGTGTATGGCATAGGAGTTTTATATTGATTAGTTAGGCTCGATGTCTAACTAAATAACCTCAAATGGTTATATTTTAAGTTTTAAAAATAAAACAAAACAAACAAATCCCCTATTATTAAACAAATCCTAAGGAAGCCCGAAAATACATTATTTAAGGGGGCTTAAATAATCTTGAAAGATATTATTTAAAAGGCTTAAATAATTTCTAAAAGATTATTAAGGATATTTTAAGGATTATAATGGGAGATTTTCAAGTATTTTTCCATGTAAAGGGGATATAGGAAATATTGTAAAATCAATTGGTTAAAGGCCAATTTGAGTAAATTTGATGTATAAAAGGGGAGTTTAGGAGTGAGTTTTTGGTCACTCAAATTTTTCAAGTCTAGGTGGTGAAGCTTTGAGAAACAAGGAGATTTTTCTAAGGAGATTTTTGATCATTTATGTACATTAGAGTTTTGTTATGTTGCCAAAGTGCTGGAAGGAAATGATCTTGGTGCAATTGTAATTATGTTTTTGGAGATTAATCGGATTGGTCTCACTCTATTGGAGCGGACTTGGAGACGTAGTCACGTTTGTGGCAAACTTCGTTATCAGATCATTTGCACTCTCTCTCTCTCTTCTTCCTTCTCAATTTTGTTCTTTTCACCTTCAGTTTTTAATGCATAATTTCAATAATGTATGCATGAATTGTATTTCCGCTTAATTCACATGTTAATGTATTAATTTTGTTTATGTAATTTGGATTTCATGATTTGTAAACATTAAGCATTCAAATGCAATTAGTCTAGATCCTAATCAGATCATATTTTGATAGACTTAAATTATATTTTTCATGTAGTCTTATAGAACTACAAGCCTACTTGATAAGTTTTATTTTTCATTAAAGAGGAGTTTGTCAAAATTTCAAGAAATTGATGTGCATTTGTAAAAACTATCAAAATACACTAAAATTTTGATTTTCTACTTGAATAGTACAACCTAAGTTTTTTAAAAATGTATGATAATTTTGCATGAACTACATAATTAAATAAAAAGTGCAATTTTCCCTTTTAAATTCATTTTATTTTCTTGACATCAAATTGATAGCTAATGAACTAAAACCACAAAAACTATGACATATAAATTTACATTTTAGTTTTCTAATTAAGATGATTGAAAATAATTCACAAAGATGAGCTAATGAGTTGGGAAATCTTAGACAAGACCATTTCATATGGAAGACTAAAAATTTTAGGTACATATTAAAACAACGCGAACATTAATTACAACAATTTTTTGCTTTAAATTATATAATTACATAAACTACCTACTTAAGTTCCACAATAATTTCATACAGGCTATATAATTACATAAAAAAGATCTCTTTAATTCATTTTTAGCCGATATGCTACATATAGTGTGAGATTTGAGCTTGAAACAAGTCCCATGCCTGCACAAATCATTGTTGTGTCTTCAAAAAACAAGTTGTAACTATCATTTAATGGTAAAGCAATCTCCAAAATATCAGGTAAAAACCTCTAAAATCTCCCTTATCAAATAAAAGCTAGATAAAAATTGATTTGACAATAGGATGTAAATATTCTATTTCTATTTGTAGTGTTTTTTATCAATTTGATGGTAACTTTCTTTTTTCATTTGCATTGCTTTATGTTTTAAATATGTATGGAAATATTTTATAATTAGATAATAATTAATTTCTTAAGGGGAAAAATCCAAATTTGTCTAAGTTTATTTCATTCCATTATTTGGCATTTATTATTAATTGTTTAATCTAGCCACATGCAAATAGAATTTGTATGCACAAAAACATACTCTCTAACATATTAAGAGTGCGGTTCCATGGAGGGGCTTCAGGATCTATTTTCATGGAGCAAGCGGTCCCATGAAGCGAGAAAAACTTATGCTACAAGATTCATTGGAATCTTTTCCTAAAAAATTGCAACCCCTATGTTTTAGACTACAAATTTCAGCAAGTGAAATTGAGGTGGAAGTAAAAATTTCCCCTACAACTTAGGATTTTTTTCCACCACTTGTCTATCACTTAATTTTAAATTCCTAAAAGAAAATAAAAATGAGAGATTATTTATTTATTTATTAATTTTTATCAAAGTACTCCAGTTCATTCCTTAAATTTTCGAGCTCAAATTAAGTTGAATTGCAAAATTAAATTCATGGGACCACTAGCTTTAAAATATTCCTAAAAAATGTAAGCAACAACCACTAAATTTTTTAGGAAGAACCCCTCCATGGGACCTTACCCTAATATACATATAGTTTTCTATCAGCCTAATCTTTGAACCTCCTTTAGATGCAAGCGCTAGTAATATTTTAGTTTGAAAAAAATTACTCATTATTTGACAATCAGATTTACATCTAATCACCTAAAATAATATATAAATTTTTACCTTTTATAATAAAACTTGATTGAAAAGACCTTAGAAAGATAATCACCTAAAATATAAGACTGATGGGAACTTTATTGTTACAGTCAACTTGATTTCCAAGAATTTTCATGCCCCTTCGTTGACGCAACATTAAATAAATATACATTTAGTATAGAATGATCCACACATATATTTACAAAATAGATGTAGAAAAGTTGAACTTTGGGATTGGAAAACCAAGAAAACTCTATTTGGTTTACTTGTCACACCGGTTGTACTGTATGGGTGTGAAGTATGGGGAAGCAATATGTCAAAATGCAGTTGGAGACAAAAAAAAAGAATCCAAAAACACCTAATAACAAGAAATCTCAAAGTTAAAGCCATGGTCCCATATGAAATTATTTTAGTTGAAGCATGGGATTTCCCCTTAGAGGCATCGACGATAACCTGGTTGATAAGTTATCTAAAGAAGGTTGAAAACATGGACAATCAACAATGGCCCAAAATGGTTATGGAGGAGACACTGGATTGTAGAAAGAAAACCTGGATGAAATAGAACAACAAGTGGTTGAACAAGTGGCACATCAAGTTGCAGGAGTGTCCAAGCACCAATAGTGAAATAAAAAATTATGTGAGGGAAAAATTTAGGACTACCATGTGGTCAAATCATATTGGGTGAAAAAAAGCATATTGCGTCAAAGAGTTTAACCTGATAAAGGATCATGGTGAAAAAACCTATTTAGGGGCTGCTATTAAAGGGAAAGCGAGGGTGTTAGTTGCACAACTGAGGACGGGATCACATCATCTTAGGTGTGAGACTGGTAGATGAAAGTTACCTAGGGAAACATGGCAAGAAAGAATCTGTGTATTCTGCAATAAGGGGGTGGTGGAGACGGAATGACACTTCGTCATGGAATACACAACTTATGAAGAAATCCATAATTAGTATGCAAATAGTTTGGATGTGGACAATATGCAGTAGTTATTTGAGGAGGATAAGATCAACCAAATGACCAACCTTCTAGTCAAAATCAATAGCAGGAGATCAGACTTGGAAAAGAGCATGAAAACAAATTAAGTTGTGTCTTGGTCCCTTAGACTGTTCAGTCTCGTGGACGTCATTAAAATATTTCATTCATTCATTCAAAAATTTGATTGGTAAGGGTGGTGAAGAGGAGGGTTTAGAGATGAGAAACCTACCAATATTTGCACTTATCTTTGTTTTAGTGGGTGTGAGTGTACATCTTGCAATTCCAAGAGAGACAAAGAATTTACATGAGTGAAATATGGGTGAGGATGATTAGGATCATTTATTTATTTTAATTGAATATATGTGCATAGATTAATTAGGAGATAATTTATTAATTAGTAATTGATTAATTAATTAATATAATATAATTGATAAATTGACAAAGTGAAATTTTAATATGGTGAAGTTTATAAATCAATAACTTGACAAGATGATAAAGACAATATAATTAGTCAATTGAAAAATAATAACATTGATTGGTTGTAATGATAGAATTAGTTAACGAGGACGATGATGGTTTTAATTAATAAGATGGTGAAATTTAGGTGTCTACAACTATAAGAAGTAGTGGCTTTTCAATGTCAAAGAATGCCCCAAGTCACAAGCTAGTTAGAGGATGTCCCCTCAAGAGTACTTGCAAGGAAAAAAGAGATGGAAGAAAACTTGAAATAAAATTAAATACCATGGAACAAAATTGATGGGTTAAAATCAAAGGATGGGATAGAATGAATGTTAGTTATTAATATTTTATTAAGAATAAATGAAGATGAGTGTGGATGATGTGATGATGAAATTTGTGAATCTCGCATTAAATGTCAAACATTTAGGTATCTTAATTTATTATATCACATGAAAATATGTGTTGTGATATGGAGTAACATGTTAACATAGCTTCTACGCATTATACAAGAAAATTGTCTAAATAGGCAAGTGATAGGATGTAGCATGATATGGAAGACCATGATAACATAGTTTTCATGAAATTCCCAATGGAGTGATATAAAAATGCAAGAAAATAAAAATAAGAAAAATATAACAAAAACGTGTCCACATAAATTGAAAGAGAAAAAAATCCAAGTAGTTTTGCTTTTTTTTCCAAGCACCAATGCATGTGAGGAGCTTGGATTGAGAATGATATATCCTCATAGAACTACAATGATGTGTTGAAAATATAGGGACTTTAAATAAACCAAGGAATGCGTTTTATTTTTCTATTTTTTTAATAGTGATTAGATTTTACAATTTTTTTTTACCTTTTTAGATTTTTTAGTTTTTAATATTTTTGAATATATGTATATATTTTTAAAAATTTAGGGAGATTTTTCTATTTTTTCATGGTGATGTTAATTGAAGAGTGCTATAAAGTGGATATACCAAGAATTATCCAAAACATTCCTTAAATTTTTTGTTGTGTGTCAATCAATATCAAAAGCTAAAAGGAGGAATGGGTGTAGTGGACAATAACAAGGATGGTTGAGGGTAATGGGGATTGGATAGAATGTGGATTTCCCTAGTAGGTTACTTGTAAACAATAGATTATACATTATGTCAAAAAATATTTTTCATCATGATGCTCTCCCAAGGCAATAGAGAAATGGTTCTCATCTATGGATTTTTTTTTCCTCTTTACTTTTTTTAATTATTTATATTTTTGCTTTTTATTTTTAATATATAAAAATCAAACCCATTAGGTGGAGAAATTTTTGAGATGAAATATTTTCATAGGTTCATGAAGCTCCTATTCATCTTGTGTGGACAACTTGTATTCTCTTGACCCAAATTTGGTGATGATAATTATGGGCCTAACTAATTAGGTTTAAACTTACCTTTCTTTTTGCAATCCTAATTGGTGTTTTTTATTTTCTTTAAGAACAAGGTCACAAATTTCAAAGTATCTAGAATTGGTATTATTGTTGTAATTTATTTGTAGCCTATTTTGATATGCCTTCAAAATAATAAAAGGCATTGAAATATTTTTCATTATGCAACTCCAACTCATGAAGTTGCACAATTCTATATTCCTCATAATCAATCAATCCATGCAGGGATATGCTTTAGGAGGGTAGGTCAATGTCAATGGGTAAGATGAATTTAGCCTAAAAAATAAGAGAATAAGGTGGTTGTTATAGGGGTGCAAATACTGGTATAGTAAGTCCATAAAGTAGGATGGAGTTGAAGATGCCAATCCTGACTAACATTATTAATTATTTTTAAGATTTTTAATATTGTTTCATTTGAAGCTTTGGCTTGGCCATTACCTTGAGGATAATAGAGCATGGACCACTTATGTTTGATATGGAATTGGTCACAAAGGGATTTTATTATATTATTTTTGAATGACTTACCATTATAAATGACAATGATAAATGAGACACCATAATGATAAATGGGATGATTAAGGATGAACTTGAAAAAATATATACATAGGTGAGGGGAGTGGATTCTACCCACTTGGTAGAGTATTAAGTGGTTGTAATGATATGTTTATTTCTATTAGAGGAAGGGGGATTTATCTTCCTAATGATATTGAGTGCCCAAGTAGAGAAACACCATGAAGTTTCGATTGGGTAAAATTATTAAGATGTGTGGATGAGGTATGCATTATTCTAAGAGGCTAGTCAACTTTTAACATACTAACAAGAATAATTCTCCATGGCAGTTCAATAATAACCTTTTTTCATAATTTTATTGGCAAGGACTATGCCACTAGTATGTGCATAGATTCTATAATGGACTTCCTTGGTTTCTATTTAGATTCTTAAAAATTTAAGCACCTCAACACAATAATCTCATAAACTTTACAATAGAGCATTCCACTAAGGAGTGTGAAGAGGGATGTATGTTGGATGAAATTTTTATATTAATTTCATGAGAGGGCAATAGGAAAGAATTTGTTATGTAGATAGATTAAAATTTCATGATACCAACAAGAAGTGGGACCAATAATCTCAAATACCATTTTTTCTTGTAGATCATATGTTAGGATCATTTAAGTGCTTGACCAAAAATTAATAATGTCAAGTATCATATTGCATCTCAAGAAGTGAATGAATAATATCCATAACATCTATTGATTTATTAGTTTCAGAAGAAATATTTTCAAATGTAATATTCTCAAAATAATATACCAAGCTAGAAACAATTATTTTATAAGGAATTACTCTATCATATTTAACTCCATACTCATTTTTAACTTATTTTATGATATTTGAGATCACAATATACAAATAAATGTTGAATTTTCCACTAGATTGTTAATTTTAAGCTTGAGATAAGTGTTTCATATTTTACAATGAAATGAAGGGATTAGGCGAAATGAATTCAATCAAAGTGAAATAATGAAATGACCAAGGATTCAAACACACCTTTCCCCAATTTCATTAGAAATAGAGAAGATCACAAAGGGATAGGATTGATTTTCAACCTTTAGGTGCGTCAACCCTATTTTGGACCTTGGATCTCTACTTTCTTATAACCAAATGATTGGTTTGCAATTTTTTGGAATGATTTAATGTGCATTAAATAAATGAATTAAATGACCTAACACTTGAAATGCAAAGTTATATGATAACAAAAATGGAAATGACAATTTACAGGTAGATATGAGAAGGGTCTAATACTATGCACTTGTCATGAACAGTGGGTTTTAGGGCATGTAGCAGGATTGGTTCACCCATGGGCGAATGGGTCCTTGAATAGGGATCCAAAATAAGTTTTTACAATCCTTTGATCCCAGATCTAATCTTTTGATTCTCAAGGTTTGATTGTCGAAAATCCAAAAACAAAATTTGTATTTTCGTAATTTGACAACAATCATGACAACTTATGCAACTTTGCAATATTTCTCTTTTGATCAACTTCAATCCTTCTTTTCCTGTAAATTTGCACATACAAAGAGAGAAACAAAAAAAATTGTTTTGGTTGAATGGGGGTTTTCCTTAGTAAAACCCCATGTTTGGTACTTAAACCTTAATAATGAAATCACTAACTCATTTAACTGCAAAATATGACAAAAATTTTCGATGAAAGATGTATAATTAGATGTATTGTCGGGTACTTGTGTATTTAATATGAAAATTTCAATTTTTTAAAAAAATTATGCCCGACGTTCATCGAAATTGCAATGCTTTGTGATTTTTTTCGCTATTTCGACATATGGTTAGCCTACTTAATTTGTGGGCCGACGGGTATATGGTTAGCATTCGTCAGGGTTCCGATGAATGCTTTTTAATAAATAAAAGTGAGTTTGACAATTTATCTATACTTGTGACAATGTTTTGCTATACTTGTGACAATTTGTGGAGGTTATAGGCCAAATTTTTTGGTTCAAAATATTAGAATTATTATATTTTGTTACCTGTCTATGATTAAAAGTGATTGGAATGTGAGTTTGATATTTTTTGAAGATCTAAATATTCAAGCTTGGTAAAGAAAAATCATGTGAGATAATATTAGTGTAGATCAAAATGAAGAGACACTTGCTAGATTGTGGGATAGATTGAAAAGAAAGGGTGATGGGAAATGTTGTTTTCCTTGCAATAATTGCAAGGGCTTAAAGACAAGAAGACTTTTAATGGGTATGTGCAGGATCATCATGGAAAAAACATGCCCTTAAGTGGCAAAAATTTTAGAAAAATCAGAGTTATGCAACTTGACGTAAAAATTTGAATAAGTTATCTATATTATTTAAAAAATATGTAAGAATAGAATTTGTAGCAAATTGAATGTAGTTTCTAAACTACTAGGTTTATTGTTTAGTTTTTTTAAAATCTATTTGGTGAAAATTTGAAATTTCAATATAGTAGTACTTAAATTTCCAAGGAAAAAATAAGAAGTAGGTGTAAATACGACCACTAACCACAATAAAATGATAAAAATTTATAATATTTTAGATATAAGTGAGGACTCATGTCCGATGTGATGCATATTTTTTTGTAATTTTTTCTAAGTAAATAATTAATTATGAGATTTTTATTACAAATTTTTAAAAATATAAAACTTCGTATGTGACCACCTTAACTTGGCCAAAACCTCATAAAATTCAGTTTTTTATTTTTTTAATCCTATAGTATGCAAATCATAGTGTGATGCATGTATCAGTTCAAAAGCTGTGACACCATTTTAAAGTTGTAGATGTTTTCAATCAGCTGTCAATCAAAAATTAGTTGCAATTCAAATAGAAAATAAATAATTATTATTTATTAAATTCAAAGTAAAGGATAATTTATATTGGTGGAAAGTTGAGAATCTCCTTTAAAACCCTTTCATTTCATCAATTTTGGGTAAAAAAAAAGTAGCCAACCACATGGGCCATCATATCAGTTACATATTGCCACTTTTTGGCCCATCATGATCCTGCACATACCCTAATCACAATAGTTGAGAAACATTGTAGGTAGCATGGTCACATTGAAGGGGGGCATGATTATTGTCCATTGGTAAGTTGTTCATTATATGTCTTTATATTGATTGAATTTATAAATTTTTATATCGTTTTAACATTTTTTATATATAAAAAATCACTTGATCATGATCATGGTTTATTTGTGTCGATCATTATTATAAAGGTGGGCTTCCCTAGGGAAAATGATATGGATTATCACGGCCCGGAAAATGTGGTTTTGTAAGTGGAGGAACATGGAGCTGTTAATATCGAAGATGAAGTTAATGATCCTATGGAAGAAGATGATCATGGGCCAGAAAACACAGTTGAAGATGATGGTACAAATTCATTAATCCAAGACACATTTAGTGGCATAGCTGATCATGATGATCGAGATGACTTTGATGATGTTCATGATTTACCTGTACTTGAGAAGGCATATGAGCCCCTGTATGAAGGCTCCCAAACAACTCATCTCTCTGTTGTATTTTTGCTAGTGAACTTGAAGGTTATGAATGGTTTATCCAACATAGCATTCTCACAGATGTTAAGGTATGTCATATATGTCATCTTTTTTCATCTATTTTTGTTGTTAGTTCATCACTAGTAAATAAAGGATGAAATATGTACCATTAATATTCTTTATATTAACAAATTACCTTTTGTTGTAGATTGATAGGTGAATTTTTGTCACCACCATCAAATATTTTACCTCGCTCATACCGAGATTTATCTACCATTATAAAAGATATTGGAATGGAGTATCAAGCAATAGATGCATGTCCCAATGATCATACTATATATCATAAACAACATGAATTTGCAACAGAATGCTCAGAATGTCATACCAATAGATATCAAATAGATCAACTAACAAAAAAGGTTTCTCGCAAGGTTCTTCATTATATTCCCATTATTCCATGTATGCAATGATTATTTGGGTGTGAAAGCTTAGTGCAATTTATGGATTACCATGCACGGAATAGAAGTGGAGATGAAATTCTTCAAATTCCTATGGATGGTTTTTCATTTAGGGACATGGAGGAAAAATAGCCACACTTTAAAGAAAAACCTCATAATCTCAGGCTTTCATTGGTAGCGGACAGTGTCAATCCATTTGGAGAGCTGAGATCTATTTACTTGGTGTTGCATGTTTTTTTATCAACAATAACATTCCTCCATGGATGTCAATAAAGAGGGAGCACATAATGTTGGAAATGATTGTTCCAAGTATTTTTTTACATCAATTTTATTTAATGTATTAGCATCTCATTTGTCTTATTTGTTGCATAATGAATTTTTTTTTTTCACTGAATAGTCATGTACATTAATTTATATATATTGCAATAAAATGGTTATAATAATTATATAATGTTTATGTTCATTCAACTAGGTAATTACCAAGTTAAAGATATGAATGTATATATCGAGCCTCTCATCGACGAGTTACTAAATCTATGGAATGGCATCACTATGTATGATGTCTCTAGACCAATAAGACAGACAATTTCAATTCCATGCAATGCTTGTATGAATTCATGATGCCCCAGGGCTAATGCATTTTTGAGGTATTTTATAACATTCGACTGCACTTTAACGATATTTAATTTTATGAAGTAGATATCATGCATTTTTTTAAAATAATTTATTCATTATATATAATTATAAAAATTGACATATTTAATCCAACTATATATGATCTTGTAGGTCTTCAAACAAAGGGAAAATTTGCATGTCCATTTTGTGGTCCAAAAATGAAATCTTATCGTTCAACAAGTTTAGGAAAGTAGGTGTTTGATGAGTATAGGCACTTCCTCCACATAAATCATAAGTATCCAACTACTGGAAAACATCTTTACAATGGGAAAGAAGAGACTAAATCAAAACCATGAAGAATGAAACCTCACCTATGGAAGTTGGAATATAATAGAATTAATTGTCAAGGTTATACATCGCATCAAATTATTTATCTTTCATATATGATATGTTTGGAATTTATATTTCTATATTGTGTTTTGTTTATTCATGTTGTAATTGACAATTATTGTCGTTGTTAATTTATTTAACCTATATGCTTCATGAAGGTCATCAAGGCATTAATGGCTGACTTCCACAAGGACTAAAAAGTTATCCTAGACAATTTAGTAGGTTTCCCTACTATGAGCAACTACAAATTGTGCATTTGTTTGATATAATGCATATTGGAAAGAATATAACTGAAAAGTTATGGAAAATATTAGATGGAGGGCATGACAGAAAAAAATGTCAAAATTTGTAGTGACATTCAGGAAGCCAATCATGCAATGAAAAATGTCATTCAATTAAATAGCAATGGAGACCAAATTATAAGTGCCCTTCCTTGGTTATTAACAGAGCAACAAAGCAATACTATAAAAGAAGTCATACAAAAACATTTATTTCCCACAAGATTTGTTGTGAACATAAACAATATCATAACAAAGAAAGGTGAATTTGGGTTAGAGATGAAAATGCATGATTGGCATACCTTCATTAAGGTAATTATTCAGTATATTTCATATAGATTTGTATACTGCATGTACTTTTCAGTGTATTATGTTTACTAGTTTTGGAAAAGTAATGAAAATATCATTTTATAATTGTTGTAGTATGTTCTACCTCTATCTCCCCCAGACAACTTTGAAAACAATGTCAAGCAAGTTATATATGAACTTGGAAAATACATGAGGTAAGTAGTGATATTTATTCAATTCGTTGTATAGATCTTATATTTTCCATTTGTTTTACTTGTTATGTAATATATTGTATATTTTTGGTAAATCTCGTTAATATATTTGCGCCTTGAATCACTTGTAGATGGTTGTCATCTAAAGAAATCCATAAAGAAGATATAAATTATTGGAAGAGAAAAATTTCTCGTTTAATGTGTGAAATGAAAAAGTGTCTACCTTCGACATTTTTCAATGCACAAGAACACTGGCTCATACACCAAGTTGAGGAGATTGAATTGTGTGGACCTGTACACACATGGTCAATGTGGATGGTTGAGAGGCACTTAAAAATTTTGAAGGCTTTGGTTACACAAAGAGAACATCCTGAGGGTTCTATGGTGGAGGGATATATGGTATACCAAACCATGGTGCACATTATTGAATATCTTCCTAAGTCCGTAGCAAAGATCCATGTAGATCGTATTTGGGATCCCAACTCCATTAACAAATTCGAAGGGGAGTATCTGATGGGGAAAGGTAGATTGAGGAAAGTGAGAGGTAATTATAAGATGGTCATTGAGATTAATTAGAATACATTTTACATTTCCTTCAATTGCTTGAAAAGAAACAATAGAGAACTAGTCCAAATGAAAGAATCTTCCACACACAAATAGAAAAGTACTGGTATTGTATTACTCTAGAAAATAAGTCTTTCACTGCTGAAAAGTATTAAAATCTTATAAAGTGTTGATGATCAAATATTACAATTCGAATATCATATATATAAGAAGAAGACCATGTTAGCTCTCAAAAACATAGGAAAAATGCCTCAAGAGGTTGCCAAAATCTTGGTACGTTTCAGGGTAACATACAAGGCCATTTAGTTTAGACCTTCTTCTCTTCAAGTGTTGCTAGACCTAGGCGGGTATTTCTATATGAATGAAGTAGAATTGATTTGTTTTTAATTTTCAATCAATTTATCCACAATAGCAAGTGGGAGTGGACAATTGAATGTTTATTATGGTATAGATTGTATAAGCAATATCAAGGCTAATCCTAATATGTTCAGTTAACAGATATAAAATATAAAATGGATGAACTAAAATGAAGTATGTAAGACCAGTGCCTCGTTTGGTATATGGAGTCTAATGAATATCTAGAAAAGTGTAATTTGTGATGGCAATAATTCAAACTGTTCAGCGCACAGATGTAGTTTACAACTTGTAAAAATGTGCAAGTAAATGGATGAAAACTCTACTTGAGACAAGATGAAAAACCTAATTATTTGATTCTACTTATTGATCCAATTAATAATTTCCAGTATTGTGATTGATTATAAGGATATAATATTTACTTGAAAGAACCAAATGATCACATCACACAAATACAACAAATGTGTATCGAAAAATTAATATATGATTGATATACCAATTTGAACAACATAAAAGCATCAAAATGGAGATAATCAAATAACTGTATAATTCCATAGACAATTGATGCCAAAGACTAAGCCACAAATTCATATATCTTTGTTAACTTCATCAAACTTCATGCATGTATCTGAGTCTTTTTGATGAAAAAATCATTACAAAAACTATCTATAGTATTCTTTGTTTTATCTGTCTTTCTCCTCCCCTGATCATATAGAACATGTATAAATATAACAAACTATGAAAGGACACATCCTTTCAGAAATGTTTTTGCATAACAACAATAATAAACTAGTGGCTAGGCTCTATTTAGCCATAAATGGATTTTTGACAAATGATCAAGGTAATCCTAACCTGCATGTATGTCGACATCTCCAATTGCATTCTAAATTTCTATCTCCATGATCACCATCCATTCATTCTACTCACAAGCCTCGTCCAATGTTGAATTGTCTCTTGTAGCTGCCTCCAGAATTGTTTGCAACATTGATTCACATTCCTTAATCCATTTGTCTTTTTCCTTCAATTCTCCTTTATCTTTGAATAGAATTGGTGATCCCTTCTTAGTGGAACCAATCAGCCCATGTTCATCCCCATGCAATTCTTCTTGAAATTCCTCATGTCTCTTTATGATATGATTAGCAATATCAATAGTTGCATTATCTGGAACATCTCTTTCACTTCTTGGAGTTTCTCATGGATTCTCCCATCAATCCTCTTATGTTCTCGTTCTACAACATAATTTTTCAAATGTGGTCCCCAAAGTTTACTCAGCCAAGTCATCAAGCTAGCTTGCCTCTTCTTTATCATTGTAGTGAGTGCATCATATTTGCCCTGTGAATATGCATCTGATCCTACCCACTGATCTTTTGTATGAGAAATCTCTCCTTGAGTTAATTTATGTGTGGGTCCTAATGTTATTCCCACCATATCCTTTAAATGATCATTCTCTGTAAGCAATCTTTCAATGTTCATTCTATACATTTCTTTTTATTTTATCAACATTTGAATCTATGCTTTATTCAATTTAGCAACATTAATGCCAATATCTATTGTGGTTATGGGATCAACCTCTCCAACTTTTAAGGTCATCACATGCCCAAATGCCTTTTCAGTATCAATCACAACTAATTTCCTATGAGGTGGATACAGGGCCAAAATATGAGCGACCCTTCATTTGGATTGTACTTGGATCCTACGTATATCTCTGTCACACCTTCAGGGTTGGGCTTATATGTGGCATTATTGCTCTTCAAGAACTATTAAAGACTGAGGTAGAATTCAAATCTAACTTGGGAAAAATCCTAACTCCTGCATCTTCTAGCATCTTTCTCCCCTTCTCAGGAGTCATATCTTCCATTTCTTTATCCACACCTATTTTTAGGTTACCCAACAACTGTCCATTAGTTGGTGTTATATTTTAAATTAATTCCCTTATTTGTTTCCATTTTTTCTTATACAAGAAAGCCTTAAACTCTAGACTTTTTAAAAATTCATCATCAGCTACAAATGATCGATATGCAATCTATCTTGCATCTATATCTGAACTTTCTTCAACTTTTATCTCCCTAGGAGGACATTTGTAAGCTTGATTTCTTGATTTGGAGATTTTGTCAATTGTATTGTGAGGCTTGTTATCACTAGGTGTTTCCTCCTCTAAAGATAGCATCTCAACATCTAGAAATCCTCTGTTGTACTCATCATATTTATAGGGTATATGATCATACCCACCCAAGTTTATTTTGTCACTTGCAAAGTTGATATACCCCTCTAGATCGAATCCTTTTCAAGGTGTACCTTTCTTCATGTTATATTGCAAAAAATTATTCAAAACCAAATCATATCCCTCCCTTGTCAACATAGTGAAATCACCGAAACAAAGTGTGCGAGGCATAAATGAATGTTTTCCAAAAGAGCTAATTCATGAAATATGAATAATCTAATTGCTTGGAAATCTCAAGATATGCAATTCTATCAGGTACTGTTTTTGGAAGAATAAAGGGTGCATCCTCAAATCTATATATCCTAATCATTGTTGCATCTTCCAAACAATACCGTCTCCCCAATTGTGATTAATAGGCCCATTAAGGGTATGTGCAAGATCATAATGAGCCAAAAAGTTGCAATATGATGGGTATGTGGCTAATGACTATTTTTTTACCCAAAATTGATGAAACAAAAAGGGTTTTTAAAGGATATTCTCATCTTTCCACTGATATAAATTATGCTTTACTTTGAATTTAATAAGTAATTGTTATTCATTTTCTATTCAAATTACGACTAAAGTCCTGATTGATAGGTTGATTGAAAAACATCTATGGCTTTCAAATGGTAGTACATTTTTTGAATCCAAAACATGCATCACATTCTATGCTTTGCATCCTATAGGATTAAAAAAAGAAAAAATGAATTTCATGAAGTTTTGACCAAGTTAAGGTGGTCAGACATACAATTTTTTATATTTTTTTTAAAGTTGTAATAAAAAATTCATAATTAATTATTTACTTGGAAAAAAATTACAAAAAAATATGCATCACATCGAGGCATGAGTCCTCTACTTATATATAAAATCTTATAAAAAAATATTATCATTTTATTGTGTTTAGGGTGGTTAGATAGACACCTACATATTTTTTCCCTGAAATTTAAGTACCACTACATTGAAATTTCAAATTTTCACCAAATAGAATTTCTTTTCTTTTTTTTAAAACCTAGTAGTTTAGAAACTATAGTCAATTTTCTATAGATTCTATTCTTATATATTTTTGAAATAATATTAGATAACTTATTCAAAATTTTACATCAAGTTGCCTAACTCTAAATTTTCTGAATTTTTTGTCACTTAAGGGCTTGTTTTTTCCATGATGATCCTATACATACCCTTAAAGTACTTGGGTTTGAGGAACCTTTCTATCTCATCAAACAATGAATATTCACAGGGGTGATTATACAATTTATACAATGGCTTCACAAAATATTCTTCAAAATGTATGAAGCATGAATTGGAAAATCTACTATCCAAAATAGCAGTCCAAAGTTGTACCAACAACAACCCCCCCTCTTTATCAAATTGTGAAACCCTTAGCTTATTAGGCCACATCTTCAATTCTTTCCCATACTAAAGAATCATATGCATTAGGATTGACTAATGCCTCAAATGAAAAATAGGGGAGCCATTCCTTACCGCCATCAATCGTGCATCGAGTTCATTGAAAATATGTGTGGCATAATCAAAAGGTCGAGAGTTATGGCATTGGACATCTGCTGCTATCACCATTAGCATAATTGACATGTATTCAAGGGCATCCACCCCTAGCAATTGGCACACTGAGAAATAGGTGTACTTAAGGTATGGTTCAAATAGGTCGACATGAAATGGGGGACCATCACCATCATCTAATGGGGCCGCGTTTCCATCCTTCTCACATCTATATAGTGGTAGCCTCCAACCCTTGTACACAATATCCAATCTCTAGAATTCTCTATCCAATTCCTAATACACAATTTTCTCATCACACACTCCTTCTAAATTGAAAACCTCAAAGACTGCAGCCTCTGATATGTGTATGAATGGTTTTCCAAAAGGGTAACAAATAGATTTTAGCTTGGGGTCATAACTGGAAGCTAACACTTTTATCAATTCCACATCTGCAAACACATTTGGACATACCAGCTTTCCTAGGTTAAATTTCTAGGGGTTACACACTGGTTCATACTGGGTCCTTCAATTGTAATGGAAGATTAATAACTCATATCCCCTAATTGGGGTCCATGTATCTCCTATGTGTTTGCACCTATCTTCTAACTTTTCTACATCTGCCTTGAGCTATGCGGAGCACTTGGCCCTAGGTCTAGAGCCAAGCAATTGATCAATTAGGTCTTGGTTTAATTTTCTTTCAACTACTCGTAGTTCATTTTCAGCAAATAGAACGAAGATGTCCAACCAAACCTACTCAACCATATATCCACAAAAAAAACTTCACGAGATTGAATAATAATATATTCCACATGTCTGAAAAACAAATTCATCGATCCACAACCCAAAATGGTGATCTAGTGAAGCTATCAAACTAGATGCCCTATTCTGTCATTAACATTGCTAATAACACACAATTTTCATTTCTTCTGTCAGTGCGACTGAATGCATAACTATGGACAAAAAAGGTGACTTCATTTGCCATCAATGAAAACAATAGAAGCCAAAAATCATCTCCACTTACATCATATGCCAACAATCTTCCCCTTTGGCATTAATGGAAACACTTAGAGAAAAATGGCTAAGTGTCGAGATTAACATACTACCGATATACAATACCGAATAATGCACCACTAAAAAATATTACTCCCCCTAAGAGTATTAGAAATTTTTCATTACACTCTCTCTCCCCCTTTGACATCAATGGAAAAGTTGGGAATACAAAATTATAGGAGTATTATCTAAAGACTTACAGTAATTGGAAAATATCTTCAAAGACCTTTTTCAATTCACTAAGGGTGGAGTCCCAAATACTCTTCAGACTTTCCAAAATGGTGATGTGACCATAGAGAAGATAGGATAATGTTTTTGTTGATTCCAAACTTACCAGATCAGGGGTAGTTACAACAATTTATGCTTCCTTTAAAGCATTCTCCATCATCTCAATATTTGTACTAATCAATCCCCTTAAGTCACTTACTCTGCTAATGATTCTTTCATTTTCAAATTTAAATTCTTCATTTGATCAAGTAAGGATAACACCTGACAATCCTGAAGACACACACTACCAGCCAAGGGATCAAGGTTGTTGGAAATGATAGCCAACTGCTTCTCAATGTCTTTTATCTTCTTTTCATTTGCAGTTGTAAATTTTGGAAGGATTAAGTAGGATTTGTACACATTTCCTCCTTGAGTTATGTCACCTTGAGTGTGTTGAATCCAAATTCCTAATGACTTCCTATCTTTGGAGATTAACTGGATTAGGATGCCAAGTCTTTCCTCCTTAAATTCCTTTCTCACTTTAACCAGGGTTGAGTCCTCAAAGGATTCGAAATGAGAATCAACATAGTTTATTAATCTTTTTAACTCACCAGAGGTGGAGCCTAATAGGTCCAAATCATGCATAGGCAGTAGTTTCTGCAGAACTCCAGAGGCAAGTTTTAATAGATCACTATCTTCGATGTGGGATTTCAATATTTTCTCATTTACTTTGTCTTGAGCTATTTTGGAAACTTTCAACATTTGAATTGGAGATAAAGTAGATAAATTAATTGAATTCTCATCCAATTCAAAGTCTAATTCTATGTGTTGCTCCAATAGGGATTCATTTGCTTTATTTGGGCTGACTTCTCTTTTCTTTCCCTTATCATATTTAGACTAAACTTCTGGAATGGATTTGGTGCTTCCTATTCTTCAGCAGGCACTTTTCTACCTTCAACAATCTCAATTTTATTTTTATTTACTGCAGGAGTCTCAACATTTTCAATAATGTGAGGGATCAGAGTATCCTCAAATACTGAAGAATCAGATACATTTATGTCTTCCACATTCTCATTTTCTTCTCCTAACACCTCTACTTCCTCATCTTCATTCCCTTCCTTCACTAATCCACTTGCATTTCCTTCTTTTGATTTATTTACTTCCACATTTATTTCTTCATGACCTTCAGTCTGTTCAGTATTGAATTTTTCAACATTTTCCTTTTCTTTAGACAATTTTTTTTCCAAAATTACCTTGGTCTCATTCATCACAGCTTCAGTGCCACCAATCATGAGTTTATTTATTCTTGATTTTATTTTGAATTCTTGTTTGACTCTTAGAAGAAGTGAGTCCATTTCTTCAATCCCCATCTTAGGACACAGATTAGCAAGAACCCTTTTTCTCAAGTTCTCTTCCTCAGTTCTTGTAGTTTTCCTTCTTGATTCCAAAGCTTCATATAGGCTTGTAGGCAAGCTAGACATAATCTCAACAAGAGTTTTATTGAAAGCATTCAAATGCTTAACTATAGAGCTCTTCTTCAAGAATCCTTTTTGTGTGAACCCCAATCCAAATACCTGCAAAACACAATGAATAAACACCTTAAGTTAGATATTGCAAGCATGGACAATGATTCCCCATGAAATCAATTTTAAATTTTAAATTAGAAAAGTAAACAATGAAGAACACAATAAAACAATAAAATATAGATTCAATCCTAATTAGAATAGCAAATACATGATCCCATGGGGGAATTGGTGCCAATTTGATGTGAAAATTGGCCCTTTCCCAATTACTAAGATGCAAGCTTGATATGTTGATGATGATTGATCCACTTTGTTGGTGAAGGATGAGAGTTCCAAAGCAAAAATCTGCAAAAAACCTAGCTAAGAACTCAATGGTGATGGATGGAAATGGCTAAATATTTTAGCATAGTAACTTTGCCTAATTTGTGGATGATCAAATGAGGATATGAGCTCTATATTTATAGAATGCCAAGATGGATGAATGTCCAAATTTGAGCAATGTGGGACTAAAATTCATCCAATGGCATGATGCCACTTGTCAATCTATGAGTGGATAGAGGATGTGCAAGATTTGGGGATTGTGCCAATAAATGCATATTTTTGAATTTCAAATTTGTTGAAATGACTTGCAAGAGGGAAGGGAAAATGTAATAAATGCCACTTGGCTCAATGCAAAGGACATGTAAGATGAAGTTATTGCCTTGTTGGATGTATATGTTGACTTGGAATTTTTGAATTCAAATTTGGAGAATATTCCAAAAGATGCCTTCTGAGGAAAATAAAGATTTAATAAATGAATTAAATCTATTTTCATGTGCAACTTGCAAAATATAGAGGATGGGACATGATTTAGAATTAAATTAATCAAAGGTTAATTAATTTAATGAGAGAGGTTAGATGATGTGACCTATTTGACTCAAATTTATGGATTTATTTAAATCAAATAAGAGAGGAATGTGATAAGAGATTAATTAAATAAGGATTTTGATTTATTTAATTAAAAGAGATGGTGTTAGATCAAATTAAATAAGGTTTTAGTTTATGTAATTTAATGGATAGATTTTAGAGATATAATCAAATAAAGTTAATTATTTAATTAAATAGGGATAATTAGATCAGATGGATTGATTTATTTAACAAAGAGAGTGACTTAATTAGATAAAATGATTTATTTAATTAAGGGATGAAAGTTGATGAATTTAATCAGATAAAGATATTTGATTAAATGGTTAGACTGAGGGATGATTTAGGATGAAATGATGTTAGTAGGTCGAGATCAGATGCACAATGTTAATCGGTATATTTTATGTGTCTACATTTTTCCTCTCTTTGAAGCAATACACTTGTTGTGTTGGTTCAAAGAATAAATGACTCGATCAAAGCCAACAATTTTTATTATTTAAAAAATTGCCCCACTACTGCATGGCGAGAGAAAACATGCCATTATATTGTCCCCTTAAGAGATTGGATGAAAATTTTAATTTTCGGGTGATCTTGTGAAAAAAAAAAGAGGACAAAGTGCCTGAAAGGTTTGAAAAGGCTACAAGAGGTCAAAAACATGTCTAAACACAATGAAATGATGTAAAACAGGCCTCGACTAGACAAAAACAGATTCGAGGGTCCAAAACCCTAGCAGGACAGCCAATCAGGGTGAAAAAAACCCTAATTTTTAGGCTTAAAAGGGGCTCGAGGGGTCACTTTCAAGTCATTTTCAAACACTTCCAATAGTAACCTCAAGATTTGAGCTCTAACCTCCTAATGATATGACACAATGACAACTTTCCCTACACATTTCTGATCGATTTCGGATGTACCAGTGGCCACTTGGCATTGGGGCACCGGTAAGTGGTCCTTATTCAAACTTCATTTTTCATTTATTACTTGCATTTAATGCTTTGAAACGTCAGTCCATATGCAGCGACACTATATAGCACCACTCAGAAATCAAATTGTGTCACTCAATGTTAAATAGCGTCGTGGCAGTGCAGTTAAGAGTTTGAAAACTTCAACGCTGAGCTCGGGGCTAGCGAGGGGATTTGAAAAGTGCGACATGGTAGTCTCAATTCTGCCCAAAGTGCGCCACTGGATGAGAAAGTGCACCGCGGCGGTGCGATTTTTCTCTTTTAAGCCCTAGCATCAGAGTTTGATTAGAAATCAAACTATGATGCCTTCACCAGTTGCACTGCTGGAAAGATTTTTTGAACGCCTGGTGAAGAATTTTTCAAAAAATTTAGCATGGTGACCTTCCTTGATGCAGGACGTGACGAGGGAGCTCTACTCTTGGGAGCATAGGTCACGGGATCTAGCTGGCTACTTGCGGGACCTAAGCAACAGGGACCAGGATTGACTCTGGATTGTGGGGTTATGGTACATTGCATACACAACACCTATTTGCACTCACCTAGGGATGCTGTCAGCACTGGCCAAGAGATGGAATAGCGAGACCTCTTCCTTTTATCTTCCCACTGGTGAGGCCACCGTCACCTTAAAGGATGTTTGGTGTATTTTGAGATTGCCAATTCATGGTCGTTGGGCGATTTTTGACATGGATGAGGGGCGCGAGGCCTGCTACAGAGTCCTCGCCATAGACAAGATTGTCTTTTGTGAGGGGCAGATAGAGCTCGAGCGGCACAGAATCCTGGCACCTCCCTACCACTGGGTGATTGCATCCATCATTTCAGGTCTCATTTCCCTTGATAGACAAGGGTGATACTTCATTCCTGGCTGGGGATATTGGTATGAGCGGATGGTTTGAGATAGGCCAGTTCATTTTTCTTGGGGTCCTATTCTTCTAGCTTCTTTATACAAAGATCTCCATGAGTACATGTACATGGATGGCAAAGCACTCGGAGTAGGGGTGACCCTTCTTCATGTTTGGGCATGGGAGCACATTGTTGTGCTTCGGTCGCACATCATTTCAGTTCCGACGATGCCAGATGATCCTCTCATGTGGCAATACAGAGGTCGTGTGTCGTTTACACACATCAGCAAGTATGGGATCCCCTACTGAAATAGGGTCCTAGATGAGATGCAGGTTTTTACCTGGCGACCCTACCTTGGTTTGCTTGGATGGGCTGACGATGCTGATCAGATGGTCTATTTCTGCTAGGATTGTTTTATGCAGGGGTGGGAGCGTACCATGATCGATAGGTACTTGCTTGGGCATGTGCAGCCTCAGTTCAGGGAGCCACAGGATCACCCCGATGATGATTATGTAGCCGTCTTCACCTGCTCCATGACATAGGTTTCATGGGGGTAGTATATTCCTGCTTCGAAGGTGGCGGATAGCTTCAGGTAGTTGGTGGCTCAACCGTGGGCTTATGGTCAGGAGCTTATAGATCCAGGCACGACTTAGGCCTACAGGGATTATTTTCGGCCTCCACTTCAGTTGACTATTCTAGGTGCAATCCCAGATCAGCGGAGACTTTGAGGCAGAGGACGAGGACGAGGACGAAGGGCTAAGGTTTGACAGGATCAGCTAGTTGTGCCTCCAGTTCAACCAGGGTAGGGCGATGTACATATGTAGGGCCAGCAGTGGGTACCACTAGGTCCACCATGAACTGGGGGTGAGGATCAGCCTCATGTGCAGCCTTAGGTACAGCCATAGGTACAACCAATAGGACAGGAGGATGCTCAGGATGCGCTAATTGTGCAGTTACAAGCTTGGGTCCAGGCCATGATAGCCGAGCGAGATCAGGCGAAGGCCGAGAGCTGAGAGGGATCTGGCCGTACAGCAGAGACATGCTGCAGAGCTATAGGCAACCATAGAGCTAGGAAGGAGACGACAGCTAGAGAGCATGGTAGCCTCCTCCTCCTAGGGTATAGTGTGTGTTCGGTCCTATAGGGATGATGTCCGAGAGACTGAGTACTATTGAAGGTATTATCATGAGGTTGTACCTAGAACAGAACGGGTCCCAGAGTACTCAGAGTGGGCCAGCCATAGACCAGCAGATGGTCACGGTGACAAGGGTGAGGGTAGCATTCACAGGGATAGAGTGTGATTGAGATGCTATGATACTTTTTGTGCCTTATGGGCTCTTTTTTGATAGCTCGATGGGCCTTTTGTATTGATTGACATACATGTACTGTGATCTGATTTATTTTGTATTATGACAGTTGTGTTATTGATTATATATATATGAGTCGATGATGATTTTGATGTGATGCAATGTGTACCATTTATTTATGCATGGATGTTTTTACTTCTATATGTTGTGCAATGATGTTATATGATGCTATATGATGCAATGTTTTATGACTAATAGATCTATATTATGCTAACCTATGATATGTAGATGTATTTATGTGATGTGTAATGATGTGTATATGATGATCTATTTATGTTGATGCAAATGATGACGTGATATGTGATATTGATTGTAATATGCAAAATGATATGATCTATGGTGTACATGTGAAATGATATGTGACTTATGTTTATAAATTATTATGGATGCATATACACTTTGTTTGTAATGAAATTTTGTACATTTATGCCTATGTGGAATGATTTATGCAATGAATGATTTATGATGCTATTTACGAGATGACATGGATGATAAGTGTAATGTGAATGCAATGATCGTGATATGATGCGAATGAGATGGTTTTTTGTTAGTACAAATGAGATGGTTTTTTAAGATGCTTAGAATAACAAATGTTATTATCCTAAACATATTAAATGATAATGTATGCGATGCATTTTAATTTGATGTATTATATGTAATGATATGATGAACCTATTGTGTGAGATGACTTTATGATGTTATGCAAGTATGTATGCAAATGAATTAAATGCTTATATACCTATTGTTTGTGATTATGCAAAAATGATTATGAAATGCTCATGCAAATGTTTATGCGATGATTTATGTGATAGATGTAATGTGATGCAAGGAATGGATGCGATGTAATGAAATTGATGCACCTATTTTTGAAGAATTCTTATGATAACATGTTTATATGATGATCAAAATGCGATGCATTTATTTTATATATGATATGTTAATGTAATATGTTAATGATTTGTGGATGCAGAATTGACGATGATGGCGATGGTGATGGTGAATTATCATAGTACCTTGTTATTGTAGTGAGAAACAAGAGAAGAAGTCATTTCAACAAGACACAAGATGATGCAAATGCAAATGATGATGATGATGATGATGATGATGATGATTACTTGCCGAGGAATTGGGATTTTCAAAGGGCCAAATTTTATTATGTTTGATAACACACATGGTACGATGCATCAAGGTATAGAAAACCAGGATGGCGTTGTACCTAGTGTGATGGACTTTGACTTGAAAAATAGATAGGAGTATCCTTGTTCACACCTGACATACAGAAACCTTGCTAGGATGCACTTCAGAAGCTTCAAACATCTCATACCAAAACACAGAAAGGTAAACCTATCCATGCAATAGTCAACAAGTTGTCCTAGACCTCCTCCATACATACCTAACAAAGCAAGTATTTTCTGAGTTTATATTACAAGAACATCCAACAAGCATAGCAGACAAAAATATAATGATCGTTGCCCCATTCCTATTTCTATAAATCCTCTGTTATGATATCATTGAGAAGTCCTTGGAATGAGTGCAATAAGATAAGTCAAAAGATAAAGACAGTAAACAAACAAGCTGATGTTCTTCAATACCGCTAACCAAAGGAGGATATGTTTTCTAAGGATAAGAACCGAAACTTATTGCCAAAAGATAATGCCCATTGTAGGAAGGATTCATCCTAGGACATGTTAGTGGATGGTGGCACGTCATTTTTCTTATCCAAAGCTTTCTTCAAATGATTGATATGGGACCGATTTGGATGATGAGTTACCGATTCAAACAAATGACCAACTTGTTTATGCATTGACTTAGACCTAAGACTTGACGTTTGGAGTTTTCACTTTCGACCTGCCAGACTTATTTTCAAGTGTCTTACCAAAGATTAAGGATGATGATTGTTTAATACAAGTGACGTTATTATAGGTGTAAGCGAGATGAGATGGATGGATTTTTTCAAATATTTGGTGTTTTTGACATTTTGCAATGTTTTTGAGGCTGCTTTTGGTATTTTTTTAGATTTTCAAGTGTTTTGATTTTTGATTTTTTGAATGTTTTGGGATTTTTATGAGATTTTGACCAAAATACTAACCTAAAGACCTATCCTAGGGGCCTCAGGGGCTCATCGACTAGCCTTGCCTATGTTATACACGCAAAGAGCATGTAGTTCGACTGATGACTTGACTGATTTACAAATGGTGATATACATGATGAGATGTCAGTTTATTATGATAGACTCCTATAGAACTGACCTAAATGTCTTGGGGGATGATCAAAGATCAACCTTGCCTACGTTCAAGCTCAGAGATGACGTAGTTTGACAAGACGACTTTTTTTTTTTGATGATTTTTGACATGTTTTGGGATTTTGATATGTTTTGATGTTTTTGGATTTTTTGATTTTTTGATTTTGAGGATTTTAAGAGCATACACAAATCTAATTTGATAAGAACATGCCCCCAACATGATGCAATAGACTACTCTGATAAAATCAGGACAAGCTAACTTTGAGGATGGGTTGAGTAGTATTAGGAGGAATCATGATGCGAACATAGGACCAAGCTATGATGCAGATGCAGGTGGATAAGTGATGGATGGAGATATGGAATGTGATGGATGATGAAAGCGTGATGGATGGAGAACAAGCCATCAAGACCTGGTGGATGGGAAGTGCTTATTTACACGAGGTGCCTATTTACCAGGTTTTCACCAAGGTACTTGTCCAACGTGCCACTGAAGTGGTTTTCACTAGAGGACAATTTTTCTCTTTACTATTTTCAATCATTTTTCTTATTTTTTTGGATTTTTTTCTTTTTTGATTTTGTCACCAAGATGCTTTTTTTCAGGACATTTTCCAATTTTTTTTTGATTTTTTGGTTCCATACCTTGAAAGATTTAGGCATAAAATTTTTTGAGGTGAGAGCTATTCATGGGCTCTTGCAGAGGTTCCCCTTTGGGTGTTGATAACTGATATGCCCCTGACTTGTAACTTGTTGTGATGACGAAAGGTCCCAACCAATTAGGTTCAAACTTACCTTTGCTGCTTGGGTTTGGGACATTCTTTTAATTCTCCTTTAATACCAGTTCTCTAACTTGGAAAGTCCTACTTCTAATTTTCTTATTATAGATCCTTTTGAGTCTATTTTGATAGACTTGCAAGTGATTCAAAGCATCTACACATCGCTCATCTAACAGCTCCAGCTCATTCAATCTTGATACTTGGTACTCTTCATCTATAATGAGGTTCTGTAGTGATATCCTGAGTGATGGGATCTCGATCTCAATAGGGAGTACTGCTTCTAATCAATAGACCAGGGAGAAAGGGGTGGCGCTGGTGGGTGTGTGAATGCTGGTTCGGTAAGCCCAAAGGGCGGGATTAAGTTGCAGATGTCAGTCGTGACCTATGTCATTGACTGTGTTCTTGAGGATTTTTAGAATGGTTTTATTTGTGGCTTTTTCTTGGCCATTGCCTTGGGGATAGTATGGGGTGGAGAAGCGATGCTAGATTTTGAATTTTTTGCATATGTCATGAACCTCCTGATTCTTGAATGGTGTCTCATTATTTGAGATAATGGCTTGTGGGACACTGTATCGAAAAATGAGATAATTCAGGATGAACTTTGAAATCTGCTTCCCAATTATGTACATCATGGGTATGGCCTCCACCCACTTAGTAAAGTACTCTGTTGTGGTTATGATGAATTTGTGGCCATTAGATGAGGTGGGCGTGATTTTTCCAATGAGATCAATTCCCCACTGTGAAAAGGGCCATGGTGTGACAATAGGATGAAGCTCTTGAGTTGGAGCATGGATGAGGTCCCCATGCTGCTGACATTGTAGACACTTTATGACATAATCATGTGCTTCTCTTTCCATTGTGGGCCAGTAATACCCCATCCTCAGCAGTTTCTTGGCTATGGTCATTCCACTCGAGTGTGAACCACAGATACCATTATGTACTTTAGTTAGAGTGGTTAATGCCTCCTCAACCTTTAAGTAGCGTAGTAGGGTTCCTTCTATGCTTCTACGATATAGGGTATCTCCTAGGATGACAAATCTAGATGCTTTTTTGACAAAGGTTCATTTTAGGTTTGAGGGTAGGTCAGCGGGTATGACTCCTATACGAAGGTATGTGTAAATGTCATGATACCAAGGATCACCAGGACCAATGATTTTGCACACATATTCTGATTCTAGTACCTCGAATGTAGGCACGAGAAGCTGCTCAATTAGAAATTCATATTTTGGAATGTTGTGCAGGATGTCGAGCAAGGATCCAATTGTTGCCATGGCATCTGCTACTCTGTTGTTGGTTCTAGGAATCTTCTCAAATGTAATTTTGATGAAGGATTCTTTGAGAGTCTCCACCAATTTCTTGTATGGAATGAGCTTGTCATCCTTGGTCTGGTATTCATTGTTCACTTGATTTATGATCAATTGAGAGTCTCCATACACTTTGAGAGCTATGATGTTCCATTGCATTGCTATTCTGAGACCTATAGTCAAAGCCTCGTATTTCGCAAAGTTATTGGTGCAAGGAAATGCCAATTTGTAGGACCTTGGTATGCAATCCCCTTGTGGGGTGATGAAGAATATGTCGGCTCCCGATCCATGCTGTGTGTATGAACCATCAAAGTACAGTTTCTAGTGGTCAACTACATTGAGATTGAAAATAGATTCATCTGGAAACTCTGAGACAAGAGGGTTCTCTGAATAGATTAGTGCTTCTGCTAGTTGATCTACAATGACTTGACCCTTGATTGCTTTCTGCTCCACATATTTGATGTCGTATTCTGACAGTGATGATCATCACCCATTTTTCCATTCTTCCTATGAGCATTTCCTTTGACAGTAAGTACTTGAGAGGGTCAATTTTGGCGATGAGTTTTATTTTATGTTTCAACATGTAATGTCTAAATTTTTGTGATGCAAACACTACTGTGAGACATTCTTTTTGGATGAATGAATAGTTTAGGTCATGCCCAACCATTTTTCTACTGATGTAATATATAGACCTTTCCATTCCATTTTCATCATGCTGAGCTAGGAGAGCTCCAAGGGCTACTGTTGTTGCTGACACATATAGAATCAATGGTTTTCTTGGGATTGGTGGCATTAAGACTGGTGGTGTAAGTAGATATTCCTTGATTTTGTTGAATGCCTCTTCACACTTGGTATCCCATTTCTATGCTACTCCCTTGTGGAGTAGGTGAGAGTATGGGTTCTGTTTGTTTGCCAGTTGTGCTATGAATCTTCGAATGAATTATAGTCTGCCTTGGAGACCTCTTAATTGTTTTAATGTTTTCAGTGCCTCCATCTCAAGGATTTCTTTTACCTTTGCTAGATCTACCTCGATACCCCTCATTGACACTATATATCCTAGCAATTTTCCTGATTTTACGCCAAATACACACTTCTTTGGGTTTAATCTGACCTTGTACTCCTCCAATCTATCAAAGATGGAACTTAAGGTTGCTATGTGATCTTTTCTCTTTCTTGACTTAGCTAGAATGTCGTCAACATAGTCTTCGATTGTCTTATGAATCATGTCATGGAATATCAATGTCATGGCCCTTTGATATGTTGCTCCTACATTCTTTAAGCTGAATGGCATCATGTTCCAACAGTATGTCCACCATGGATAGGTGAAAGCTATTTTATGTTGGTCCTCTTTAGCTATCATGATCTGATTGTACCTTGAGAATCCATCCATTAGTCACAACATTTCATGCCCAACTATCATTTCTACTATCATATCAATGTTTGGAAGTGGGAAGTCATCTTTTGGACATGCTTTATTCAAGTCTCTGAAGTCTGTGCAGATTCTGATGTTCCCATTGGGTTCTAAAATAGGTACCAAATTTGACACCCATTCTAGATAATCTATCGGTCAGATGAACCTCGCATCTAATAGCTTTTTTAACTCCATTTTTTACTAATAGGGCGATCTGAGGATGCATTTTTCAAAGCTTTTTTTTGACAGGATTTGCTTCTAGATACATTGCTAAGTGATGAACCACAGTCTCTGGATCAAGTCCTGGCATGTCAGCATAACTCCATGCGAAGTTTATTTGTCTTTCTCTTAGGAAGGCTACTAGGAGCTCTTGCTCTTCTGATAGTAGTGATTCCACATAGAATGTGATGTGCAGGGTTGCCTCTGTTCCTAGGTTGACCGGATTGCATTTTTCTACCAAGACTGCTGACTTTTCCTGATGAATAGCTCTTAAAGGAAGACTGAATCCCCCATCCTTGGGTGCCTCAAAGAGGTTTTCACCATTGGATACATCCTTTCTTTTTACTTTTTTCTGGTCAGAGAGTGCCACAGTGTGGTTTTCACTCAAGGACTTGGATATTATTCTTAATTTCTCACTTTTGCAACTGAGGGATTCAATCATTTCCCCATAATAGGCATGTGTGTCCAACTCTATTATGAACCATGCTTTATGATCCCCATCTGGAATGTTATCTCGTAGCCCCATGAATTCTGAGAGCACCTCATCATTTTAGAATGAATCAAGAACTGGTGGTCCTCGTTGGTCGTAGTCGATGAGTTGGGGATATACTAGGTGGATCTCATGATTTTGATGTTCTATTTCAAAGGACAGGGTGCTAATCATGCAAAGAGTGGTATCTTCAAATAGCCTAGGTAAGTTGGATGTGGGGTCCTCATCATTGCTACTACTATAGACATCGGTTATATCAAAGGTATAATTGTCTAGAGCACGACCTCTGGATACTCATAATCGTAGTTCTGCTACAGTTGGCTGATGAGGATTATTAACCAGTCTAACTGGAGGACTTCAGCCTCGTATGGTTATACTCAGAGGGGTACATTCAAGGCCAATACTTTTTATTGATCGCATCTCTGGCATGATAGGTATTATAAGGCCATTGTCATTTTTCCCAAGTCTTTGATTTCTGTCGTAGCCCATTGCGAGCATCATTTGCAGACCCTTGCTTCTTTCATCCATTGTCAATTCTGGTACTGGTCTTTCATCTTGATATAGCATATGAGATGGATCTACCTCAATAACCTCCTGGCCAAGGTCTCCCCAGCTTGTGAATTTGGGATAGTCTTCAGGAGATGTTTGGGATGTGGAGGCTTTGTTTATTTGTGGACGTCCCCGTGATCTAGGAGATTGTGGTAACTCTCCGACGACAAAAGCATTATTAGGGAGTTTGTAGTTTCCACAACCATTATCTTGGATGATGAGCTTGATGTCAGAGATGGTTGGAATGGTGGGAGTGGTGGGTGTCTCTGTCGCATAAGTGGATGCGAGAGTGGCGGGATCGATGTATGGTGTGGATGGGACCTCATCATTTTTTCCTACTTGGGGTATTTTGTAATACTTTGCTTCAAGATTTTTGCAGAATGAGAAAGGTTTGGGATCTCCATGGATGGTCACTTCTTGTCCGTTATGTGTAATTTCACACATTGGTGGAAATTTGATGCTACTGCCTTCATTGCATGAATCCATGGGCATCCTAGGAGGATATTATATGGTAAGTCAAGGTCCAGGACCTGACAAATGGTTTACATGAGAGCTGGCCCTACTTGAATAGGGAGTTTGATCATGCCTTGAGACACTCTTTCTTGATCGTCATATGCTCTTATTGTGATACCTTTCCCTTTGTTAATGGAATCCTCTGATATTTTCAATTGCTTGATGAGACTGAGAGAACATATGTTTAAGCCTGCACCTCCATCCACCAAGACCCTTTTGATTTTTCTCTTATGTACTAAGGCTTCCAAGTGAAGTGCATGGTTGTGAGATGGTTGAGCGGGGAAATCCTAGTCAGAGAATGTAAGAAGATTAGGTGTAATGATATTTTCGACCATAGCTTGGAATTGCTCCACATCAAGATCTGCAGGGACAGTGGATGAAGCCAATGCTTCTTCAAGGATTTTCCTATGGGCCGATGAGATTTTTAGCAACTCCATGATGGAGATTTGCACTAGAATTCTCTTGAGTTGATCTAGGACATTATAGCCATTAGGAATAGATCTAGATGCAAGGACTTTGTTTGGCTGGGATGACCCTGCGATGATTACTTTGCTGCCTCTTGTGGTGACTCCACAATCGGCATGGGCGCCTTTGATGGTGATGAACATGCAGTTTTCATCTAAGGAGGCGATGCCTATTTCATACACATGATTTACGTTTGAGTTGGTGCCTTTCCCTTTATCATTTTTATTCCCTTTGTTGCCATGATTCAGCATTGGATTCGTATATATCTTAAGATCTTGATTTCCTATAGGATGTTCCATGTTTATGATTCTTTTATCGATGAGATCTTGAACGATGTTTTTCAATCTCATGCAACTATTTGTGGTATGGCCTTTGATTTTATGGAATTCACAAAGTTGATTTTCATTATACCATGGAGGTTTCACATCCTGTTCTTGGTAATTCTCAAAGGTAGGAGCCTTGATGAGTTTTTCGTCTATTAGCTTTTACATGATGTCTTCAAGTGGTTCCCCCAAAGTGGTGTACTTTCTCTTGGGATAACTCATGTTCCTTTGGGGTGGTTTCCTTTGGTCATTGAGATTGTGGTTTGGTTGTTGTATTGTGTGATGATTGTTTTGGTGTTGGATTTGGATTTGTGGTGTGGGTGTGTTTTGGCAAGGAGCACTAATGACCACCTTGGCATCGATGACACCATCATTAGTAATATTTTTTTTCCTTGCCCTGTGCGAGGTTTATCGTTGTAATTGGATGGTGGGCGGTTTTTTTGTTCGGGGTATGAAGTCGATCCCGCGGGTTGATTCATAAGGGCTCGTTCGATGTTGAGTGCCTTGGGGATCAACTGATCATATGTGGTGATGCCCTAAACCTTGAGATGAAATGCCAAAAGGCCTTCAAGGTTGGCTATGATGGTACAAAATTTTTGTTCTTCTGGCATGGTCCACTTGCTCCGATTGGCCTTGGATCACCATCGTTGTAGGAATGAGGTGAATGATTCACCCTTTCCTTGTTTCAAAGCTAAGAGTTCTTCTAGACTAACATCCATTGCAATGTTGCATGCATAATTTTTAATGAATGCATCCATAATTTCTCAGAATGTTCTAATGCCTGAAGGTAATTGAGAGAACCATTCCATAGCGTGGCCTACCAAACTTCTAGGAAATAGTCGCATCAAATAATTATCATTGTATGTGACTTCCATGCAATGTACCTGGAATTCCCTGATGTGATCTTTAGGGTTTCCCGTCCCTCAATATTTGGCAAACTTGGGGATTTCAAATCCCTTAGGGAATGGTTTCATTACTAGAATCCTATCAAATGGATAGGGACACAAGTTGCTTGGTGTCTTTGTGGTTAACCCTGATTGAAGATCGAGCGCTTGTTGCTAGAGAAACCTGATTTGTGTCGTTACATCATTTTACAGATCAGGGGGTGGGATGAAGGTGTTTTGGGGTGTTTCGATTGTGGGTTGGATGGGTGGGTTGTTCGGTGTGTTTTTTAATGTGTTGTTCAATGGTATCTGTATGTTTTTCCTAGCTAGGTAGGCTTCCACCTATTGTTGTATGAACAACGCTTGTTGTTGATCTTGTTGTTGTTACGCTAAGATTGGTGCTTGTTGTTGTTCCAACAACTCTTGTTGTTGTGCTTGTTGCTATTCCAACAATGCTTGTTGTTGGGCTGCCAAATGGGCTACTTCTTGCTGATCTTGATATTGCTTTATTGCTTGTTGATATGCTTGCAATTGTGTTTCTTGTCTTTGGGCAAGAAGTTGTGCTTGTGCTTGTGCCTGTTGTGCTTGATACTGGGCATTTTCCTAAGCTTGAGTTCTTGTGCTTGGGCTTGTGCTTGTGCTACTTGTTGTTGTAATAGAGTTTGTGCTTGAGCAGCCTTTTGTGCTTGCAATGTGGCTTGGGTTGCTTGAGCAGCTTGCTCAGCTTGAGAAACTTGTTGTTGTTGTTCTTGTAATAACGCTTGGGCTTGTTGCGCTTGTAATGTGGCTTGTACTGCTTGGGAAGCTTGAGAGGCTAGTTGTGCGGCTTTTTGTTTTTGCACTTGTTGGAATCCCCTTTGAAAAGAAGCTTGTAATGCCACATTTTATTGGCTTGATGTGGTGGAAGTTGGTGGTGCTGGGGGTGGTGGTGGATTTGGAATAGCATTTGTGGTGAGCGATGATGTCATGTTGGTGTTTTGAGTGATGGATGATGGTGTTGATGTGGTTGTCCTTTGAGAGACCATGCTTTGCAATGTTAGGGGGTGTTTGATGATGCTATGAGTGCTTGTGCATTTGTCATTTGTTGTTGCGATATCGACGACAATTTTTGAGTGTTTGTCATAATGCTTTGATTGATATTTGGGATATTGGTTTGATTGATAGTTGGTAGACAGGGAAGCCCTAAACCAAGGAGTGACATGGATGATGATGGAAATGGTGGAAGAGGTGGAATTATGAGGGGTTTGAGTTCTTGTGAAAATGTTGTGGTGTCGAAGATTCCCCCTGGTCCAAACATGTCTCCTTCCTCTTGCAAATTTGTGAGGAGAGGAGTTTGAGGCGTTAGGCGGAAAAATGATGATGATGGATCATGATGAAAAGTGAGAGGAACATTCTTATGTAATGGGTTTTTGAGTATGTTTTGTTCCAAGATGGTGTTTTCATCCAAGTCTTGATTGTTGACAAGGGGGTACGTTTAAATAGCATTAGAAAATGCATTTCCCTTATTAACATTGGGTTGGGTTGGAGCAAAAGATGTTGTGATTTGCGGAATGATTTGGGTAATGTTTTGGGATGGGGGTGTGGATGAGATGGGAATGGTGGATGATATTGGAGGAAACGATGTCTCCACTATGGTACTCACGTCAAAATCTGAAGGTAGTTTGCTCCCTTGTTTTGCTAATTCAAGCATGTATAATGAAGGGTTAAGCCTCATCATGATGTTGATGACTCTATGGTTGTCCGGATTTTGGAACATTTCAGTTATTTCTTCATGGGACATCCCAAAGGTAAGATCCTCTCCTTGGTGTTCCTCTTGGGGATTTTGTGATGATGAGATGGTCAAAGGATTGCTTGATTCGATGGGATTCATTTCAACATTTGTTTGGCTAAGATCACTTGAAGCAGGTGTTTCTTTGTTGGCTTCCATGCTCTTCTTGTATTGAGATCTAGTTTGAACCATAAAACAAGGATCATTTTTTAAGAATATAGGAGATGAATCTCTAATTCTTTTGATTTGATCTTTACTTTATGCCAAAACTAGAAAATTTTAGGATATCTTGAGGATCAAGAGGTGATATGATGATGATGTAAGGGATGGATGATGTGGATGTTATGGTCTTTTGATAAATCTTGATGGGAGATGCTAGGATTTTGGGACTTTTGGATATGTTTCATATTTTGATTTTGATTTTCCTTTTGGGGTTTGTCCTTGATTTTGATCAATTTTGATTGCTTTGATTTTGAACAAAAAGACCCTAAGATGTTTGGATGATTATCTAAGGGATAGATTTGTTCAAAGGATGATAATTTGAATATGTGTAGGGAGAAAGATGCATCTACCCACACCTATTCAAACAAGATGATAGTTTAGCCAAGCATATGAAGAAGGATTCATCTACATATACTAAGCTAAACAAGAGGATTTTGATGACTTTGACTAAGCATATGCAAAAGGATGCATCTGCACATACCTAGCAAAAGATGATTTTGATAAATTTTTCAAGGATTTTAATCTCAAAAATTTGATGATTTTTGATTTTTCCAAAAAAGCCTATCATTAAGGATGATTTCAATATTTTCCAAAAGGTGATGGTGAGATGATGTTTGATGTTTTGGAGGATGGATGAAAAGATTTTGATTTTCTTTTGATCCTAAGATGAACCTAAAAAGGACACTTTGTTTTCCTAGACCTAGGTATTGAAGAACATGCAAATGCTTCCTAGAGACCTTTATAACCAAGAAGTGATTTCTCTTGAACATTCATTTTTGGATTTTGAATCAATGAATTTTGTTTTAGGATTTGGACCTTTTGAGAATCGCAAGGCTTCAACACACATGAAAGTTCATTTTTCTTAGCTTTGCTTAATGGCTTTATTTTACCACAAAGACTTTCTTTTATTATGTTTTCGAACTAAGATGTCCAATGTCTTAATTTCTTCAAACCCCACAAAGTGTGCTATGTGGAAATTTGATGAACTCAAGGAAAGGGTTTACCTATTGTTTACTTAAGTAGACAAATCGAGATGTAATCCAATGTTTAGAAACCTCTAAGGATGTGAATCCCAAGGGAAAGCAATAACATATGGATTGAGTCAATTGTATTTGTCTCCAAAAGGGTTTGAAATTTGGATGATGATGTTAAGTGTTTGTTTTCAAGATGTTTTCGATCAAGCAATGCATTTTGTAACCCTGGAATAAGTATAATCCTATGGATGTGAAAGACAATATTTGTTGGATTTCCACTTGGACAAGTCCAGCTACGCTTATCTTTAGCGAATGGTTAGATGCTTGACCCCACTGGCTCCCCTCCACAACACTCACTTATACAGGGCAGCCAAGCATCAACACCCATGAAACTCCCATGGCATGCTTTCCATTTCTACTAAAAGATCGTAAAAGTGTGGGGTGGCTTCAGAATGACCATTCTTGCACCAACAAATAGATTAAAGGATTTTGGAAAATTCTAGCACATAGGTTTTAATAAGGACTTTTCATTCATGGAGATTGACCCATACGGCAAGAGTCCCCTTTCAGATCCATCTTGTTGGAATCAACCGCGTGATATTGGTGTTTACTCCAATACCCACATTTATATCCTGGTTGGAAATACTCTTGGCTTTAGAGTGTTACCGATTGAGTCATTCCCTTGGGTGAGTAATTTTTCCCCAAGGCAGGCCCTCTAGGATAAACAAAAGCAAACAAGGACAATATCTATAACTCGATCAATCTTTGTTGGCAACAAAGAGAGAATGTACGCAATAATTCCCCCACTCACACTCACACAAAATTTTGTTCAATTTTAAAACCCAAAGATGAAGGGTGGAGGTGATTGCTTTGTCTCACCCTAAAGTCATGAAAAAGGCCTTTTGATTCTCAAGATCGCTATAAAGCGTGAGAGAAGCGCATACGTCCTTTTTCAATGAATTTAGTTTAAGTAAGCCTTCACAAAAAAAGAGTTACACTTGTTCTTTTTAAATCCACAAAGCAATAATGAATTCATTTTAGAGCACCAAAATCTAAATGATAGACATTTTGTTCAATTGTTATCCAAAAAATTGAACTTTAGTATGTTGTGATCGTAATGTTCATTTTAGCCTTTTGCAAGAAATGAAAAGATTCTTTTAAACCCAAATGAAATTAGTGTCCTAAGAGAGAAGTGATAACAATTTCTTAAAAGTGTTTAAAAACACTTTGATTTTGTAAGATATCCTCCTCATGCTGCTCCCTCTTTCATTTTCGATTTCCAACCTAGAAGGGAAAAAACCAGTCAGATTTTGGAAAATACAGAGATTAAAAAGTAGAAAACAGAAGACAAATTAATCACTAATTAAAAAGCACGTGCTAAAATTTCATTTCCACTTTTTACTCCCTCCCAATGGCGCAACTCATGACTGCATCGCAGTTTGATTTCCAAGCGGCGCCCTTACAGTGTCGTTTACCAGTCAGCGTCGCTTTGTGTCGGGACAGTGAGCTCAACTGCGTCGCATTTTTGCCCAGCGTCACAGTTTAGTTTTTGTTTTTAAATTCTTGCGAGTCAAACAGTCAAGCAGTGGAATTAGAAATTCAAATTTTTAGGCAGGAAGACTCCAACATCGCAGTTTGGGTTTCCAGCAGCACTATATGGTGACGCTAAAGAGTCAGCAGTGCTAAAACAATGATGTTGACCTCTCAGTGTTGGAATTTTTTTGTGTATGAACAAAAATGCAAAAAATTGTGAGAAAAATTATTATAAATGATATCTAGCCCTCCCTCTAGCGCCAAATGTGTGAACCCCAATCCAAATACCTGTAAAACACAATGAATAAACACCTTAAGTTAGATATTGCAAGCATGAACAAGGATTCCCCATGAAATCCATTTACAAATTTCAAATTAGAAAAGAAAACAATGAAGAACACAATAAAACAAGAAAATACAGATTCAATCCTAATTAGAATAGCAAACACATGATCCCATGGGGGAATTGGTGCCAATTTGATGTGGAAATTGGCCCTTTCCCAATTCCTAAGATGCAAGCTTGATATGTTGATGATGATTGATCCACTTTTTTGGTGAAGGATGAGAGCTCCAAAGCAAAAATCTGAAAAAAATATAGCTAAGATCTCAATGGTGATGGATGGAAATGGCTAAATATTTTAGCATAGTAACTTTGCCTAATTTGTGGATGATCAAATGAGGATATGAGCTCTTTATTTATAGAATTCCAAGATGGATGAATGTCCAAATTTGAGCAATGTGGGACTAACATTCATCCAATGGCATGATGCCACTTGTCAATCTATGAGTGGATGGATGATGTGCAAGATTTGGGGATTGTGCCAATAAATGCATATTTTTAAATTTTAAAGTTGTTGCAATGACTTGCAAGAGGGAAGGGAAAATGCAATAAATGCCACTTGGCTCAAGGAAAAGGACATGTAAGATGAAGTTATTTCCTTGTTGGATGTACATGTTGACTTGGAATTTTTGAATTCAAATTTGGAGAATATTCCAAAAGATGCCTTCTGAGGAAAATAAAGATTTAATAAATGAATTAAATCTATTTTCATGTGCAACTTACAAAATATAGAGGATGGGACATGATTTAGAATTTAATTAATCAAGGGTTAATTAATTTAATGAGAGAGGTTAGATGATGTGACCTATTTGACTCAAATTTATGGATTTATTTAAATCAAATAAGAGAGGAATATGATAAGAGATTAATTAAATAAGGATTTTGATTTATTTAATTAAAAGAGATGGTGTTAGATCAAATTAAATAAGGTTTTAATTTATTTAATTTAATGGATAGAATTTAGAGATTTAATCAAATAAAGTTAATTATTTAATTAAATAGGCATAATTAGATCAGATGGATTGATTTAATTAACAAAGAGAGTGACTTAATTAGATAAAATGATTTATTTAATTAAGGGATGAAAGTTGATTAATTTAATCAGATAAAGATGTTTGATTAAATGGTTAGACCGAGGGATTATTCAGGATGAAACGATGTTAGTAGGTTGGGATCATATGCACAATGTCAATCGGTATATTTTACATGTCTACACTTTTACCAGAATCATCAAAAGTCTCAAATAGATCACATAGAGGTTTGAGATTACCATCAGTTACTACTACATTTTCAACTTCTTCCATAGACATGTTGGGCTTGACAATTTTGGGCTTCTTCACTTGTCCCAGAAGGCTTCCTTTTGTTTAGCTTGATAGCATGTGAGTCCCAGTAGCCTTCAATTCTCTCACTATCTCTTTTGAATCTGTCTCTTCTTCTTCTTCTATGGATGCAGCTTTGTAAGTGCTTGAACTTTTTCTCTTATTATTTCTTCTGGAGGCTTCTTCCTTACTTGGTTCGGTAGTAGGGGAACTCCTAGTTGCTCTGGCTGAAGATGTTCCTTGACCAACTATTTTTTCTTTTGCCTTCCCCTTTGCTGCTTCAGTTTCAACTTCATCCCTTTGTCTTCTTATTTCTTTCAGTTTTTCAACTAGAATACCCATATTCTCTACAAAGACTTCAGTTTCCTTCCTTACGTTCCTGATGGACACTGGTTTCCTTAAATCTGAGTGAACTTGCAAACTTTTCTCAGCATATGTACTGAACCTTTCTTCATTAGGATCTATAGGAAAGTTTAATAGATGATCTGCATACAACTTCAAAATATTTCCATCTACCTCATATCCCATTGACATGATCCAAACTGACCTAGGATCAACAGCTTCCATGTAACACTGGTCAATATCAATCATAAAGCATATGGAGTCCTTGTATTTTTCTACTATAGCTTCAGGTATCCTTTCTCTGGCATGCATCTATTTTTGAATTTTTTTGAAGTGATCCCATAGAATTGTGTTGCAGGTCTCCTGATTTCCAAGATTGCATAGTATGTCCTAGATCTGTAGTGCTATCGGAGTATCATTTATCCACTTAACTTTACTGAATCCTGGTACTTCGCCTGAGAAGTAAAAATAGAGACAGATCAATAGGTTTGTGAACTTGAAGACATTATTTTTTTCCTTCTTGATCTTCTTTAAATTTTCAAGAAGTTTCCCTCTGAGCACTTCACATAAATCATAATCTACATTCGGCTTAATAATCTCATAGGTTGTATAGATGGCAATTCTGGATACTGAATTTTCTCGACTCGAATGATATATCTTATACCCTATCATCATGGACATAAATTTAACATCAATTTCGACAATATCATCTATGGTCATTTCCCTTCTATCCCAATGAGAGCCAGTTGCTTTAGTGACACCATCATTCTTTATGGACTTTAGTACAGGGAGTCTACCAAAAGAGTTTAAACCTATCACTGCATAGATAGCTACCTTGGAGATTTTAAATGGTATATCTAGCCACATGAATTCATCATGCACTCTACTCAGAATGTATCGAACCCACTCATCTTCCTCAAATATGGGACACTTCATGTATTGCAGAAAGTTCTTGTCCACTAGGGTTTGAAATTCAGGTTTCACAAAGAAATCATCTTTCACTATGTGTTTAGAGTATAATTCCAGCAGTTGAGCACTACCCAAATCTTCAATGTTCGCATGCACATATTCCCTAATATCCTTGATGTGCATAACACCGTACGTCACATAGGAAAATGCACCTAGGAGCTCAATGTCTACCGATTTGTATGGATGCCACTTAAACTTTGGACATGGCCTATCTTTGACTTCAACCAATAGTGGGGTAGACATGATTGAGAGAACACAAATTTATAGGTTTTTTGCTATAAATACCTTTTGGAGATGAAATGGAGGTTGATTCACAGATTCCTTTCTGAGCTTAAATCTCCTTTCTACTTTCACAAGGGTTACCTTAGAGCGCTTTAGACTTCTTTCACTTGAATGCAATTTGAAAAATGAGAGTGAAAAATGGTTCTTTTATTGTCATCGAACTTAACTTTGTACTTTTGCAATAAATTCTTTTTCCCTAATTCTGTAGGTTTTCAGACCTTTTATATTCTGGGACAAACAATTCTTGTGCAGACCATCAATAATCCTCATTGATGTCTTAGCTTCATTTCACAACATCTAAAGAATAAACAATTTCTTAATGGACTCATTTGAATTCCACTGCTAGCCACTTGCAAGGGATTTAGAATATTTTCTTGATAGCTCTCCCTATGGTAGAGACCTACAATTAGTTTCCAAAGGCATTACTGAGTATGTGCAGGATCATGATGGGCCAAAAAGTGGCAATATGATGGGTATGTGTAGGGTATGCGTCTGACGACTTTTTTTTAACCCAAAATTGATGAAACGAAAAGGGTTTTTAAAGGAGATTCTTAGCTTTTCACCAATATAAATTATTCTTTACTTTGAATTTACCAAATAATTATTATTCATTTTCTATTTAAATTACAGCTAAACTCATGATTGATAGGATGATTGAAAAACATCTATAGATTTCAAACGGTATCACATTTTTTTGAATCTGAAACATGCATCACATTCTATGCTTCAAATACTATAGGATTAAAAAAAACAAAAATTCCATGAAGTTTTGACCAAGTTAAGGTGGTCAGACATACAAGTTTTTTATATTTTTTAAAAGTTGTAATAAAAAAATCATAATTAATTATTTATTTGGAAAAAAATTACAAAGAAATATACATCACATCAAGACATGAGTCCTCTACTTATATCTAAAATATTATAAAAAAATATTATCATTTTATTGTGGTTAGGGTGGTTAGACAAACACCTACTTCTTATGTTTTCCCTGAAATTTAAGTACTCTTGCATGGAAATTTCAAATTTTCACCAAATAGATTTATTTATTTTTTAAATAAACCTAGTAGTTTAGAAAATAGATTCAATTTGATACAAATTCTATTCTAAAATATTTTTGAAATAATATAGATAACTTATTCAAATTTTTATGTCAAGTTGCCTAACTCTGATTTTTCTAAATTTTTTGCAACTTAAGGGCCTATTTTTTCCATGATGATCCTGTACATGCCCTATGAGAAGAGATTTTTGGTGCAGATCCATTTGTGTTTGTAGAGGGGTTCTTACCCATTTCTTCTACATCTACTTCTTGATTTCATTTGTAGTGATCTTACCTTTTCCCTTAACGTCCAGTTGCATGTTCTATTTTACCGGACCTCTTCTGTTCCAACAAAATCTAGAGGTGTGACCAAATTTATTGCAATTGTAGCAAACAACATTCCTCTATCTAATCCAATTGTTCCACTGACTTTGTCTTGATATACATTGGTTAGTAACATGTCCAAATCTATTGCATGCATAACATTTGATGTTTCTATGTAAATTATGCATCATAATTCTTACTCACTTGACTTATGACCATACTTGTAGCAATTAAAGCATTGACCTAAAAATGATGGTCTACTTGTGTTCGTCTTACTCCTACACTGAGAAGCCATATGACCAAATTTGTTACAAGAATAATAGTAGCCATTAAATCTTTGAGCATTGGGTTACCTTACCAGATTCCTCCTAGATTCATTCACCTAGTTTCCTTGTTTGAATTTTCTTTGTCCGAAATTCTTCTGATCAGATCTCCTCTGTCTAGATTTGGAGCTTTCTCCTTCTTCATATCCAAGACCTCTTTTATCACCATCAATTCTTTGACCTTTGATCAGTTCATCAAGCTTGGCTGAGCTTTCTTTGAATTTCTCCTTAAACTCCTTTGTTGTAGCGAGTTCATCTCTGAGATCATCAAGTTATTTTTCAAGCTCCTCTTCATTATTCTTGGATTGTTCTAATTTATTCTCTAGTCGGCTGCATTGTTCATACTTTTCCTTTAAGGATTGTGCAAGATTTTCTTCATTTTTCTTTCTATCCTCTAACTCCTTGGTCATCTTCATCATCATAGATTTTGTCTCACGCTTCAAGAAAGCATTCTCTTGGGAAAAAATTTCACATTCTTCTGTCTTTTCCTTCAAGGCTTGAATAAGTTGTTCATCTTCACTGGTTTTGTTCTTCTGCTTGAGCTGGCCACATAATTCCTTTCTTTTCTCCCTTGATTCATTATTTTTTTCTTTCAATGACTGTATAATTTTTTCTGCATTTTCAAGACTTTCATGTAGTTCCCGGATCTCAGATTTTGATTGGTCAAGATCATCCAAGGCCACCATGAGTTGCTGTTGTAGAATGCTTGTATCTGTTAGAATTGGCTATGGCTGCCACCCAAGATCTATGGACCAAATGGAAAGCACAAGAAAGAGAGAAATGATATGATAAGAATAAACTGTATTCAATGTCATTAATATGATATGATTCTGATTATGAATATGATTAATTACAATGAGAAAGACCCCTTGGTTATATAGCCAAGGTGAGAACATAGAAGGGCATAAGATTATGACAAGTGTCGTAATCTTATGACATGAGACAACTAGGAAAACCTATCACTCCACAAAAGGTGGACAGATAATCACATGATGTGTCCCCAAAAGGTGGAAGTGATGAGGTAATGACATGTCAAGTCCACCAAAAGTGGAGATTCTCCAACAACCTCCTATGTGGTCCCTAAGTAAACTTAACTAAGGTGTAATTATGACCTAGGACAAGGTACAAGACATTTAATTACACCAACACCCCCCCTTAAGTGCAACTTAGGGAGAATGTACACAAAAGTAAACAATGCAAGATGGGTCTCGGCTACTAGGCCATGTTAGGTACCCATGTACAAACAATGCAATCAATGCAATGAAATCTCTCACAAGCGAGGAAAGGGAGAAAACCTCATGGGAAAAACTCCCCCTCAAAAGAGAGATGAAATACAAAATAGAAATACTCTTAATGAAGAATGAGAAGGTAAAAACCCCATGTGAGGAAAAAGACCCCCCCATAAGAGAGAAGTAGAAGAGAGACAAGATAGCCCCCCCTCAATGTTGAGTCTCCTGCAATGATGGTAGAAGCTCGACATTGAATGCTGAAGATGATCCAATCTTGCCGAACAACATTCCTCCCCTTAGGAAGAAAAAAAACCAAGGATGTATTCAGGAAGTCGTGAAGATGGATGATGTGCGATGATGTTTCTGAAGCATGCTCAAATGTCTCCATGTCGATGCCGAAAGCTGACACCCTCCAATCAGGCGTTCTAGGCCACACTACTGAAGAATACAATCCAACATCTAGTAGAGAAGAATGTAGAGCACTATACAAAGACAAGGATATCCCCTCTGAAGACAAAGAAGCCTCCTCCAAATTCTATCCAAAAGTATCCACACTCATGCAAATCTATGAAGAATGATCATGTAGAGAATGAACAAGAGGGTCAAGGTGTTCCCTCACAACAACTGAAGAAGGTTCATCTTCATCAAAGAGAAGATGAATGCTATCAATGGTTTCCTCCAAATCCACAAGATGAGACTCCACAAACAAGTCTGAAATACCTATGAGGAAGTCATCCAAAGTAGCCATATCTGGAAGACTATGTATATCCTACTGCTCTGAATCACTAGGAGTCAAAACTGTTGAATCACAAGTATCATCAAGTAAAATAGTCGATTGAGGAGATAGAGTGCATGGCTCAAGTACTGGATCTGTTGTGAGTATGCCCAAGTTCAAAAAGCCAAATATCTCCTCTGAATCATGGTGTATATGATCAGCAGCTAAAGGAACAAAGTCACCATCAGAAGCAAACTGTGCAAAGGAATACAACCGAGATGAATGATCAACCACCCTAGTAGCAATGACATCTCTAGTCTCCAAGTCACGAATGATAACAAAATCAGGAGTGAACTCCACAGTTCTCCCATCTCCACCATGTGTAATCTGATAAATGGAAAGTAGATTGTTTGTCAAATGAGGAACACACAAGACATCCTGAAAAGTGTTCTCCCTAATGCTAATAGATCCCTTCCCTGTTACACTCATGTATGTATTGTTTCCCATCAAGATAGGAGACATAGAACAAGGCTGAAATGAAGAGAAGATAGTCTGTGAAGATGCCATATGATGAGATGCTCCTGAATCTAGAAGCCATCTTCCTGATCCTAGACTTGAATGAGCACAAAGAGCTTGTCCTTTATATCCTGATGTTTGACCTTTGTCCTTTTTAGACTGTTTTGAAGTAGAAGGAGAAGAAGATTCAGACATTCTAGAAGGCAAATCAATGTGATTCTTTTTGAGAAGATTTTTCAACTCATCAATATCTTTCTTATAACAATAGTGTTCTTCATGTACATCCTTCTTGCAATATGCACAAAAAGGTCTCTCCTTCTTAGATGATTATCCTTTTGAAGAAGATTTTTTCTTTGATTGATCTGAATGTGGTTTTACTTGATTTGAATGTTGATTATTCTTTGCTTTCTTCTATTTCTTATCTGATTCTAATTCTTTCACTTGACTAACCAACAATGCATGAGATTTAGAAGTCTTGATGAGACCCATTGAGATAAGCTTTTGTTGCTCATGTATCAACATCTCAGAAAATGATGCAAATGAAGGTGTAGTGTATGCAGACCCCATAGTCAATCTATGAGTATGAAAGCTAGAAACAAAAGAAGCATAATCAGGACCAAGCTTGTTCATTGTATTGTACACCAACTGGATGTCCTTCTTATCAATTCCACATGCTTTACATTGCTCTTTTAGATCATTGACCTTAGTGATGTAGTCTTGGATGTTGTCAAAGTTCTTAGAATCAAGATTCATCAAATCATTATCAATTTGATAGCCTCTTACTTCATCTTTTGTACCATACAATGTTTTCAATTTTTCCCAAGCTTCATGAGAATTTTTACATGATTCAATCTGAAACAACAAATCTTGAGAAACTAGTCTACGAAGACACCCAAGAGCTTTGGCATGTTTAATCATCCATTTTAACTTTTTCTCATGATTTGTAGGTTCGGGTACCTTATTTTCAACATATAGAGAGTGACCTTCTGTCATTAGTATATTCCATGCATTTTGATGCCATGTTGAATAATTATATGATGTGAGCAAAGGAACCTTAGAATGATCCATGAGAATGAAAGAGCAAAAGCAAACAGATCAATGACAATGCACCAAGAGAACCCCCCAAATTACTCAATCAAGAAACCCCCCAAGCAATATCTGATTTGGAACTTTATATTTAGTGCATTTACAGTTGCTAGATGCCAAAAACAGCAAGCTAGACTTGATCTTAGTGCTTACAAATGCCAAAATAGGCCACAATATCAAGTATAATTTTTGGTACAAAATGAGATCAATCTGATTATACCACTGAGAAGTACACAAAAAATCATGTGCTTTCAAAAAAAAATTCACCTAAAAATGTTACCGTGGGAGCAAGATATGAGCTCCCGAAGTTTCCAAAATGAGGATGAAGCAGCAACACCTCTGACAATCTGCAATTTCTGGAAAAACTAGGCACCAAAACCAAAACCTGATTGCACCAGTGCGTAGAGCACGAAATTTTAGCCCAAATAAAAAAGAAATGCTCGAAAAAAGGAGTTAGAATGAGCAAGATATAAGCGTTTGAAAATGGACTGCAAAATCAAAACTGCAAATGGTGAGGGGGTAGAAATTTTTCAAACTGTGCTGATGTCATCCATGACATATTACTGACATCATCAAAACAGTGTGTTAAATTTGATGTTCAATGGCCCATCACCGGAAAACTGAGACTTTAAACTTAACGGTTGAAAGGCCGTCACTGCTCTCGGTGGTCGGTGGAATATTCGCCGAGAATTTTGTTTGCCGCCATTTGATTTTCCATGCCGGATTTCGGTACCGCCGACTGAATATTCCAGAATCTCGTTGGAACCTGTTTTCGCCGCCAGTAAGTTGAGATTTCTGCCGGAATTTCGATGTAGCGGTGAATATTTGTGTGCGGTTACCGCCGGTAGAGCTTGACGCCAGTCCGCAGATTGATGTGATATCCTGGCAATGGAAATGGGGGGTGGTGGGGCCACATGTCGGCCACTGGGAGACCCACGGTACTGCGGGTACAGATAGTACGCTGTGGTACTGTGAATTGAATGCCCGCAGAAAAGCTTTTCGGCTTTTTGAAATTTTTTGATTTCTCAATAGAAAAATTTTACAATGATTTTAATCGGCAAAAAATGATTTTTTCTAAAATAAAATTTCAAAAATTTTCCGAAAATTTTATTTAAAAATAATCTTACCGTCGGTATTTATGATGACCTGGGGGCTGTACGGCTCTTGGGCAAAAAAAATTTGCTTCACCGGATGACTTGCTCCAAAATGGACAAATTGACAGTCGATCTTAGGGTTTTTGGCCCTTCTGGACGCGATGGCAGGGTCGGATTTGACCCAAAATGCTCCAAAATTGCAGCTACCTTCTGGATCTGGCAACCACTCTTCAGCTTCAAACCCTCCTAGACTTGGCCTCGTATCTCCAATTTGGACGAAAAAAAAGGCAAAATCGACTTTCTCGAACCTTCCAGATGCAATGGTGAGTTCAGATTTGCACCAACAAACTCGGATATGAATCTGCAACAAAGAGCCATGAACGGAACCTCCTCAGATATGGAATCTCTCTTCAGAATAAGACTCTCCAATGGCACCAAACCTGCTCTGATACCATGTTAGAATTGGCTATGGCTGCCACCCAAGATCTATGGACCAAATGGAAAGCACAAGAAAGAGAGAAATGATATGACAAGAATACACTGTATTCAATGTCATTAATATGATATGATTCTGATTATGAATATGATTAATTACAATGAGAAAGACCCCTTGGTTATATAGCCAAGGTGAGAACATAGAAGGGCATAAGATTATGATAACTAGGAAAACCTATCACTCCATAAAAGGTGGAGAGATAATCACATGATGTGTCCACAAAAGGTGGAAGTGATGAGGTAATGACATGTCAAGTCCACCAAAAGTGGAGATTCTCCAACAACCTCCTATGTGGTCCCTAAGTAAACTTAACTAAGGTGTAATTATGACCTAGGACAAGGTACAAGACATTTAATTACACCAACAGTATCCATTGAATACACTTTCCAAGATCTCCCCACACTATTAGACTTATTTTGAGGAACAAGCTTTGATACCAATTGTTGGAAATAAGAAACACTAAGAAGGGAGGTGAATCAGTGTTTTGCAAAAAATAATTATTTTATCTTGACCTTTAATCAACTTAACACATTTAATTAGAATCAATATGTAGAAACAGAAAACAGAAAACCACACAACCATAACACAAGGATTTTTATGTGGAAACTCTATAAGGGGAAAAACCATGATGGATGACCAATCCACAATAAGTTCTAAGTATACTCAAAATGGGAATGCACTTGCATTCAGGCTCATTGCCTTGTGCTCACTACTAAAAATGGGGCTCACTGCCCTTACAAAAGTTTGGAACAGATCCAAAGAAATTGAATTGAGATAATAGCATTTACCAATGCTTGATTACAGTTCCAGTTTTTCTCTGATGTCGAACTTCTATCTTGATGACTGATAAAGAACTTATGCTTTTTTATGCTCAAGTTCGCACACAAAATATTTATGTGCAAGTAAAACTATGCATGATATTTCTTAAATACTACTTAGACATTCACAACATACACATACATAACTTCTTCTCCCATCCAAATGATATGACCGACCATCTAAATATATCCTCTCACAAGGAATCAATCACCATAGGTCAGCTTCAACAAAACTTAATAAAATTTGCAACTAGTCGGCCCAATTGATGGATAATTTTGATGTGGATCCAAACAAGTCGGCTAAACAATAGCTAGGACCAATAATTAAACATCTGAGCTCGAAAATATTTATGTGCAAGTAAAACTATGCATGATATTTCTTAAATACTACTTAGACATTCACAACATACACATACATAACTTCTTCTCCCATCCAAATGATATGACCGACCATCTAAATATATCCTCTCACAAGGAATCAATCACCATAGGTCAGCTTCAACAAAACTTAATAAAATTTGCAACTAGTCGGCCCAATTGATGGATAATTTTGATGTGGATCCAAACAAGTCGGCTAAACAATAGCTAGGACCAATAATTAAACATCTGAGCTCGAAGATAATAAAATAACTTAGCTTTATACATCCACTACACATTATTACCACTGAGTTGGCTTTATCAAGAAAATAGAAAGAAGATGTCCAACCAGACCTACTCAACCATATAGTGACAAAAACAACTTCACAAGATTCAATAATAATATGTTGCACGTGCCTGAAAAAAAAATTCATTGATCAACAACCCAAAATGGTGATCCGGCGAAGCTATCAACTCGAATGCCTTGTTCTATCGTTAACACTACCGATAACACACAATTTTCATTTTTTTTGCCGGTGCGACTGAATGCATAACTGCGGACCAAAAAGGTGACTTTAGTTACCATCAATGACAACACTAGAAGCCAAAAATCACATCCACTTACATCATATTCCAACAAATCCTTCCTCATGTTTCTTTCATTATGAATTCCACTCAATACCTTCTTCAAATATTGGTATTCAATTTAAGAAATCAACTATCTCTTTGCATTCATGCCGCCATTAATGTTTCAGCGCTTAGCACAAGTTTGCAATCTATTCTCACTATCACATCAAGTACCCTGTATCGACAAGACAATTTGAATTTTAGGCGATTCTTTATATTTGGTTTTTTCCAATGTTCACCAAACAACCTGTTGGTTGGAGAAACATGATATATTTCTCACCGATACACAATTTCTCCTCTCAATCTTTGTAAATGTCACTAAATCACTCTGATGATCTTTTGATCTATTCACATCTTCATTGGCAAGAGATCATGCTTTGCTAAGACATTCTGTAGTTTCTCCAATGCTATGAGTCTCCCTGATGTTCATTCCTCCTATCTTGAATATGTTGCCAAGACTCTCACTGATACCATTGGCGTGACATGGAGTGTTGGGAGAACCTTTCAAACTTACACTGATAGCTTCTTATTTTTTTGATATGCTTCTCTATGCCTAATCGGTGAGACACGATGAACTTCTTACCGATGGTAATTCACCAGTAAGACATAATTGCTCGGTATGACTTGTTGGCTTCACTCTAAGGATGCTTGTCTTTCTGGTGATTAGTTTCCTTTGTATCATCGGTGTGAGAGGATAAATGTCTCATCGATATATTTCATCAGTGAAACTCATAAGCTCGTTCTGAATGATAGATCTCACGCCGATATCATTTTTCTTGTCAATGATCTCCTGCGTCGGTGAAACCGTGAGCTATGTCCGCCTAATATGTATTCACCTAGGCACTTTGATCGATATGAAAACTTGGATTTCCTACTGATATGTTGAAAATGCCATCATTGGAAAATAGTGGCTTAGAGATCGGAGAGATCTACACCAACACTTGCCGATATGGATCAAAATGTTTTTACTTAGAGAATTTTTGTGGATCAAATTTGGTTGTGATCACAGGAAATTACATCAAGATTTGGTTTTCTATGAGGAATTTATGAATGTATTTTTTTCAAAATTTAATTTGAATTCATCCAACAATGAAAGATAATAAGATCATTGGTAGTGGGATGATAAATTTTTAGGTACATCAATTATAAATTAAGGTCGTATACCATGGTAATTAACTAATTATATGTCATTTGTGAATTTCAATTTTTTTTATACAGTTGTTCAAGAGTGGGATGCACTACATTTGTACATCGCAAACAATCTTGATTGGATGACGGTATGGATTGAACAATGTCAACAATCTAGTCCTACATTAACATGGGAAGGTGTGGCTTCATTGGTTAAAGAAGCTCATCGTAATGGAGATTCCAATGTTACACCAAGGGAAATTGATTTAGCATATAGTTTCAGAGATGAATAGGTACGTATAAATATATTAATCACCCATATTATTTAATTATTTTGAATTATATTGATGTATATATATGTTTATCAACTGATGATGCAATAATTTTTACATGTTTGAAATATTGCAGGTGAAACACCACAAGGCTATGTGGTGTAGTGGTCATAAATTTTGAATCAAAAAGTTGGATGACATGAAGAAAATTTGTGATTCTAGGATAACTGCAGTCTTTCAGGTGACTAATGTTTCATCTAGAAGTGACATACATCCAGAAGTCTCAGATAACGATACTATGGGATTTTGGATGATATACTTGATTGTGACTTTAAGTCCTTCAAATTGGTTATGTTCGTCATCCAATGGTACAGGCTATGATTGAATAAAAATGATCCTGAGAGAACTATTATTGAACATGATAATGGATTTACCATGGTTAATACAAGGTCGATCGAGCTGGAAATGAGCCCTATGTTCTTCCAAGCCAATGTGAGAAGTTATTTTACTTAGAGGTTCCAGGTAAACTAGGTTGGTCATTTGTTGTTAGACATGATCCAAGAGGAAAGCCAGTAAAGTATAATTTGGTGGAAGAAGAAGATACCGAAGAACTAGAAGATGATGTAGATGATGATCAGGATCAACAGTTAGTTGATGATGTGCCTAATGAAGATGTCGAAGAAGAGGAACTAGATCATGATGATGTAGGAGTTAATGTTCATGATTATGATATCCATGTGGATGATGACATTATCAAAACTGATATCAATGATGATGATGATGATATGACCAATCATTACAATGTAAAATTTGGATTGGATGATATAGACAAAGAGTTGGATGAAGAAGAACATCAATGACATTGAAATGTATGAGTTATGCGATTATATTATCTATTTGATATTGATTTATTGATAGAATTATATTTGACTTATATGGTTACATAATTAATTCATGATGTACTTTTTAATGTTGTTAATTCATGATGTTTTTGAAAGAGGAAAAAATTGGTTTTACAAGGACCCGAAACCACAAAGTTTACAAGCTAAAGATAAAAATGTTAAAGATACCAAAATCAAAAAGGCTATAAAAACAATAACAGTAAAATTCCACAGCCACCAAAAAGGCCAGCGAAGGCCATAGAACCAAAAAGCTAGACAAAACACCAGCAACAGTTAAATTTGGGTCCTTAATAAACCCTATGTCTCAACCTCTAGCTCGTTCATATCCTGAACCCCCCTCTTTAAGATCTAAACCATCTAGATAGTGGGAGACACTTTCCTTTTAAGATTGGTGTAGGTTCTTTTTGAAATACCTTGGTCCTCGTTCTTGCTTTCCTTGTTCTCTACTAGATCAACAACCAATGAACCCTGTTGTGGTTTTTCCAGCTTTTCAGACATAACATTGATGATAATGGCATTGTGCCTAGCCATTTTATGGTTTTATTCCACAACAGTTTTCATGTTATTTTTAATTTTACCCATTTCTACTTCCAGAGACTTATACTTTTCCTCAATGTCACCTCCTTCCTTTCCATTACTGTTCTTTTTCCATTTCCCTTCTTCGTTGCTAAGAGCCACCAACTTCAGTTCCAGCTCCTCTGACTTACTATACAGAGCCCTATTTCTTTGGTTAAGATCATTAATTTCTTGATAGGCCCATTTCAAAACCCTGAAAATGTCACTAATGTCATTTGTTGTAGAAGCAAGAATGTCACCAAATTGAATCTGGTCTAATATGAGGCTAACATCACTCGGGTTGGGGGAGCTAGGAAATCTGGTACCTTCTAATTCATGATGTTACAACTATTGTAGCTCTCCTAGAAATTTCTATATGATCAAATCCTAATTACTCTACGACTATTTATCATTAGATATTATTTGATCATATCTTTGGTTATTTCATTCCCAAAAATTAGTGTTTCCTCATGTTGACCCCGCATAGTGACATGTGAATGGGGCCAACATTGAATTTTTTTCAATTTGTGCTTGTATGTAGTGAAAATTGACATGGTTAGCCTAGACGCATGCATTCACAATATGGGAGGGTTTTGAGACTCAAACATGAGGTCATGCTATATAGAGGCATCTCGTCCTTCATAATAATACAAGTTCCCTGATTCTTTGTCTCTTTCATATATTGTTCTTAGCATTTCTTTGCTTAATGGTTTCAAAAGATGAGGCTCTTTGAGCCTCACCTTGGATCTATTACACATCAATTTCTACATTTTCATTAGCAATGAATATTTAGATGATCTTTAAAAATCTCATTGAATATAAAGATGATAATAGGAAGCTAAAAAAATGAGTATATTTTGTTTATGGAACCTAAACCACAAGGTTTGTCACTCTAATGCTAAAATCAAGTCAAATAAACCCCTAACACCTATTGGAAAATTCAAAACATGCCTTTCTTTCAAATTCACAAGAATGTATAAACCTTTTGAAACCACACATGCATGTTATGAAAGTGTATGGAAATCCTACTTATAGCAGAAGTTCACATGATAAGCTAACCAATGGCACTATATTGGAGGATAAACCCACCTATGGAATTAATTTAAGAGGTAAGGGGTGCCTCTTAGTGGAATTTTGAGTCTTGGATTAATCCATAGTGCTAAAATTAGTTCTAATTTTCTTCCCTTGGTGTTATATTTATCTCTACAATTTCCCATACTTAACCATTTCATCATCCCTTTTCACAAGCTATTTGTATCATAATATAAACTTGGTCCAATCTCACATTAGCCCCTTAGGTAATTATCCATTTCCTCCAAGTTGAATGGAACCTTTTGTACCAATGCATCTATGTTTTCCTACCCTAATGGATCAAGACTTGACATCACCTTAACAATCTTCGTTATGTCATAGAATATCTCCGAAGTGCCTTTGGCATGCTTTAGATATGTCAATATTAACTAGATTGAATATATTAATTTTAAAGTCTCTTAACACATTCCATGACAATAAAATGACTCATTTGGATTAAGGAATACTTTCCTAAACCATTCCTTCATATTCAAAAATCCCTTCTCACACCCACATCATAATTCATATCCATGTTAGTTGTAATGAGTGTTTTAAACCAACAATCAATGAATCATAGGATAGAAGAAAACTCGTTATGAACAAGGATAAGAATCAAAGAGACTAAAAGAATCGATTCACTATATATGCTCCCCATTACTGTAATAGACCAATGTAAAAAAATAAGTCATAACAAGAATACGACAAAAAAAAACTAGGAAAAGAAATCTTGTTGGCTACATTAATAAGACATTGATTACAAGCATTTCTTCCATGATGTTTAAATGAAAAAATATCAGATAGCTCAATCTTTAGTCAAGTAGTATTTCAATCACTGATTCTTAAATATCCATCATGATTAAACATCACATATCATAAGCCTTTTCGACAATCACTAGGACTGTAGATAATATTCAATCATGTCATAGGAAATAAATCATCAAAATTAGAAAGAAAGAGAAAACCAACTATATAAGCTCAACAAGCCACCATACACAAATTATATTTTGTAGAAAATAAAATAAACTATATGTTGACATAGCATATATATTTTGTATATAAACTATATGTTGACATAGCATATATATTTTTTATAATATATATGTTGACATAACATATATATAAACTATATATTTTGAATTTTAGCCCCACGCACGTAGGAGCATGACATAGCATACTGCACCGAGACCCTAACTAGATAGTTGCGTCGAGAACCACTGCATCCATCCCCTGAGTGGAGAGTTGTGAGACTTCACTGGATGAGTTATGCAAGGCCATTGAGTCAAGGAGGAAGACTAGGAACCATTTGGTAGGAGGAAAGAAAGAGCGAGAGGTGAGGGCACCCAGAAAGGGAAAATCAACCAAAGGACAATGACTGCAAGTGATTTTCCCCCACATTTAGAAATCTTATTGCAAGTACAGTGATTTAAACTCTGTTTGTCCCCATCGAGGCGTTTCATGCTATATTTTGGTCAATTCGAGCCAATGTCCCATTGAAAAACCCAAGTACTACCTAGTACTGGTGTCTGGTTAGTTTGAACAACCAAGCTCTGAGATGTTAAATCAATTGGGTGGCCATTTTTGGCCTATGAACTGCAGTTTATGTATCTTTCTTAGCATATTTTTTCTACTATAATATTGAAAGGAATTCCCATCACATAATAGCACATGAAGTTCACTAGGGTTCAAATTTCTAAATTTTGATGAAATAAATTTACATATTGAGATCCACAAATGATCAAAGGGATTGAAAACAATACATGGTCTATGAGTGCAATGAAAAATGCCTAGTTCCTGTCCATAAGAGAATGTATATAAGTACATGATGCAGATTCATAGGAAGGAAAAAAACTCACACAATCTCATTTGACAAGTCACAAACAATCTTGAACTTTCCCTCTTTTGACACACTTATTCAACTATATTTCCCTTCACAAATCTCAACAAAAACACTCAACTTTTTATTTAGAGTTCCAAACCATTACCAGACCTTCAAACACCTTATCCAACTTCATCTTGATCAAAATAAACAATTACCCAGTCTTCCCTTTCATTTTACCATTAACTCTCTTTATGACTGTCCTAAACTTCACAATTTCAACTCAACATAAAGTAATCTGACCCAAAACAATATTTAGGCTAATATAGACCACAAAATTTCCATTCCATTTCACTTCAAACAAATGTAAACCATCTCCCATCCTTTATTCTTAATAATTTAACAAAATGATATACTGTACTTTCATTTTAGTCTCTAAAACATGGCTATTATTAGACAGATCGGTCAAAGCTATGGACTTTTTAACTTCATGCTTACACCAAACCTTATATGAAATGAGATCAAATTATACCTTGGTAATCTCTTAACCAAAACAATCAAGAACTCACACTTAATCATCAAAAGCCCTTAAAGTTCTTACTGTCACTAGTTCCTTCATACCTTGTTTGCAACGCTTGTAGGTCTGCCAACCTATTTGTCAGGGATTAATTCACAATATAAGCACTATTGCACAAGTCTTTCCACACTTTTCAATTCCCTCCTTGCAGATCTAAAACATATTTGAAATGGGTATCAAAAAATTTACAACACAAGCTTCAAATATTGTTGTCTTAGATAGATTTAGGCCTAATGAGGCCTGATTTGCATAAGGGCTTGTTGCTTTACTAACTCCTAAGCAAAGTACACTTGTCTAGTGCTTGGGACATGTTTAGTTTGACTGGTATATGCTCTTCAAAGCATCAAAGTCCATTTACAAAGTATTTTCACAAAACCTTAAGGGCTTAACCTTCATAATTACTCTGTTCACAGACTGTACACATAGTTTTTCAGTCAAGAAACTTCATTCCCTCGCATCTTATATTTATGATTTTTCCCTAAATCCACTGAAACATGAAAGAAAATTCATAGTAGGATAATCTCACAAGAAACTAGAAGATTCCACCAATTAATAAAGGAGAAACATAATTATTTCTATCTCTGCTTACCGTAAATGAGGGTTTTAGCAGTTTGAAGTAAATCCATAATAACTCACACAAATCTTAATTAAAATGCATGAAATTTGATGTAACAGGAAGGTGATTGAGATTATTACCATATCCAACCATTCTACCATGCCTTCAAGGTCATAAAATTCCGTACAATGCCTAGAAATGCAAGATTTCTGAAGAAAAGTGATTAAAAATTAGAGATTTTCCTTGAACTTATTCTTTATTCAACCACCCTCGAAGTTCTAAAAGATACAAGAGCCTTTTTAAAGGAAAATAAACTGACTTTTAGCCTTCTAAATTCTTCTAACCAACCCTAATGACTCTTCATCTCTTAATATTTCATTTTTGATTAAGTTGAAAACTTTTTACATTGTTTTCATTTTTGCACTTTTGGACTTAATAAACACCAAATGACCTCAACATGACCAAAAATATATGAAACATGACTCTAATAACATGATTTACAAAGTAGGAACAATAAAATTGAATCAAATTTCAAAACATTGCTTCATAGAGGCCTAATTATGCCAAGGTGCTCCTGCACCAGTACAAGAGATGAAAAAAAGACAAGGAGCCATTAAAAACTTCTGAATATTTCACTGACTCAACCAAACCTCCAAAAGAATAGTACATATGCTAGCACTAGGGAAAGCCTGAAAGAGAACACTAATGAAAGTGGATTTTTTTTTTTCAAGTTCCAGAAGAGTATAAATGGTTTGAAGATGTTGTGGGTGTTTGGAAAATGGTGAAGGAATGTTGGATAGGGAGGGACCCAATTAGCCTCTTTAACTAGATTCTTAAGAAAGAAAGAAACTCTGATACATTTTGGGGTTCTTCTGAGTAGGGCCCATCTTTTATTATTTTATTTGAGGGACCCAAAAAACTATAGGGGTAGAAACCTGTGGAGCTTAATCATTAAAGGAAAGGGGTCTGTCCATTTAGAAATAGACTAAAAGGATGGTTGCATGAGGGGCTATTTCACATCAAAGGTGGTCCAAAAAATTTCATAAACTAACTAACTAGAAACTAGTACTACCTCAGAGGGACTATTTTCTTCGAGGAAGGTGGTCCAAAAAATTTCATAGACAAGTACAAAAAGTAATAGTAACCTTCCACCAACTAACCCAATCAACCTCCAAGAAACAAGACAATGACTCCTCTAGATTCCTAAAACCCAAGGCTTCAAAACACAAGGTTGGTGACCCTCCAAACCATTCCCATGCTTACTAGGTGATCTTAGATCAGACCCTTACAAGGTTTATTGATACAATCACAACTATTGCTACCTCTACATGAATTTGACTAGTAGTGACAACCTTTGTTTTTAATCCTCCAACCCCATAACTTGGGATCAAATCACCATGAAAGAACCTCATCCAACATCCTTATGAATGCAAGTACCACCAAATAGGTATTTTTCAGATATGTCTTCCTCGAGCGAGTGAAATTCATGAAGAGAAGAAGAGGTGAGGCATGTAGTAGGTCTAAAAGAGGGAGATCAACTAGAGGTCAAAAGATTAGAAGAAAGTTCTATAAATGCATGGAATTTTTTCTTGCTAAAGGCGGGTCATGTTCTTATGATGATGAGAGCATAGGTGACATTGAGGTGCCCTTGAGGTACAAACATCTATGCAAACAATGGGTACCTAAGGAAATTCCTCCAATAAACACTAATTTTTGTGTCAACGAGAGGATATATTGCATAGCACCATCGTCATTACATGGTTTGGGCCTATTTTGCATGGATGACATAAAGGTTTGTTATGAAAAAATTACTGAATTGATGGAGTATGCTGGACCCTATTACAGTTACAAAGATTGGATGCAGCTAGTTTGATAAATATGAAGTTTGCGTAGGTATGCACTGTCAGCAAATTATATGTAGCTAAAAGATAAGGATCAAGATAAAGGAGTGGCTATGTATATTGATGAAAGGCTAAAAGCATCAGGGAATATTGTAGGGTTTATAAATAGTACATGACCTAGGTCAACAAATAAGCAACCCAATTGCATATTCGAGGCACATGAGGGAAACCTTGTATTCATATGTGCGATAAAATCAATAACTACGGGGGAAGAGTTGCTAATCGATTACAATTTGAATCGCATAGATACAAACATAGTTACTATGGGGGTGGTACAAACTATATACCATTTTATTATTATTATTATTTTCATAAGTCTATTGGTTTCATTTCAGTAATGTTTTTTTATATTTAATTTTTTTCACAACAGGACATTGGTCATAGGGGGAGGGCTCCAACCCAGAGCACAGATTGTGATGCATCTTCACGTGCTTCTACCTGACAAGTTTACCTCATTGTAACTATAAAAATTAGATACGAGAAATTTTTATTATTATTATGTTTTTTCATTAGTTTATTTAGTTAATTTCGATAATGTTTTTAACATTCTTGTCGCAATCAGATGATTGGGGAAAGGCACCAGCAGTAGAGGAGAGCATCCATAGGGAGGTGCAGTCACTATTATGTGATGATGACATCGCATATTCCGCAAACCCTCTGGATATGATAAGGAAGACCCAAAAAATATGCAATGAAGAAATCCTTAAGTTGTTATTCATAGTGCTTCAAATAGATGAGATAAGAGAAAGGGTTAAAATATTGACTGAGAGACAACAGAACTTGCAAGTAAGCTGTCATGAGATCTTTAATTATAACATAAGTTCATTCATGGTTTTATATTTTGTACTCTTTTATGTCATAAACTAAAATATGTGTTGTTTTTATAGGATTTTTTACGTCTTCATGATGTTGTTCGCCATGATCAGGGTACTGCAGGTGCTTCCCGGGGAGTAGGGGTTGGTACAAGTGTCAATCCTGATATTCTTGTGCATACATCACATCATTTGACCCCATCATCCTTGCCTATATTGTCGACTGAAATGTTAGCAACACATAGCATGCAGGCATCGGGTAGTGTACCCTCTTGCAATGAACACATGCTAGGACATGCGTCAGGACATGTACCTGGGGATGTAGAGGCCACTAGTACTGGTGATGTTTTAGCAACATTTCCTGGATCTTCTCGCATTACTAGTACGGGAACATTGCCTATCACATTTGTGGTGACTAAGGATTTCATTCCCATAAAGATAGAGAAGGTCCCAGGTACTTTAAAATGTTTTAATTATTATTATATATAATCCAATTGAAATTTACTTATTGATCACTCTTTTTAGACTAATGATCCCATGATCTTTTTGCAGGAAATGATGTTTTTTATAAACATCTAAATGATATTACATTGGAGATCTTCAGGCCCACCATACGTACATGGTGGAATACCCAAAATCAAGATTTAAAAGATGATCTCATTAACTGTTTAGTTGTGTTGTTTGGTAGTAACACATTCAACCAAACCAAGGTCCTTAAGAAAGTTGGTACCTATCTAAAGTATGTGAGGGACCAATATAGGTCACATTTAGAGAAGAAAAAAAAGTATGAGCATCCCCCCATGCTTCTAGAGAGGGAGTGGAAGGACCTAGTTTCAGATGGAAAGGAGAAGGCTTAAAAGAAAAAAGGAAAGACACCACCAGGCCAAGGAAGGTATGTGATACTATCAACAATGTAATTATATATTGATTACTTTTTATTTTTACATAATCTAACGTATTTCAAACTTTTCATAGGCTACTTGACACATCGAAGGCAACAAAGGAAAGGCTAGAAAAACAAGGGCAACACAAACTTGGCTCTGGTGATTATATGAAATTAGCCACACAAATTGTAAGTATCAATAAATGAAATATTGCATCCAAATAATAAATTGCAAAAAAAATTAGTTTTATAACACCATAGAAGTAAAATTCATGATCTTATGCAAAAATGTAGGGCTTTGAATTCAAAAAAGTTCCCATAGAAGAGGACCTGAAGATTGCCTTCTAGCAAGGCTATGGAGTTGTGGTTGAACACCTAAAACTCTTGACTAGGAAAACACAAGCTTCCACTATATCCGACACATAGGTAAATAAACTCAATGAAGTTTATTTGAAATTGAATACTTGTGCAATCTATTCAATATTAATTTCCACCATAAAGTAATTATGGGCATTTTGTTTTAAACAGGAAAGCAATGATAATACTACACATGACATTGGAATGAAGCCTAGTGAGGGTGGAGCACAACCTACAGATGAAGGTCATGATGTGCATCTCGGTATTGGATGTATTCATGTGCTATACAAAACGTAGTATGGATTAATACAATTAAACATATTTAATTGCAATTGGTGTATTAATTAATGCAACCTTTTGTGTTTCAACTTTAGAGCATGTAGAGCGTGATCAACATGTTGAGCGTGATTAGGCTAGACAAGATCAAGAACATGATGTGGCCCCATCAGGTAAATAGGACCACTCTAATATTCTTTTAAACATATTTAATTGCAATTGTTGTATTAATTAATGTAACCTTTTGTGTTTCAACTCCAGAGGATTTAGAGGGTGTTCAACATGTTGAGCATGAGGCTATAAGACAAGATCAGGAACTTGATGTGGCCCCATCAGGTAAAGAGCACCACTCTAATGTTCTTTTAATTAATGAAATACTTGTAACAATAATAATAAAACATATTAATTTAACATTTATTTGTTATTGTTGCAAACCCCCCTTGCAACATCCTCCATGTCATGAGTACACGACTAGGCATACATTAAGATCACAAGCAGAGGGAAGAACTGAAGGGGGGACAAATATTTAGAAAATGATACTCCACTTCTTTTTTTAGCTGCAAAAAAGAAACAAAAAAAGGTATTGTAATCATATTATGACAACCATATTTTTGATAATATGTTAATGAACGTTAAAAACTGATATTTTTGACAACCATATTTTTGATAATATGTAAAAAATGAAAGAAAGAATGTTATATGTTAATGAATGAATGTTATATGTTATTAATGGATGAATGAGTGATTAATGTTATATGATCGGGCATTGGGAATTGACAGTGATGTGAGGGGAGGGGGGAGAGGCCAAATGAGCTTCCACCATCACATGGTTGGCCCTATTAAGTAGAGAATATTAAACTATTCTTGAAACAAAGAGAAGCTCAATAAGGTAATGCACTTTTCAATATTTCATTATGTTGCACTTTTAAGCTCATGCGATTTTCATTAGTTCTATTTGCTTCAATATGTTACCCTTTGTACTTATTTTACTTTTTAACACATCTCATATGTTACCGATGGTGCTAGGTTGTGTAGTTGTTACATTATGCTAGAAAATAAGAGTAAGTCAATATAATTATGTTAATGATTGACATTTGTAGTATTTTAGTGATTAAGGGATCAAATCCATTATGATGAGATTTGCATTCTACCAATTATGATAGTATTATAGTAAGATGGCATTAGCATTCAATCCTTCCCATGTTGATTCTACATATGACTTCAAATACGGTGTTCGTTCAGTTCGGGTATCATAAAACGGGTCTATTTTCCAAGTAATTTTTACTCGCCATGTGAAATGGATTTTAACTTCAAATTTAAACTTAATGATCTATTCAACTATACTGTTGGCATGTATATGGATTTTTATTTGAAATATGTAGGGAGGTGGCAGATCTTCGGTAAGAGAAACAATAGGAAGAGTAGCTGCTGGAGCTGTAGCAAAAAAAAATCTTCAGCTAAAATTTGGGACTGAGGTATGACCATACTACTTATCAGCATCATAATTTGTACCAATCCCCATTTCTAAGTACCAACTTAGCAAGAAACACCAATCTCTTATCTTAGGAAGCACCAACCTCCAAATGAACTTCTTCAATGAATGATGATCAATTGATTTTCCTTCATAAATATCTTCTTATAGATGATACATATTTAACAAATTTGATGCAATCATCTACATATATTTTCCTTCTCAAATCTGCATATATTCCTTTTCAAAATTGCATATACTCTGCTTTCAAATATGCATAAACTCCCCTTTCAAATCTAATTATAACATATTCATATATTTGCTGCTATACTCAGAAATCTACTCTTAATTGGACTTGCTATAGTTTCCATGTGTGGGTTTTCAACACTATGCCCATATGCTTTGGGACTTGCATTACTGCAGGTCATGTGAGATGTATCCAACAATTTCTATGGCATTTTTTTCCCAAGTCTTCATTGTTGGGTCTTCTACCATTGTTCTTATAATCTATTTACTCACTATATGTATCCAAGACCCATTGTTCACACATTTCAAATTGAAGAGATATAATTACCAAAGATTGCATCAGTTTTGACGTTTTGGTACCTTAAAATCCCTCTAAGAAAAATCATTTGATAAATAATCCATATCGACATGAGTGGGTGCATGTCTCTCTAATCCATAAGCTACTATATTCCAATGTAGGTGGTTTGGGCATATCGGCGAGAGGTCAAAACTGTCACACTGATCAAATTTCATAGGAGGATACATACCGAGAAGATATAGCCTATGGTCTTGCTGATGAAGAAGTTCCTTGGCAAGACAAATACTCTCAAAATGAGATCCATAAGTTAGTCTAATCATACATATCTCACCAATGAAATACCATCGGCGAGATACCCATCCTATCTCATCAACAAAGCACGAAGAAATTTCCCCAGTGAGACAAATACTCTCGGAATGAGTTTGAAATGTCTTCTTGTCACATTGATGGAAGTTCAATCGGCAAGAGTCTTGGCGACACACTCAAGATCGAAGGAATGAACATTAGGGAGACTTATAGTGTCAGGGAAACTGGAAGATGTTTGAATGAATAATTTTTAAAAAAAAACTATAGGGTTTCATCGCAATTTCTACAAACATAGCACGACGAACCACACAAAATTGCGACAAGGTTGTTGTACACGTGACATAGTTTTTGTCATAATGACAACGATTGTTTGCTCCACCTTGTCGGACAATGGATGAACATTTGGTGTTTTTTCAATGATTTCAATTGGGTGTTCTGCAACGTTTTGTGATTTTTTATGTTGATAGATGTACAAAGTTATGTTGATCTTGTAGCAGACATGACCAACATTTTCCATGGTGCTGACCGATGATGTTGGGTCATGGTTTCAACGTATTAAAATTTGTCGTTAAAGTGATGAAATTCCAATGACAAAATTTAAATCAGTGTTGCATCGGTAAGGCGACAATATTTTGTCAATATGTCACCAAACATTCATCGGAATTTGTAGTCAAATATAGTACAATGAATAATGAAAAATAAAGGAATTGATGAATGAACAAAGCTTGTTACAACTCATCAAACCCTTAATGGTTTCCCTTAGAGGAATGAAGTCAAACACATCACTCTAAGGCTTGGATATTGCATGAATTGTCTTGATTAATTAATACTTGAATGCTTGAAACCTACATCACAATGTTAGCTCCAAAACATGACATGAACACACATGAACATTGACATGATGATATGATCTTGATTGTTGTTGTAGATGAATGATAAATTTTCTCTTCAATACTCTTGAAAATAATATTTACTCTTGTGAAAGTTTTCTTAATGTTAGATTATGTTACTTCTTAATTGTTAGCTTTGAATTGATAAAATAACTATGTATTTATAGGTGTTTATCTAATTTCCTAAAAATTAGATTCCAAAAGCCAACACTAGAAACTTGAATTTGAATCATTAAAATACCACCAAAAAAATATTAAAAATTGGGTCCTAGGACTTAAAGGGGACCCATTCTCCCTTGGGAGAATGCATCCTAGGACCTGAGTCTAGGAAACTCAGTTTCCAAGTTAATTTAATTAATGTTGGTAATTGTTTCATTTATAAGTTTCCCTTTCAGAAAACAAGAATAATAAGGCTTTAGAATGCATAATTTTGTCAATTAGAGGCTTAATTAATTCAAATTAATTAAGGGGATGCAAACATAGTTTAAAATTGTAAAGGCATACAATTTCCTACACTACATTTAGCCCCCACTTTAGTGAGAGTATGAACTTACGCTCAAACTTGCACTATAGTAGACACATAAGTCAAGAGAGGTCCAATTGTGCAACTGTTGAAAAGATAAGATGACAAGGATCAAGGAGGATGATCAAACCCCCAAGATCTAAGATCTCATAGAAAACCAACAAAGGAACAAAGAGGCACATGAATGTAGTAGCAACACAATATATACAATCATACACTGTCAAAATTAATGCAAAGAGAAAAGGAAAGGAAACGGGTGGATCAAGCCTCAACTATTTGTCCTAAAGGTATGGATCAAACCTATTGGGATTAAGGTGTCTCAACCTTAGAGTCCTAACATTGATTTAATTAATGTAATTAATGTATTTATTTTTGTTATTCAAATGCCTATGGTGTCATGCCAAAAATTGGTACCCACCAGCTGGGTGGCATCCCCGTTGGAGGTGACTGGATGACACATCATCATCCCAAGTGGACATAGGAATCCCACTTTGGAATCTATTACATATGAAAAATTCTATGATATGTCATAAGTCATATTTGAATGCATGGTTGAAAGTTGGCACCCAAGCTGGGTTATGACAGGATGTAAGAGAATCAATTATTTTTAGCTAGTAATGATAGATTCTCTTACAACTGTAAGTGTAGTCAGCTATGACATGTTCTATGGCAGTTGTAGGATGTGTAAGGCATCTGTCATAAGCTATTTTTAGCATATTCTAGGTGTCCAAGCTTGGAAGAAGAAGAATATTTTCATTTTTGACACTTGTTGAGGGTGTAAGGGAATATGTCACATATGTCCAAAAGCATGTCTAAGGTGTTGGAAATTGTGCCATATGGATTTGGATGCCCCTCACCTTCTAGATGCTTCTTGAAGTTTGTATCACTCTATTTATTGAGTTCCTTGAGTTGTAGAATGTATAGTTTGTTTGCAGGTAACAAAGGGTTGTTGATATCACTCCAGAATAGGTGTTTGGTTGAAGCACTTGGGTATGTATAGGATCATTATGGCCCAAAAAGTGGTGATATGATGTGTATGTGTAGGGTATGTGGCTGACAACTTTTTTTTACCCAAAATTTATAAAACTAAAAGGGTTTTTAAAGGAGATTCTCAACTTTCCACCAATATAAATTATGCTTTACTTTGAATTTAATAAATAATAATTATTCATTTTCTATTTGAATTATAACTAAAGTCATGATTGATAGGATGATTGAAAAACATCTATAGCTTTCAAATGGTATCACATTTTTTGAATCTGAAACATGTGTCACATTCTATGCTTCGCATGCTATAGGATTTAAAAAAAATGAATTTCATGAAGTTTTGACCAAGTTAAGGTGGTAAGACATACAAGTTTTCTTATTTTTTAAAAGTTGTAATAAAAATTCATAATTAATTATTTAGTTGGAAAAAAATTACAAAAAAATATACATCACATCCAGACATGAGTCCTCTAATTTATATCTAAAATCTTATAAAAAAATATTATTATTTTATTGTGGTTAGGGTGGTCAGACACACACCTACTTCTTATTCTTTCCCTAAAATTGAAGTACTACTACATTGAAATTTCAAATTTTCACCAAATAGATTTTTTTTTAAAATAAACCTAGTAGTTTAGAAACTACATTAAATTTGCTACATATTATATTGTTACATATTTTTGAAAAAATATAGATAACTTATTCAAATTTTTATGTCAAGTTTCCTAACTTTGATTTTTCTGAATTTTTCACCACTTAAGGGCCTATTTTTTCCGTGATGATCCTACACATACCCACTTGTAGAAGAAGGCTATGTACTTGGTGATGTATTGTAACTCCTATTTGAAGTAATACAATAGTACTGTGCTTTTAGAGGGTGGGATTTTTTACCCGAAAGGGTTTTCCCCACGGTATATTTGGTGTCAATATTTTATGCATTGTTGTTCTATTTCCATTATTCTCTATGTGTATCTCATATTGTAAAAACATAAGGTGTTGTAGATAGGGAAAATCAGATTTAGTGTTAAAAACAATAAACTAATTAAATCCTATCAAGCACCATGAAGCAAAAACTAGAATGAAAATGCAAATAAACAAAGGAAATGCAAAATGATTCACAAACTAGACTTGATTGACCTTCATGGCTCTTCTCCACCTGCATAAGAATGCAATATTTTGAAGGTTGGTTGTTGGAGGAATGTTGGTTGCTCAATTCAACAGCATAACGACCCGATGAAAATGACAAATAGAGAATGATAGAGATGGATTGAAGAATGATTTTGACAGAGTGAGGATGCTAGACGAATCAACCCCCCTAAATGGATTGTGAGAGGTTGTATTTATAGAGCCTTGATGTGGATGGAGATAAGATTTGATAACATTCGATAAGGATTTGATTTTTTTTTATTTGATCAAGGAGGAAATAAAACAAGATAAGATAAGATGTGAAAAGATAGAAAGATTTTGATTCTCTTTTAACGGAAATAAATCCTGGAAAAGATGAGAAGGATAATTGATGAATTATCTAATTAAACAAATTAATTAGATACACGAGTTTCAATTTTGGAAAGAAAGTGAAAAGATCTTTTTAAGATTTTATGAATTAAATAAATATTTGATTTATTTAATTGATGTTGAATTTGTGATTTCATCAATTAAATAATATAAATTATTTAATTAACATTAGAAGAATTAATGGAAATGATTTAATTAATTAAATAATATAAATTATTTAATTAATGTTAGAGGAATGGATGGAAATGATTTAATTAAATAAATAATATAAATTATTTAAATAACATTAGAGGAATGGATGGATTATGCATAGGAAGGGAATAAATGAAATTAGTCAAATAAATAAGATTTATTTAACTAATTAGATGATGACATGGGTACCTAGGGAAAAACATACTAGAAGATGTCTAAATGATGCAATGTTGTGGCAAAGTGTTGTAAGAGGACATTTTTGGGTGTCTACATTTTGCCCCTCTTTGAGATGATGTTCGAGATGATGATATTTGTGTCGAGTAACATCATTTCAAAGAAACAAAGGTATGGATAGAGGAAAATGGATAATGATAGAAACATAGGATGATAGAATGATGATGCCCCCTCGAGAGGATAGGCAAGTTGAACAAACACAAGTAGGCTCTCGAAATGAAATGGATGGGTCAAGAACTAAAGATGAAGGAATGGATAGAAGAAGTGAAAGATGCATTATGTTGCAATGAAAGTGAGCAACCATGATGTTTGATTTAGCACAAGATGTTATGCACCAAGGTATAAGGACCAAGGTGACGATGTGTCTCATGCCCTAGCGTAATACAACCTTGTCTAGATGTATGAGGAAGTAGACTTAAATCATTAAAGTCCTAATGCACAAAAGGTATGATGTGACCTTAGATGCAAAGGATAGTGCAAAAAGCTACTCCAACATACATAAGATAAGAATATTAGCTAGAATGATATGGATTTGATACAAATGCAAGATAAAATGATAACACACATGAGCAAGCAAGCAAGAATGCACAAATGATTCAAAAACAAACAAGGTAGTGCCCTTGTCAAGCTATAAACCATTGATTGATGGATTGATTGATGATGATAGTGTTGTCATTGCAGGGAACGACATATCCCTAGATCAACACAAGGAGGATGATAATCGATTGATTGATTGGGTTTACAACAAGATTCGGATCAAGACCAAAGGATGTGATTGGATAATTTGACAAGATTGATCGACTTGATTGGTATGGATTAAGGATTGACTTGCATTTGGATTATTTATTGGATTGATTTGATTGATTTGAAGAAATGGTTTGTAATGATATGATTGATTGGATGATACGATGTGATGAATTGAATAGAAGAATTTATGTGATTGGAATGATTTAGGTTGAAGTGATTTGATTAGATGACTGATTGATTGAATTGAGGAATTGATTTGATTGGAATGATTTTGATTGATTCGATTGATTCAATTGATTTGATTGGATGAAATGGTTTTGATGAAGATGATTGATTTGGTCGGATGATTTGATTGAGGTGAGGGATTGAATCAATGAAATTGGAAGAAGTAATTAGATGGATTGATTTTATTGCTTGTATTTTTGTTGGCTATTTGATTTTTTTTGTATTTTTGGGGATATTTTATTTTTTCTATTTTTAGAATATTTGATTTTTTTGGATTTTTTGAAATATTTTGATTTTTTGGATTTTTAAATGTTTTTTGGGATATTTTGATTTTTTTTCAAATATTTTTTATTTTTTTGGATTTTTTGAAATATTTTTGAGGTGTCAAAGGATGAAAATTTGAGTAGCCTTTGTGCTAGATACCAATGACAAGGGGAAAACCAAGTCTAGGTGCAAGGAGATAGATGGGATCGATGGATGAAAGGGTGGGTGATGGGATAAGGGATAAAAGGCTTCTGATAGATGGATGGATGGAAAGGATAGGTCATAGTGAATGGAATGGATGTATGCATCATAGGAGAGCATGGATGTGATTTCCAAACACTATGTCACATAGGAATAACATGCCCCATTTGAGGTACAATACTTAAGATTTTTCATGGCAAAGCTTATGACAATAGGATAATGATAGGATTGTTTGGAAAGATGAGGTATGTCAAGAGATACCCAAAAAACATGTTTCAAAATTTTTCCCCTATGTCTTCATCAAGATCAAAAGGAGAATGGTGGATAAGTGGACTTAATCTGATATGTATGTATGATGGATAAAGATGGTAGGTAGGATGGAAATGAAAAGACATAAATGATAGGCTAGATAGATAAGACAATTTTCCCCCAAGTGTAAGTGGCATAGAAGATCAACCTACACATGACACCTATTTTCCAGGTTTTCATCATGGTACTTATCCAAGGTTCCTATTGACCAGGTTTTCACCGTTGGATGAAGGGATTTCTCTTTACTTTTTTTTTGTTTTTTGAATTTTTTTTTGACTTTTTGGATAGGAGAAGGGGAATATGGATAGGATGGACTCAAGTGTCTAGTTGCATGAAAGGTGATAGTCCCACTAGGGATGGATGTCATTGCATGGATCATGCCAAATGTCATTATGCTCATAGATGTCCATAAGGGATGACATGAAAGGGAGATGGAGTAGGTAGATGGATTATGATGTGGATTATGGAGGAAAATAATGGATTATGATTCAAATTATGTACAAAAGATGATAGGGATTATATGGGACTTATGGAAAAGATGAATGAGGAGGCTTAGCCAAAAGCATGCACCATAGGAAAATGGTGGGGGAGATATATAGGATAATGGGTGAAGGGTGAGGAGATGGAGGTATGTGGAATTGTTGTGAAATGGAAGGGAACCATGACCAATGGTTGCACACACTGTGATAAAAATTAAATCTTTTGATGTGGACGAGGTGTAGGAAGGAATGGAGATGTTTTCTTAGGAGGTGGTGGATGTAGTGCTTTTTGTTCACACATAGACTTAGTATTTTTATGAATTTTATTTTTCTTGTGAGTTTTAGGAATTTGAGACTTTTGAATGGAATGAAAATGTGGGGTGGAAGTGGATGGTTGGGATTTTTGTGATGTAGATGCCTCATTTGACTTGATTTCTTTTTTCTTAGGGACCCAAACCATTTTAGTTTTGGCCTCTACTTTTGGAGGTATAGGCTTATATAACTTTTTATATGTACGTAGCTTTGACATTTTGCATTGATGCCCTAAGGCATGAGGATTTTTAGGATTTTTTACTTTATAGGTAAAGGCATTGGTTTTTTTTCTTTTGAATCCCATGGGTATGGTGGAATGAGTGGAAGCTTCATGTTTATACAATGTGTGCATTGATTGGTCATGATTAGGATTTTTACAAGATTTATGGGTAGGTGGATAAGGGGATTGGATAATGGGGATATTAGGTGTTGGGAAAAGTGGAGGTAGATTAGATGGAGGGATATTAGGTGTTGGAAGAAATGGTGGTAGAGTGGATGGTGGAAGGTGTATGGTCACATGATTTTGACATTTGTAAGATGACGAAGGAGGGATGGCAACATATATTTTAGGCATATGATAGGATTTGTGATGGAAAGTAGACTTAGGATGCATGGAGGAAATACCAACATCTTGAGATTGGTGTCCTTGAGGTGTATGTCCAAGGCCATAAGAGTGTGGAGGGACTTTGACATGGATGGGCTCCAAAATCCCTTGTTCATGAAGGTCTAGACCTCTACCTTGGAGGTTCATATTTTGGAGTGTGCAATGGACAAGGGGACTAGGAGTAGGTGAAACAATAGACATGGGTTCCTTATTGGATGGAGAAAATGAAGCAAGGGAAGATAATGGTTGTTGTTGTTCTAAGGAGGAACATTCATGAATGAGGGTAGAAAGACCAATATGATATGATGGAAGACTTGCAATGTGGTCGATAGTGGGTGATGGAGGATCATTAGGATCTTGATTAGCATCCTATAAACTTAGATCCAAGGTATTTGTTTGATCTCCTATGTGTGCTTCAGAGGCACTTGTCTCATCATGGGAAGTGGATGTTTGTGTATCATGGATGGGTGAGGTGACAAGATCTTGACCATGGAATACATAAAGTTGGATAAGGGGATCATCATTTTCTTCTTGATCATAAAAAGGGTCTTGATCAAAGATGAAAGATTGATCATGAATAACATTAGGTGTGTTATGAACAGAATCATTAGGAGAATGTTGATCTTTATGTGGATGAGGGGGTAATGTTTCCTCATGTTTAGGATTGTGCTCTTGACATACCTCATGACTTATTTGAATGGAGGTGGAAGGGGATGACTCTTGAATGGACTCAACATGTTCTAGATGGCCAAAAACATGGAGACATGATGGAGGTTGACTTGAACTTAATGGGGAAGACTCTTGAATAGGATCAATGGGGAGACTACATGATGGGGTTGGAGGAATAGGCATGGTGTTTAAAGACTCTTTGGTAGGTTCAAAAATATGAGTTGGATGACATGTCGATGTTTGATTCCTTGCTAGGAGCCCTTGGGTCACATCCTTTGTAGGTGTATGGGTGGAGTTGGGTAATTCCATAGGTTTACTTTTGAAATGTTTGAATTTAGGGCATAGATTTGATGGAGGATTAGATGATAGTGGGGGTAATGAAGAGTTTGATGGATTATAAGGTGGAGAGACCAATGGATTAGTACTAGGACATAATGGCTTAGGGATAGGAATTTGAATGGATAGTGGTATGATATAATTAGAGGGTGAATGACCTAGATTAGTGTTCCCCTTGTGAATGGTTGCATTAGAACATGACGAAGTTTGACATTGTTGTGAGGTAGAACTTAAATTCACATGTGTTTTTTGTGATGTGGCTTGATAGGTTGATGTGGCATTGACATACAAAGAAGTGGATGGATTAGATTGGTATGAGGTAGAAGGTGATGCCACATTAGGTTGAGGTAGCATTAGTTGATAATGAATGGATAGGGGGCGATGTTGTGGTTGTTGGATTTGAAAAGTGGCAATGAATTGATTGGCTTGAGCTAGGAGGTGTTGGATTTGAGGTGATTTAATTTGTTGAAAATTTTGGAAGAAGGTTTGAAGGCTTTGTATAGTTTGGTGGTCTAGGGGTTGGGGTATTTGGTGAAGTGTTTGAAGGAGGTTTTGAAGTTGGGATGCTAGGTCTTCTAATGTTGGCATTCAATGTAAAATGATGTTGACTGGATTAAATAAATGATGATGATTAGGATCAGGGAAAACTTTAGTGGTGAATATTCACCAATTGGTGATTCTAGGAATCAGTCAACTCGAAATTAGCAAATTTCTTGCACCCACAGGGTATCCAAATCATCTAGAATTTACGAAACATAGGTCTAATGCATGTCGATTCGTAAATAAATTTTTTTATGAGGCATATTTAAGCAACAAATTCGCCATTGTCAAACTATGCATTTCAAATGGACTGATTAATATTTTCGCCTAAATTCCAAAAGCATTTAATAAAAAACACCTACAATACTATTAAAATGACATTGTATCAGGACCCATTTCGCCAATTAAAATTTACAAATAGTTGCTTGTGAAGACTCATTTCGCCAATTAAAATTTATAAATAGTTGCTTATGAGGACCTATTTCACCAATAACATTAAAAAATAATTAAATTTGAGGACACATTTCGCCTTTAAAATTATAACGTATTCACCAAATTTTTAATATACCATTTAAAAATCTCGCAGAATTTTCCAAATATGGAATCATGGATTGATATAAATACAATCGAAAGTGTCATTTATTCTTACACATTTTTTTCGGTTCTGAGGTTCTACTTCTCAATTCAGAAGTCAGCGAAAGCCAAAAATGTAGACTTAAAGGTGAGTGATCACTGATCATTTCTTCATAGTGTTATTAGTTATAATAATAAGTTTTCTTTATCTGTTTTCCATTCTTGCTTTAGTCTTAAAGATGATATTGAGTAGGGAATGAGATCTATATTATTATTCTCTATCCTTAAACAAGAAGACATTTTTTTCCCATTTTTTATTAGAAAAGAGAGATGAATATGTTGATCGAATCATAGATTAATATGTCAAGCAACTCGAGTAGCAACGGTAAGGCTCCTGCAGCTCCTCAGGGCGGTGAAACTACTCCTGCTGCTCCTTAGGGTGTTGAAAATACTCCTGTCGCTCCTCAAGATGTTGAAAATACTCCTACCACTCCTTAGGGTGGTGAAACTACTCCTGTCGTTCCTCAGAGTCAGGGTGGTGAAAATACTCTTGCCGCTCCTCAAGGTGTTGAAAATACTCTTGTCACCCCTTAGTGTGGTGAAGATCAAGAGACTCAGAGGCCATCAAAATGCCTAAAACTTAGACGTACCATACAGTCTTACTTTGGAATTTCCAAAGCTTCTGATCGACCAAGTCAAGATGGAGCTACATCATCAACTCTTCCACCAAATATTGGTAGCATTCACAATACCTCAGCGCCAGCAGAAAGTCAAGTTGAGATTGTCATTGATTAAAATCAAAATGTATCAAATTCAAATGGGGATGGTAATACTGCTGAAGATGCTCCAAGGGATACCCTGGTTAGCCAAAATGAGATAATTGAATTGGATGAGGATGATGTTGGTAGCAAGAAAAGGAAAAACAAACCAAAAAGGGGGCATGAGTGGGAAATGAGAAGGAATTTTCAACTTGGTTGGTTGTCAAAGTACCCATTCATTGTAGCAGTGGGGGAATCAAACGATATTGAAAAAGCAACACATGCCAAATGTATGATTTGTACTTGGAAATTGGGAAAAGCCAAGATGTTGCAGCTAAAGATTGACAATATAGAAAAGCATATTGGTAAAGTTTATGAAAAACAAATCATAGACGGAAAGGAACAATCAGTCTTACGATGGAAATCAAAGGAAGAATTTCTTCATGTTAGGTATGCCATGGATTATGAAGAGCATCAACAAAGCATGTTGAAGCTTGCTGCATATAAAGGTACACTTGAGGCTCAATTTGGAAAAGCAATGGAAGGAGCAAATATATCAAAAACTATTCAAATGAGTGTTGTTTTTCATATTTTTTCTAGAGGGCATCCTATGATAGACTACCCAGAATATTCTAGTTTATTATATTTTTTTAATGTTCCTCACTATCCCTACACACATTGGTCAATAAATTTTGGATGGGAATGGGCAAAGTTTCTTGCTGTAGTGGAAAAAGAAGATTTAAAGGAGAAAGTAAAAGAGTCAAACTTCATTGCATTATCTTTAGATGAAGTTACTATGGTAGAAAATACTTCTTGGGTTTGTATGCACTTGTATACTATACAACAAAATGTTCGCCAAGATCATCTTCTTTGTGTTCATAAAATGAAGGATAGTTCAACATCACATAATATATTTGAAATAGTCAAGAAATATTTGAATGAAATTGCAGGTATGGATGAGTTGACAATTGCAAAAAAGTTGGTGTGTGTAGGAGTTGATGGAGTTGCAGTGATGCAAGGTCAAAGGACCGGTGTTTGCACAAAGTTACAAACTACTTGTGCACCATACATGTTTGGCATTCACTGCATGGCCCACAGAATAAATTTGGAATTCAAAATTGTAAGCAAGTTTCCTACAATATCAAAAGTTGAAAATCTAATCTGTGAAATCCATGCATACTTCTACTGAAGTCCCAAACGTTTCATAGAATTTCAGAATTTTGCTAGAGGAATAACACCAGGAAACAGTCTTTTCAAGGACGTTGATACCAGATGGATCTCCTTGCATGGACCAGTGCAATGAGTTCTTTCAGAATATCAATCCTTAATTGGAGTGATGTACGAAAACCGCAGCATGATAGACAAAGCTCCTGACCTCTTACATAGGTTAAGTGATATAGAGACACTCTTGACTTTAGCTAGTCTTTTCCCCATGCTGGAGGAAATGAACAGTCTTGTGAAGAAATCCCAAGACATAGTTATGTATATTAATGAATATGCTAATCTGCGTAAACATACATGCTTGGCCCTCGATCATCTATATCTAGATTTAACACAAGATGGTGTAGATTATAACCTGTGGCAGAAAATTATTGATTTGAATGATCCTGATAATTATTTACAGTTTAATGGAAGCAGGAACTTATGTATCTGTGTACATGGATATGAGATACAAATGTACCAATATAAGACTACCAGGCACTCTAGCAGAGAAGTACCTATTAACGAGGAAGATTTTAAAGTCATTGCTAAATCTGTTGGTGATAATTTGAAGAAAATTGCAAAATCTCTTTCCTCAAAGATTCCTGAAAGATTCCCTCAAGATGAAATACTTAAAGCCATGAGTATTGTGTATCCTCAATTTTGGGAAAACCAAGATAACCCAAGGTTTTTTCATGCTCAAGTAAAAATCTTGATCGAATTATTTTTGAAAACTATAGCAATCAATGAGTATAAAATAGAAGGAATTTTAAATGAAGATAAGCTAAGAAAGAAATGTAAGGATTTTGTAGTAGCTATTAAGTACCAGTATAAATCCATGGGAAAGGATAAAGCCTTTGAACCAGGATCAATAAAAAGGGTTTGGACAAACTTAGGTTAGAGTTAAATATTGCATGATAAGATATCAAAATATTTCAAACTTGTTGATTTATGTCAAACAATGATATTGGGCTCAGTGGAGGATGAGAGATTTTTTAGTACATAAGGGTTTTTGAAATCAAAGTTAAGAAACAAACTAGAAAATAATTTGGAAAATTGCTTGAGGATGAAAGGAACTACATAAAAATCAAAAAAATTCTTTTGATAGGGCACTCGCAATCTGGAGGTCCACATGTGAAAGAAGAGGGACTGGTCTGTGCAACACTCCAATTCCAAAGGCTGGTACTGGTGGCACTGCCATGGGTAGTGAGACTGGGATAGGTGACATTAATGAAAATGACATACTGAATGTTGAATTTGAGACACAGGTCGAAGAAGGTGAAGAGCAGACTTAGAATCAAGAGCTTCAAGATGGCTCTTTTACTCTATCTGATGTTGAACTCTAGTTTCAAGACCTTGAATCCATTTGGGAAATGGAAGAGAATTAGCAGCTTTTAGGTATTTATACTGCACTACAAGATTCATGAATCAGTTTCTATTGTTCAAAACTGTAGTTGATGATATTTTATATTTTATTGAATGAAAATTGAAATTGTGAATCATTGCACTTCATGAATCATATTCCAAACTTTACTTGATGATATTTTTTATTGTATTCCATGAAATTGTGATATTTTATATTGTATTCCATGGTATTGAATTTGATATGTGTTTTTGCATCATTTTTAAAGAAGAAAACTTATCACTCAACTCATAAATTCCTATTGCATTGCCATTCACAAAATATTTGATAAATAACTCAAAGAACATTAATCCATTCCTTGAACAAAAGTTAACAATTCAACATCCACAACTTATAAGCTAACAAAAGCTAACAGTTCAACATAAATAACTTATAAAGACATCCACACAACTTAAACAATAAAAGCTTAAACTACCAAATCACCTAAATTATTCAGAGAACTCCTTACGCATCCATCACCATAAAATATTTATTCACAGATAAACATTCCACAACAATGAAATTAACCAAAAAATTATCATTCCAATAATAGACAATCCACTAGAAAATTACTCAGCAAAAGCACAATAAATCCACATAGTACACACCATAGCTCAAAGATTGCACATGCATGAAATTCGCCATTGTCTTTCTATATTGAAATAATAGAAAAAACAATAAAAATAGTAGAGCTTTTTTTGTCTTGATAATGGTTCCTTGAAGACAACCGTTTTAGAAATTAAAATAAAAATTCTTTGAAGTATCAAGAGAGCCAAATTAAAGAAAATAACATAAAAACTAAAAACTAAACAACACCGACTCCTTCGCTTTCAATATTTTCTACCTCCTTCTCCTTCAGTAACACCTCTTGTTCCTTTAATATTTGCCTGTATTCCCAGTACTTGGTGACAATTGCGGTGATGTTTTTGCTCCCTGGCATTGTAGTAATCTATAACCTGGTTCTCCATTTTCCCAAAGCCTTTTCATAATCAAACAACATCTGAGATCTTCTCTCTTCTCCATAATTATAAGCCTTTAGGTGGAGCTCCATTGCACTGAGTTTCGAGAAGGACTCCCATGTCACTATAGCAGGATCAGATATTTCTTTATTGAATTTCTCTCTAAGCTTCAGAGAGATCTCTCTTATATATAGAATCCTTTCATCAAACTCATCAGTAATTTCTACTCCCAGAATATGAAAATCTTTTTTAATTTCCTCCAACATTTCATAATATTTTTCAAGTGTGTTCTTAATTTCATTCACCAGATTATCATATCTATTCAATTTCCATTCTATTGAATCAGACTAGGAAGGGTCTAGCTCCTTAAGATTATTCAAAATTTTCTCACCAATTAATATCTTCGGACCCATAGAGTTCAATTCTTTCATTTCCTAAGAGAGCACTAGAGACTAGTTTGATCTTTTCTGACATCCTGAAGTTCTCCTACTAACTCCTTCCTCTTGTCAAGAACTCAAGTGTAAAACTACAAAGATGTATTCAAAAAGAAGATAGCCTCTTGAGATATTGTTTCGATCCCCTCACAAGCAGCTATAGAATAGCTCAAATTCTTTTTAATTTTCTCTATGGTGAGCACATCGATGTCCTCTACTTGAGGCTGAGAACTTGAGGCTTCATCAGATGTAGGAGGAGTGGCCATGGAAGAAATAAAGATACTCAATGTGAGGACTTGAGATTGCAGCTTTATATTTTCTTTCCTCTATTCTTTCACTCTTTTAATCAAGGTAATGATTGAATAATTGGTGTGGTACATATCACCTTCCAGTGTTGGAGGCCCAGTATCAACATGTGTGACTTTGTAGTCCACCACTATTATTTCATCTTCATTTAAATCCTTGAAAGGGTCAACAATTTCTAACATTTGATTTCCAGAAGTAGCATGAGTCACCATCCTTGACATCCTCTTGGCTTTTTTAGGTTTTAAAGAGCTTTGAAGTAAATTTGCAACTGTATCCACTCTAACTGTCATTGTAGGAGTATGCTTTCTCTTCTTCTCCACTACTTTTTTCAGCCATCCTAGGGAGGCTACTACAAGACCAAAATCTTATTTTCTAGTAATAGTTTCTTTAGGAGCGGTAGGAGTGAAAGGTGTATTATTAGGCGGAGAAGAGGGAATTTCAGAGTCTTTAGACATAGGAGGAAAGCTATTATCTTCAGCGACCTATTTAAAGATAGCTTCAAAATCTACAACCACAAGTTGAAGTTTTTCTTGATTGGTATTCTTCTTAGGGGTAGGAGAAAGCACACTGTCTTGTTCACAGATGCTCTTCAACTTGACTATTTCTTGTGGCCTATCACCATCACCTCCTGACTGATAATTTTCACTAGACGACCTAACAGAGGGTTTCCCCGATGATACACTTGCACCAGATGCTTACGTAGACCCCTGTTCATTCTTTTGTGATGACTTCGGCTCTTGAACAGGACCAACAACTTGCCACCATTTCCCATCCAACCAGTCCTGGGTTCTTTTAAGCACTGGGGTAGCACACACCCTCATATCTGAAATTTCACTTTGGTTCCAATCAGCCCTAGGGTGGGATTTATCAGTCAATTTTTCATATCCAGGATCTAAGATTGTTGAATCCTCAGCTACATTTTTAGGAATGTGAAATTGAAGACCGAAAGCCTATATCTGTTTTAGCATTAGCCTCATATAATCTCTTCTCAAAACTTCATTCTCATCGATGCAATCTTCCCAAAAATATTTGATAGATGGGTGATGCCGATATGAGCTCCCTCCATAGAGATTTTGCTTCATAAAACCCTTACTGTCAAAATTTTCTCTCATAGACAAATTCTAGAGGTTATATTCCTTGAAAATTCCTTCAGCTCCCCTAGCCATTTGGTTTGTTTTGCACAAAAAAGAAGGGGTTTCCAATGGGAAGGCATACCCTCATTTCCCCATGTTCGTATACTTAATATTAACCATTGCCATTTGTCGAAAAAATTCTAGAAATATCATTAAATCTTCAGGATACCGAGGTAATTTTAATGGGGCTTTCTCAAAACCCCCTATTCTCAGATAGGAAAACTTATCAAATTGGATATAAAAACTCCCATATTTTGATACAAGAGAAATGGATTCAGGGGAAAGGTGCATTTCTATATTTCCATCTAGCTTCCTCACGACCTCCATTAAAAATGCATCATTAACATGACAAAAATCATCCATTCCAAATTTTTTAGTGAACTAAGGAAAGCATTTATACATAAGCATATCAAAAGTTGGGTTCCTTGCGGCTCCAACCCTGGCCAAAAGGACCTCTGACTACCTACAATGTAGGTCATGAAAGAACACATACAGAAAGTAGTAGTCTTATGGAAATTAATTAATTGCTCATTCAAATGGAAGCAAATAACTTCAGCCCAGTCAATGAAAATGTTCTCATCACAAAATGTCAAGATAAAATAGTATGTATCCAATCCTCAAATAACTCAACTTGTGCATTCCCAACAACGTGGTTTAATAAATCAATAGCATATGCAATTTCTCCCTTAAAATGTAATACAGAGTTTATTTGGTAGTTGTGACTTACCTTTCCTTTCATTCTTCAACCAAGTTTTGGCCATGGAGTTCTTACACCAATATTTATTCACTTCAAAAAATTCACCTGCCACTGTGACAGACATGTCTTCTAGAGGTTCCCTTTCTAGAATCCCTAGTGCTTAGGAAACAACTTTGGGAGAAATTTCTGCAATTACAGTCTCATCTGCGGTTTTAATTTCCCATGTCTACGAAATGTACCTTCTCGCACATGCACTTATCAGGTCCACACTCAACATAGCTTCTGAAAACCCCCTAGCCTGAGCTAGCTCGCTTTCTAAGAGTTTTATATCCAGCTCAGACTTGTCATCCCTCTCCAGGCGTGCCTAAAATTCTTCTAACTAAAAAGGTCTAAGCTCTGTATCCCTTATGTCGCCTGTCCATTCACTCTGCATGAGTGCAAAATGAAAATTCGTAGAGAAAGAATGTTTGCACCTCAAAAGTATTGGCCCCTTGGCAAAGAACGAGAATGCAGGCTAAATTTCTAAGTAAAAAGAATGTTTGCACTTGAGAAGTACTGGCCTTGCCAAAGAACGAGAATGTAGGCTAGATGTCTGAGTAAAACTTCGCCATGCACTTATGTCATTATTTTTTATAGGACGTGTGCATTGAATGTGGCATTCAATTTCATTCCTTGAAAAGATAGCCTTGAAACATGCAAGATTTTGGAAATTCCTTAAAAGGAAACTCTAGTTTAGTCCGTAAATAAGTCCATAATGTCACGTGGTAACTGAAACTAGGAACCTTAGAACCAAATTTTGAAGTTTCAAAGTTTTTGAAACCTCTGACCCATCGACTACAAAGATGACCAAGAAACTAGAAAGACTTGCAAGTTTGCAACTCAACAAAGTGAACAAACTCGGGGAATTGGGAAGTTATGAAAATTCAGAACTCCATGACAAGGTTATAAATTATAAAAATTTGATAACTAGTGACCGATAAGGTTATAAATTATAAATCTCTGAGGACTAGCGACTAAATTTAGGAAAAGCACCAAAACCGTGACTTTGAGTGATAGTAACCACATCATGTCATTAATATTCTATCATTATGCATTGATGTATGTTTTAATTTTGGATCTAGTTTAATGAACCAGTTAAAGTACCTTCATTAAAGCATGAATTCATATAAATGTTTAGTGGATCTGATAAGTAGTACTTGTCATGGAGATTGAGTATCGATCTGTGAATTGGAATGCAATTTAACTAATATTATAGATGCCTGGAATTAAATTTACCTTATAGAACTTCATATTTTAATTGTGTTAAAAGTAAAACTTGAACATGTACTAAGTGATTCATCACTCAGCTCAATGCTTAATAACATATTAGCAATAGTCTTAGTAGCATATACAACAATGAACATCAACAATCGTTTGAAGTGTATCTATTAGTTGAAACCACTATCAGAATTTTTCTTCAAATGAAATAATAAATAATACAAATGATTTATCATTTAACATCGACACATTACTGAAGCTTGAGTTGGAACTTGGAAACCCATATTATCAAAAATCAAATCACTGCAACACCTTTTCTAGCAACTTCCACTGTTTAGGTGGTGGAATTGTCATTTGTTCTAACTGATGTTGTTTGACTTCAAGATTTGTTAAAAATTCATGATTCAAATTGGAACCTATCTTGCATTCTTCAGTCAATTTTACATTCAAGGTTAGCAATGGTTTGATGGAATCCAAGTAGTTCACCACATCTAGGTTCTAAGGAAACTGGCCCATTCAATCTTCATTGCATCCTCCATCTTCTTTCTGAAATCATTCTTTCCAATGAATCGTTCATTTGTCTCAAAACCCTCTAGCAAATTAAGTTTTGTGAAGTTCCTTACCTTTTCATCCACCTTCTTCATCTTGTCTGCAACCAAATTCAAATATTCCTTTGTTTCACACATTCTCAAACACTTTTCAATGATAGATGATGTCATTGATGTAGCAAGCCGATTAGTAATCCCTTTTGATTTCAAAACATTGTCACTAGCTTTGTAGACTATTTGTTGAATTTCTTTTGCAGATTTCTCTAATGCCAGCACATTTTTGTTGTCCACTAAATATTTGTTGAGCTTTTTATGATGTTTTCTGATAGCATCAATCAATTGAAACGTGTCACACAAATGATAAATCCTCTGCATTATTTCATCCCATATCTCTTGTTTCATATGGATCATTGTCTCTCTACAAAATGCATATAACTTATTTTGACAAGTCTCAATTTTATTTTTTGCTTACATCACCTCTGCCACCAATCTTTCATTTATTTTTCTCTCCTCCAATTTTTGTTCCCACTGTGCATTTCCATTTGCAATGCTTACTCTTAGTTTTTCTGAAGTGGATTTTTCCTCATCATATTTCTTGTTGCTCTCATCTAGCCTTTTCTTCAGTTTATTCACTGCAGTCTCATTCTGCTTATCCTCTTTGCTTGTTGATGCAAAGGTAGATTTATTTTTAATTTTTTCTAATTCATTGCTCTTGTTATCTGTTGCTTTCCTCTTTTCTTTCTCATTTTCTAGGTCTTCCTGTAACTTTTCAATTTGAGTATGCAACCTTTTTTTCTCTCTATCTTGCTTTAGCAATGATGTGTACACCAACTCATTGTTCTTCTTTGATACATTAATCTTTTCAGTATTTATGAGTCCAGAAAAATCCAATTGAATGATGTTCACTTGGAATTCAGATCGAGCCATCTGATTTGTTGGTTTGTCTTGAACCATGGGAACAATAAATGTGTACTAAATGATTTCTTTATTTGTGTCAAATGTGGGTAATACCATGGTTGTTGTAGGCTCTGAAGTTACAGTAGATGCACTCTCCATTAGTTGCTTCTTTTCTTTCTTATTCATGTACGATTTCTTTTTAAACTCTTCAGTGTAATCAAAACCTAGGGACACAGGAACAATGGAATGCTTGAAAGGTGAAGGAATAGGAGTATTAGTACTTGCAGTTGCTAATGATGTCATAGCCAGACTAACTGGCATTGGGGGGTGCCTGAAAATAACTCCTTTTTGGTGGATCCACTGGTAGTGTGACTTGGACCAGTCAAAATCCTTTGCCTCTTTTGTATGCCTTGATCACCTAGTGTTTCTGTGGTATATTGTATTGTTGTCCTCTTGTGTGTAGTTTTTTGTTGTAGCACATTTTGACCACTACTAGTACTACTACCCATACCATCGCCACCAGAGGCAATGCCAGTTGCACTAAGCTCTCCACCATGGGCATGTCCTAGTTGTGATTGTGTCTGACGGTGAGGATGAGTATTTGAAACTCTAACAAATTGTCTTGTATGCCCTAGGTCTACTTTTTCACCTCCAATCCCAAGGCCAGAAAAATAACTTGCTTTTCTATGCTCTACATCTATTACTGTCCAAGGGCCTTGTCTTTGGGATCCCAAAGGACCACCTTCATAACCCATTTTTTCAGCTCTGTCTGCTCTAGTAGTATATGCTTCTTTTGTGGCCTCACTTAAACCAAGTTTGAAATTGAAATGGCTTCCTTCTCCCCTATCATCATTAGATTCATGATCACTTTCTTTATCTTCTTGTTCATTTGGATGCTCTATATTCCACAATTTGCTAAACTCACTATCTTCTTCCTTATCTCCATACTCTGCAAGAGCTCTTGGTTCACCTAGCTCCTTCCTCATAGACCAAAAGGCAGTAATTTTGTATAGTAACCAATTTTTTTCTGTAACTTCCTTCTCTAGAGAACCTGGCATTTTTACTTTACTACATGGTTTAGCACTTTTTTGATAAAAAATGTTGTACCACCTGATTGTCTTTCAATGCAATGCCATAATTTCTGCTAACAATTGCTCAAAAGAAATACCATTCTTAGCAACACTTTTCTCCATTGCAATTTTGACCTCATACCAAGAATCCTTGTTTCTCAAGTTTTCAAACAAGGGTTTACTTTCATGTTGAATTCTACTTGCAACATTCTTATTGAGCACAATCATTGATTTAATGGTGTCACGTGGATCATACTTCCAGTGACAGATAGCATCAAAATAAAAAATATTCAAAAGATTATGTGCCACACTAAATGATTTTCTCTCGAATGTGATCCCTCCACATGAAAAGGGTAAAGAAGGAAATAAGGTCTTCTTTTGTTGACTGGTAAAATGGAGCTCATCAGTACTCTGCATCTGCCTTACATATTCCAAAGAAAAAACCCTTTCTATCACATGTATTGGAAGTTTGTATGGTTTTACTCCCGATCCATAAAATCTTAGCACAATATATTCTTCCATTAAGTACCAATTAGCCAATTGTATTTATTTTCTTAGTTGAATGTAGTTTCTACATGAAATAGGCAATCTAGGCATTGGAGTATTTGTAATTGCTTGATGCAATGGAGCCAAAAATTAGTCTACAAAATGACTGTAGTTCCTTCGAGAATCATGCATCCTTATAACAGTGGTCCATTCATATACTGGAGCCATTTTCTTTTCCTCAAGATTACTATAGGCCAAAATCTGAAGCTTGTTGGTCTGAAGCATTCCTTTGAATTTCAATAGAAAAAGAGCACAAGTAGGTTGTGACCCTAAATGTCTTGGTGGAACCTCCTTTAATCATTAAAAATTGTTTATGCATGGATTCTACAATGTTCTCAATAAATTTATATTTGACATGTTGAACACCATAATGGATATTATACACCATTTCAAGGAAGCATGCACCCACTTCCAAATTGCTACCTAGTCCAAGGCAAAATGCTAGCATGGAAATAGTATCCTAAACCCATGGTTTAAAAATTTCCAATTCATAAGGAGGCTTATGATCACCTTTCAATTTTTTTCTATCCTGAACTATTTTGTTTAAGAAATATTTTTTCTCCATTTCATCCACTGCTTCGTAATCACTAGCAAGCTTTTCTAGGTCAATGTGGACATTTCCAAATTCTTCGCCTTCGGTTGTAAATGTAAACCCCAACACTTTTCCAAGTTCTACTGCATTAATGGATAACAATTCTTATTTTCTATCTTTATTAACAATTTCTCTTTTGTTATCATCATAATTTTGGGCACAGACCATGATAAATTCATGGCAAGGGAAAACCTCATATAACATCATGTGCCCTAATCTAGTTACCCATGGTGCACTGATACTATTAACTTGCATTTTCTTTGAGGCCTTATTCTCAGATGAAAATCTAAGTTTTGAGGTACACCTACCATAGGTTTCAAGATCATAAATATCATGGTATTCATTAGTGAAACCTAGGGTTTTAAGAATTTTTTCTTAATGTATTTTTTTATCTGACATTGCTCTAGTGGTATTGCTAGTAGACATGCTTATACAATGTGAAACTATGAATTCCCTATTAGTCCTTAATTTTTCTTAATTCCTAAGTCTCTTAGCCCTAAACCCAAACTTCAAAGTTTGACAAAATAAGATTTTAAGAAACGTCAAACGATGAAACATAGCCACAAGAATTTTTTCACTTACCCAACTTTTGATTCTTGGAAAGATTAATGCCGACAATCATGGAAACTAGGTTTCTGGAATGGTTTTGTCAGAAATGGAACTGTGGAACCAAAAACAAGGTGGTGTCACAGTGCGCTGCAATGAGAAAACTAAAGACTAAAATCTCCCCGTGTGCTGACCCTCTCACTTAAAAATAAAATCACTTAGCTGTATAAACTAAAAGTGCTTTTTCAGTTCTGTATTGACAACAAATTCTAAAGAATCTAAACCATTGCAATATCTTTGTAAATCTATCGGTTATAGGGTGATTCTGGACATTTAGGTTCGCAACCCTAGTGCTCCATGTATTTCATTTTGGAATGCAACTACAACCATACATCAAATGTTCATCGAATGGTTGAGTAATTTATGATATATATTATAAATAGTAAACATGTGTTTTAAAGTTTTTTTCAACCTTTAATGTGCTAGAATTCACATCAATGCCTTTATAAAATGAATTACAATGTCACATTAATAGCATAACCATTAATATCATAGTAACACTTAACATTGCAAATGACTTAATAAAAGGAATTACAATGTCACATAATCACATTAATAGCACAACCATTTATTTTTATTACAACTAAATGAAAATTGTCAATTTCACATTATTACATAGTACAAATACAAATGTAAGTGCAAGCACCAAGCTTCAGCCATGGTCTCTGAGTCTTGACTCTCTGTCATCTGAAAATAAATGCATGGAGGAGGGCCACCATCAATCATGGTTTCTAAAAAATATGCATGGGGAAAGGGAGGAAAATCAAATGGGGGAAATTGGAGCTGTTAAAGATACAAAAATTACTTATCCCCTTTGAAAATTAGATTCATGTAGAGGATGAGGGGTTGTAAAACTACTCCCATCTTATACTTGCTACTTCCATGCACTTGGAGAGCACTTATCTCCATCAGAGCTCCCCATCCTGGCTCAAAACCTGTTTGAGAAGTCTGGTCAACCAAATCAAATTCTTTCCAATTCCACCCATTCTGAACTTGAAGGAAATTGGTCTTTTACTCTGTAACTACAAAACTACAGGAAGGAGAATTTAGAGTATCCCCAATAATACCAGATCATCTTCTTCCTAAATCCTTATTAACCCTACAAAATGAAAACCCTTATGACAATTCAAACATTGCACTCGAGATTCAATAGTATAGCCTTTAGCCTTCAATGAATTATTTTAGTTGTGCTCACTATCCTTATTTATGGGCCAAAAGTGCCACCAATAGTGCCACTACCAACCTGGTTCCTGTGTACACCTCACATGTGTCACGAGTGAGGTTGGGTTACTATAGTGATAAACATGATTCATGCAAACCAAAAAATCAACTTAATTGATTCGAGTACTTAACTTTAGTAATTGTATTGCTTTATGTTTTACTTTTAAGTTTTTAATCTGCATGCAATTATTTCATAAATAGATAATTTCTTAAAGGAAAAAAAAACTAATATGAATAGATTCATCAATTGCTTTTTGTGCTTTTTAATAGCACAATTGCTATGATTTCATCAATTTATTTTTAAAAGCACAACCATTTATTTTATTGCAACTGAATGACAATGTCACATTATTACATAGTACAAATACAAATGTAAGTGCAAGCACCAAGCTTCTGTTGGACCGCTGGTGAAAACATAAAATATAATACATGTTTGTCTGAAAATAATGGGACTTTCCGGGTCAACCATGGGCTCTAAAAATAAATGCATGGGACTTCTCGGATCAGGAAGTAACTTTGAAAATGAATGCATAGAGAAAAGGTGGCCAATCAAACCAGGGAAATGGGAGCCGTGAAGATACAAAATGTACTTCTCCCCTTTGAAAATCAAAGTCATGCAGAAGATGAGGGGTTGTAAAATTGCTCCCATCTTTTACTTGCAGCTTCTATGCACTGGGAATAGCGGTTATGCCCACTAGAGCACCTCTCTTGGTTCAAAACCTATCTAAGAAGTTAGGTGAACCAAATCAACTTCTTTCCATTTCTACCCATTGTGAACTTGAAGCCTGAATGAAATTGGTCGTTGACTCTGTGACTACATAACTGGAGGCAGGAGAATTTAGAGTATCCCCAATAATGCCACATGATCTTCTTCCTGAATCCTTATTAACCCTACAAAATGAAAACCCTTACAAAAATTTGAACATTGCACTCAATAGTAAGGTATTTAGCCTTCAACAAATGATTTTAGTTGTGCTCACTAGTCACTATCCTTATTTAGTTATATCTGGGCCATTAATGCTGCCAATAGTGCCACTACTAGCCTAGTTCTTATGTACACCTCACACTTGTCACATGTGCACTGTGAGGTTACGTATACCGTATATTCATGATTCATAATGGCAATTCGTGCAAACCAAAAAACCAACTTAATCAATTTGTGTAATAGTAACTTAAGCCTTACATGTACAATTAAAATGTTTAATTTGATTGATGTCTAGCTACATGCAAATTGTATCTCAAGCCTTACATGTACAATTAAAACTTAAGCCTTACATGTACAATTAAAATGTTTAATTTGATTGATGTCTGGTTGCACGCAAATTGTACCTCAAGCTGACAAGTGACAAGCTATCAAAATCACCAGACTCTAGTGTCACTCGAATGATATGAATTATAAAAATTTGAAATCATTTCAAATCTTGTTTCATTAAAGCTATGACTCATGAGTTGTCCAATCAATCGCTTCGGATGTTCATATGGCATTAATCACCGCGAGCAGTACCACTACCACACATTCTTAAAAAAGATTGAGAATTTCAATTAAATGAAATGTAATACGTCGAGTCATTGAAAAGAGAGAATTGAGCCTTGATCTCACCACGTGTCTACATCTAATGGTTCTAGTGTTATTCTAGAGGTTTCAATTCGCAAGTCTACAGCTTCAAAGATTTACTTGTGGAATGCAGCTACAACCATCCATCAAAAATTTAGCGAATGGTTGTGGTTAGATTGATTTGCAACATCCTTTGTGTAAAACATTCTTAAGTTTTTAAGCATTGGGCCTACGTTCTTCCTAGGCGGTCCCTCTTTTAAAACAAACTTAATGCATGTGCATATTTCTGCCACTTAAGTTCTTCTATCGCTCATCACCAAAATCCAACCCATTAGATTCATTACAATGATGACGACCCTTGATCTAGCCATGTGTCCACATCTAATGGTTCTAGTGTTATTCTAGAGGTTTCCATTCACAAATTTATTGCTTGAGAAATATACTTCCAGAATGCAACTACAACCATCCATCGAAAATTCATCGAATAGTCTTGGTCCATAATGTCGTGTGGTCACTAAAATTTGGAACCTTAGAACCAAAGTCTGAAGTTTCAAATTTTTTAAAACTTCTAACCCATCGACTACAAAGATGACCAAGAAAGATTTGCAACTAAGTTACTAAGGTAGTAAGGTTAGGAATAGTACCAAAACCTAGACTTTGGTGAATTAAGATAGGAAAGGTGACAAGAATGGTGCATTTATGGAGAAGGTTGGCAAAATGAGGTGTTATAATGACATTCACCTATCACCCTCAATCAAGTGTAAGGATAATAGGATTGTATCCTTTCGGTGGCAGGTGATAGGTTGGAAGCCAGTGAAACAAAAAATAAATGGAGGCCAGTTTCACCATGACATCGCGGAGGAAGCTAGACCCCTTTGTGGGTAAAGCGTTTGCGCAGAGGCTGCGATATTTATTTCTCTACAAGGAAGAGTAGGTGGTGCAGGCAGTTCAAATAATGTTGGGGGATGGATTCGAAAAATTGACACATAGATTCAAAATGAATATGGATATCTATTCATTGGTCATGGCTTGGGGTTTAGACTTAGGAGAACCAGTGAATAAGGTGAGGAGAGTAATGAAAACTTTGGTGCATAAAGATTTTTTAGTCGACATGGAAAACATTCAACAATGGGCGATACCAAGAGTAGGGTTGGTAAAAATAGAAGGAATGGATGGTTGGGGCCCAAAGCTTGTGGATTTAAATCACCTTTTTATCAAATGGCCAAAGGGTTGCACTAAAGACCGGTGGTGGGAAGGAGCTGAGTGTGGGTGGAAAGCACTTAAAATCTATGTTGAGCTAATGGCATTAGAGGAAACAATAGAAAATCTAGAATAAGTTGCCAGAGAGGAGATGCGTAAAAAGAAGGGACTGCGTCTGCAGAAGAAGCCAAAACTGTTAAAGGACATATTTCTACTAGAGATGGGTGAGTCTTCGAAGAAGAATGAGTAATAATGGTTAATGTAAAGTGTAGTTTTCTGTTTTGTTTTTAGCCTCTACTACAAAGGCATAGTTGTTTAGGGAAGTTCTGATACTCTGGTTTTTGAGCTGGTTATTCAACTCTTTTGGTAGTTTTTGGATGTTGCTAAGTTTGTAGAATCTGTATCTTTTTCTTTATAATTAATAAAATAAACAAGTATCACCGATCAAATTTTTTGGTAGTTTTTGGATGTTGTGAACTTTATACAATCTGTATCTTTTGCTTTCTAATTAATAAAATAGAAAAGTATCACTGATAAAAAAAAAACATTCTCAAATTTTTAAGCATTGGTCCTACATTCTTCCTAGGTTTTCCCTCTTTTAAAACAAACTTTATGATATCATTCATCGCCAAAATCCAACCCGTCGAGCTCATTACCATGATGATGACCCTTGATCTCACCACGCGTCCGTATCTAATGATTCTACTATTATTTTGGAGGTTTCAAATTGAAAATCTAGTGCTTGAGAGATATACTTTCAGAATGCAACTAAATCCGTCCATCAAAAATTCATCGAATAGTCATGGTTAGATTGATGTGCCACATCCTTTGTGTAAAACATTCTTAAGTTTTTAAGCCTTGGTCCTATGTTCTTTCTAGGCAGTCCCTCTTTTAAAACAAACTTAATTGCCACTTAAGTTCTTTTATCTCTCATTGCCAAAATCCAACCCGTCGGATTAATTACCATGATGATGACCCTTGATCTCACCACGTGTCTACATCTAATAGTTGTAGTGTTATTCCAGAGGTTTCCATTCACAAATCTAGTGTTTGAGAGATATACTTCTGGAATACAAGTACAACCATCCATTGAAAATTTATCGAACGGTAGTGGATTCGCCACTGAATTTAATTGGCCAATGAATTTTTTATTAGTTTGATACTATGTTTAATTCCCCAATGTTTTCTTCTTAATCATTTGAAAATAGGTTTAATTCACCAATGAATTTTATTTTTTTGTTTGAAAAAAAAAAATCGCCAACAAAATTATTTTTTCTAGTTTGAAAATAGGTTTAATTCGCCAATGGAAATATTTTATTGGTTTGAAAATAGATTTTAATCACTAATGAAAATATTTTAGTGGTTTTAAAAAAAATGCATTTCGCCAGGATTTTCCATAGACTTCTAGCGATTACGAATGATTCGCCAATGGGGATTATTTTTTTCACGAAAAACAAAAAAAATTGCCTCTAATTTTTTTTTTTTTTCAGGAAGTATGAAAGATTCGCGAGGATTTTATAGCTTCTCTGAGGGGGGGGGTTTCTTAAAGTTTTCCTTGATTAGGATATTATGTGGAATGACAAGATTGGATGACTTGATTGATTAGGATGAAATGGATAGGATATGGCTAAGAAAGGTGATTAGGATGAAAGTGATTGGATATGAATGTGTTGGAAGAAGGTGTAGAGTGACTTGTCTTTATGTGTTTGGTGTTTAGCTTGATTTGAAAATGTTTAAATGAATGATCACACATGTACACACATAAATCACTCATGCAAGACACATAAGCAAGTTTGAATTTCAAAATTTGAAGAATGTAATGATGATTATTAAACAAGCACACATGGAAGACACATCAACAAGCCCTATGAATAGTCAAGTGGGGTATGGCCAATTATGTCTCAAGCTAGTCTGCACAAGGTTGACTAAAGAATGATTTGAAAGAAAAATCCTACCTCACAGCCAGGAGAAAGGGGTAACCCACCCTTCACCTTCACTTCCCAAAGGTATAAAGTTCTTTGGGGCTTAGCCAAGAGTGACAATATTTAAACTCACAAACAAGCGTGTCTTTTGATTCACACTTTGATTGAGGTCATCCCTAGGGGTGATGAAATCCCCTAGCAGGCCTCCTATGAAGGGTTTGACAAAAGAAAACCAAGTGAGGTGTTTGTGATCACACACACACTTGATTCACACTTGTAGTTGTTAATTGACCCTTATAAAGGAAATGTGTTTAAGAAAGAAATGAAGCACTCATTCTTTTTAGATCCCAAATCAAATGTGTAGAAAGACAGTGGTTAATTTTAGATCTAATTTTAAATATGTGATTGAAGACAATATTTGTTTTAAGAGCCCAAATCCAAATGTGTGACAAACAAGATTAAGAGATGAAAGATTAAACGAGTGATCCCGGAAGCTTTCACTTTCCAATATGTTATCTATGACTGATATTGCTTCTACTATATCTCCTTATGATCACCTACAAGATCAAAAAATGATATTATAATGCAACCATAAAAAAAAAAAAAGCTCATCAAAAAATTGCAATTTCAGATACATGTTTTTGACATAGCTGAATTAGATTTCATTATTTGAAGATATTATTGATCTTAAAAATAAAAAATCAAAGAATAGATCACTACTAATTTTCTGTGAGCTTTCCAGAAATGTAAAGAAGTCAAAAAAATTCCTGGTTTTGCACTCAGAAACGTGGATTTGTGAAAACCATATAGAAAATGAAGATCAGATTTTTTTGCATTGAATTTGACCTCAAAATTAAATTTTTAAAATATAGATCCACATTATAATTTCAAGAGCTTTGCAAAAAGTAAAAATTTCTGAAAAATTCACCGATTTGTGTCCATACAATCAATTTTATGAAAAAAATTAAAATCACAATAACTCCTACAAAAAAGATGATAAACCCTCAATTATTTTAGTGTATCCTCTTAAGATGATGCATAAGACTTTGTGAAAATATTGTAAAAAAATTTGCTGTTTTGTAGAAGATATGAAGAAATTTGTAAAACATGGGGTTTTGTCCAAAAAATGACAGATCTGCAACAAAAAATCAATAAAACCTGCAAAAAGCAAGCTAGATCAAAGGATTCACATCGGGTTCACCAATGTAATTAGGAGAAAATCAGATATAAAACTAAAATAGAAATATATCAAATCCTAACTAGCACAATAGAGTACGAGCAAGCATGAAAATCATAATAACAAATGAATGCAAACCCAAATCCACACTAAACTCGATTTATCTCCATTGCTCTTCTTCACCTGCATAAGAATGCAAGATTTTGAAGGTTGATTGTTGGAGGAATGTTGGTTGCTCAATTTAGCAGCATAATGACATGATGAAAATAACAAATAGAGAATGATAGAGATGGATTGAAGAATGATTTTGATAGAGTGAGGATGCTAGACGAATTAACCCCCCTAAATGGATTGTGAGAGGTTGTATTTATAGAGCCTTGATGTGGATGGAGATAAGATTTGATAAGATTCAATAAGGATTTGATTTTTTGTTTTATTTGATCAAGGAGGAAATAAAACAAGATAAGATAAGATGTGAAAAGATAGAAAGATTTTGATTCTCTTTTAAAGGAAATAAATCCCAAAAAAGATGAGAAGGATAATTGATGAATTATCTAATTAAATTAATTAAATAGATACACATGAGTTTCAATGTTGGAAAGAAAGTGAAAAGATCTTTTAAATATTTTATTAATTAAATAAATATTTGATTTATTTAATTAATGTTGAATTTGTGATTTCATCAATTAAATAATATAAATTATTTAATTAACATTAGAATAATTAATGGAAATGATTTAATTAACATTAGAGGAATGGATGCATTATGCATAGGAAGGGATTAAATGAAATTAGTCAAATAAATAAGATTTATTTAACTAATTAGATGATGACATGGGTACCTAGGGAAAAACATGCTACACTTGAGATGTCTAAATGATGCAATGTTGTGACAAAGTGTTGTAAGAGGACATTTTTGGGTATCTACAGGTGTTAAAATGAAATATTTTTTAACTCTCTCATGCTTAGTTTAGTGTAGGAATTTGTTTCTTCTCACTCTGCTTCCTTTCAGTTGGTATCAAAGCTTGGTCAGACTTTGTTCCTTTGTTGGGTAGAAGGGTTTTTTGAGCTAATATTTGTTTCAGTGGGAGTCTTGCAAAAGTGTGTATTTCATGATGTTGTAGGAAAGAGATGGATGGCACATCTAGGATGATTGAGATGGAAAAATTTAATGGTGGTAATTTTGAAATGTGGAAGCTCAAAATGGAAGACATGCTTGTAGACCGAGACTTATGGCATGTTGTTTCTGGAACCATACCACAAGGCATGAAACAAGAGGATTGAGATCTCATGGATAGGAAATCCAAGGGTCTTATTAGACTTTGTTTGGCTGATTCCATCCTCCTAAATGTCCATGAAGAGAAAATTTTTGCTTCTCTATGGAAGAAGCTTGGTGATTTCTACCAGGCTAAATCCCTAGTAAACAAGATTTTCCTGAGAAAGAAAATGTATTCTCTGAAAATGAAAGATGGAGGATTTGTTGCAGATCACCTAAACTCCTTTAACATGTTTTTTGCACAACTGGGTTCTGTTGAAGACAAAATAGATGAACAAGATCGTTGCATGTTCCTTTTGTGTTCATTTTTGGACTCTTGGGATCACCTGGTAATGGATATTGGAAGCACTACTTCCACCTTCAAGATGGATGAGGTTGTTTCCTCATTACTATCTGAGGAGATGTGAAGGAAGTATTTTGAGATGGCCAAGGAGGCTCTTGCAGCCTGTGGGAGACCAAAAGAGAGAAGCAAAAAGAAAGACAAGAAATATAAGTCAAAGTCTCCAGGGAGATCAAAGTCTCCTGGTAAGAAGTCCAAGGAAAAATGTTGGAATTGTGGTGAATTTGGTCACATTCAAAAAGATTGTAAGAAGGAGGAGAAGAAGAAAAGAAAGTATTTCTCTTATTCTGAATATGAGAAATCATCCCAAGATGATGGAGAAGCATTTATTGTAGCCTTGGCAGCCCATATATCTGATGATTTTTGGTTGATAGATTTGGGTGAATCCTTTCACATGACTTCTCATAGAGATTGGTTCTCGAAGTATGAGGAGTACAATGGTAGAAAGGTGTACTTGGGTGATGACTCTCACCTAAAGATTATTGGCCATGGAAGAGTAAAAATCAGATTTCCTGATGGAAGAGTGAAGGGGATCGATGGTGTTTTGCATATCCTAGGTTTGGCATGAAACCTTCTTTCTGTAAGTAAATTGAATGATTTGGGAGCGCAAGTTGTTTTCTTTGGTGGAGGATGCAAGATGACAAGAGAAGCTATTTTGTTAGCTAAGGGGGTTCGTATTGGCAATTTGTTTCAACTTGATGCAGGCACTGTACAGTGCAATAGTTCTTCTAATGTATTGAAGAAGATACCTTTGGATTCTTCATCCTCACCATCTGATTGTGTAGAAAAGAAGCATGTTGCATCTACATCCAATGGTCGTGCATTTTGGGTACCTAAGGGCGCTCATTCCATGGAAATGAAGCTTCTTACAGAGAAGAGAATGTTATGGCACTAATGACTTGGTCACATTGGTGAGAAGGGTATTAGAACCTTGAAAAATAAGAGCCTTGTTGAAGGCCTTGATAATTGTAATCTCGAGTTTGACTTTTGTGAACATTGTGTATATGGAAAAAAACACTGTGTTTCTATTTACTCTAGTTCTCATAAGTCTTGTGGGGTTTTAAACTATGTACATTCAGATGTTTTTGGTCCTGTAAATGTTCATTGTCAAAATCTGTACATTTTGTTTCTTTCATAGATGATTACAGTAGAATTACATTAATTTATTTTCTCAAAAGTAAAGCTGAAGTCTTTAGTTAGTTTAAGGAGTTTAAGGCCTTGGTAGAAAATAAGACTAGTAGAAAGATTAAGTGTTTGAGGACTAATAATGGTGGTGAGTTTTGTTCCATAGAGTTTGACAAGTTTTGTAAAGAGCACGGGATTGAGAGACATAAGAAAACTCCCTACAATCCAGAACAAAATGGAGTTGCAGAGAGGATGAAGAGAACGTTGATGAAGAGGGCTAGGAGTATGGTGAGTGGTGCTAGCCTTGAACATGATTATTGGGCTGAAGTAGTAGCCACTGCATGTTATTTGATTAATAGGTCTCCTAATTTAACGCTTGCTAGAAAGACACCCATGGAGGCATGGTTTGGTAAATATCCTTTGATGAGACATCTCATAGTTTTTGGTTGTGAAGCTTATTGTCATCTTCCAATTGAGAAGAGGTCAAAGTTGGAGAACAAGGTTGTTAACTAGTGTATCTTTATCAGCTATGGTGTCAGTGTGAAAGGGTACAAGCTTTTGGATCTAGTAGCCCAGAAGGTTCTCTACAACAGAAGTGTGATCTTCAGAGAGATGAAACCTTTCTCTTTTGAGATGCAACTAGAGAAAGAAAAGAAACAAAAAAAGGAGGTAGTTCAGATTCCACCTACTCCAAAGAAAGAAGAACCAAGTAATCCTATTGGACCTGATGATGGGGAGAGCTCAAGTTGATTTGAAAGTTCTAAAGAAGAAGAACCTCAACCTCAACCATTGAGGTCTACATGAGTTAGGCAAAAACTGTAAAGGTTTGGATATTCATTATTGGATTTCAATTGCATATTTTCCTTGATTACTAATATTTATGAGCCTAGGATGGTTAGAGAGGCATTGGGTATGAATGAATCAGATTATTGGATGCAAGCCATGGATGAAGAAAAGGCTTATTTAAAGAAAAATAAGACTTGGAATCTGGTACATTTTCTTGTTGGACGTAAACCTGTTGGTTGTAAATGAGATTTCCAGAAAAAATGTGATCTTGATGGCAGTATTGAGAAGTATAAGGATCGTTGGTTGCTAAGGGATATTCCCACATGGAGGGAATTGATTATGGAGAGATATTCTCTCTGGTAGCAAAGCTGACATCTATCCGGATTTTCTTGTCATGTACAATAACATATGACTTAGAAGTGGAATAGATGGATGTGAAGATAAAATTCCTTCATGGTTGTAATGTCACAAAATTTCACCTAGGGACAATTCCACATTCTGGAATTTTTGTCTAGCATTTATGATTCCTTGAAACATTATTGACAAAATCCCATGGGTCAAAATTTTGCAATTCTGACTCAATGTGGACCTATGGCTGAGTGACAAAATCCTAACGACACGTTTCTCAAGAATCTAGGCTTTGAACGCATGTGCAATGTGCAGACGTCTACGCGATGTCCTAGCCTCTTGGTGGTTTCCTGAATTTGAAACATGGAATCTAGAATACTACCCCTTGAGACACATGTCCTAGCAATTACATTCTAAAAGTAACGGCTCTTTGTCACCCTTGCAAGCATTAAAAACCCCTTCTTGGCTCTCATTTGGGGGTTGGAAGACATCAATCAAGCTTTCTTGTTACTTGCTCCAATTCAAAGTTCTCTTCAACTTTGATAGTAGTGCTCTCAAAAGAAAAGTCATGCTGGACTGAGGTCCTCCCAGTAGTAGTAGCTCTCAAGAAAGCACTCAAGGGTGCATCTATGTGCTCCAGAGAGGGTCTAGGCACCTGGGTAATGCTCTCTCTCTCTTACTTTCCTTTCCTACTTGTTCATTTACTATCTTGTGGTGCGGGTTCTATTCATGAGTGGGTTTTTCTTTCACCACACGCTTCTTGTGGTGTGGGTTCTCCTCCTGAGTGGGTTTTTCTTTCACCACATTCTTGCTTACTTCATTTACACTCTTTTCCATCTTGGTTGTCCATGGAGGTGGGAACACCAAAATGGGGGTCTGACTGAGACAGACCCCTATACAACCACCTAATAATTTTTCACTCATTCTTTTGTGTGTAGGTCACGAAAAGGAGCTTGGAGTAAAGATTTGGACGTCTAGAGAAAGGTAAGATTTCTCCAAGCATCCTTGCATTCATTTCAATTTCTAGTTTATTGACTATTTAAAAATGGAATATTTACTGGTTTACAGTCCTGCATATTAAACATCTACAAAATAGTGTTAACATACTTACTGTAACTTAAACAAAGCTTTATGTGAACCCGATCCCTAATGATTTCCATCCCAAGAATATATTTAGCAGCCCCTAAATCTTTCATATCAAATGTGCCAGAAAGCTAAGTTTTAAGTTCCCTAATCATTGCCTTATTGTTACCAATGAACAACATATCATCCACATATAAGACATTAATCAGTATCTAATCATCAATAACTTTAAAATAAACACAATGATCCTCTTCACTTCTAACAAAACCCATATTTAATGCAAAGGCATTAAACTTCTAGTACCACATCCTAGGTGACTGTTTCAAACCATATAGAGATCGTTTTAACCTGTAAACCAAGTGTTCTTTTCCTTTCACAACAAAACCATTAGGCTATTGCATATAAATTTCTTCCTCAAGATCCCCATGCAAGAAAGCAGTTTTAACATCCATTTGTTCTATTTCTAAATCATAAGCAACATCAATGGATAAAAAGAATCTAATAGAAGTTAACTTAGCAATAGGAGAGAATATTTCACCAAAATAAACTCCCTCTCTCTAGGAGTAGCCCTTGGCCACTAATCTGGCCTTGTACCATTCCAACTTACCATTTGCACCAAACTTCTTTTTATATACCCACTTACAACCAATGGCATTTCTTCCTTTGGACAAACTAAAAGGATCCTAGATGTCATAATTTTTAAAAGACATCATCTCATCCTGCATGGCCTGCATCCAAGACTCGCATTCTTCTGAAGAGAGAGCCTCCCTGAAAGATCTAGGTTCATCATTAGTACATATCAAAGAAAATTTACAATGAAAATTAGGTGGGCTATACCTGTCAACTAGATTTCGTTGTCTTGTGGACCTTCTCAAAGGTGGAGTAAGAGATTCCTCCTCATGTTCATCCTCATTGTTTTCAACTTCTTCTGTTACAACATTCTTTAGAATTATCTTCTTCTTCTTCATCTTCTTGTCCATCTCTCTGTTCTTCCACATGTGCATCTTCTTGCTTTGTTTCAAAATGCGTTGTTTTTTACTTTTCCTTTGGTTTCTCATCTTCAGAGTTTGCTCTAAATTCCCTAAAAATAACATCTCTAGAAAATGTAATCTTTCGTGTTAGTGGATTTCAAAGTTTATAACCTTTAATATTTTCACCATAACCTACAAAGATGCATTTCTGAGATTTGGGATCTAATTTAAACCACTTCTCTTTAGGCACATGAACAAAAGACTCACAACCAAAGATCCTTGAATGTGAATCTGAAGGCTTTTTACCCAACCACATTTCATAAGGTGTTTTATCAACAAGATCTTTACAAGGAGATCTGTTAATTAAATAGCAAGCACTACCAACAGCTTCTGCACAAAAACATTTATCTAACTTAGCACTACTTAACATGCTCCTAGCTCTTTCCATTAATGTACGGTTCATTCTTTTTGGTACCCCATTTTGTTGGGGTGTGTAAGGTGTAGTCTTTTTCCTAACAATTCCTTCATGTTTGGAAAACTCATCAAATTCCTTAGAAAAATATTCACCCCCATTGTCAGATCTCAATACTTTTATCTTATAATCTGTTTGTTTTTCAACCAATGCCTTAAATTCCTTAAATTTGGTGAAAACTTTAGATTTTGCATGCATAAAATAAATCCAAGTATATCTTGAGTAATCATCAATGAAGGAAACATAATAATGAGATCTACTCAAAGAATCTATATCCACTAGACCACATACATCCGAATGAATTAGTTCTAATAATCCATTCGCTTTATTAGTTCCTTTATGAAATGATGACCTATTTTTTTTACCAAACACACAATCAGTGAGAGGGTATGTGCAAGATCATGATGGGCCAAAACATGGTGATATGATGGGTATTTGTAGGGTATGTGGCTGACAACTTTCTTTTTACCCAAAATTGATGAAATGAAAAGGATTTTTAAAGGAGATTCTCAGCTTTCCACCAATATTAATTATGCTTTACTTTGAATTTAATAAATAATTATTATTCATTTTCTATATGAATTACAACTAAAGTCCTGATTGATAGGCTGATTGAAAAAAATCTATAGCTTTTAAATGGTATCACATTTTTGGAATCCAAAGCATGCATCACATTCTATGCTTTACATACTATAGGATTAAAAAAATAAAAAATAAATTTCATGAAGTTTTGACCAAGTTGAGGTGGTTAGACATACGAGTTTTTATATTTTTTAGAAGTTGTAATAAAAAATTCATAATTAATTATTTGCTTGGAAAAAAATTAAAAAAAATATGCATCACATCCAGACATGGGTCCTCTACTTATGTATAAAATATTATAATTTTATTGTGGTTAGGGTGGTTAGACAAACACCTACTTCTTATTTTTTCCCTGAAATTTAAGTACTATTGCATTGAAATTTCAAATTTTCACCAAATAGATTTTTTTATTTTTAAAAACCTAGCAGTTTAGAAACTGCATTCAATTTGCTACAGATTCTATTCTTAAATATTTTTGAAATAATATAGATAACTTATTGAAATTTTTATGCCAAGTTGCCTAACTTTGATTTTTCTGATTTTTTGCCACTTAAGGGCCTGCTTTTTCCATGATGATCCTGCACATACTTGACACACAATTGAATGGTCCCTCAATCCTAATTTTCTAACTTCTTCAAATCTTCATCCGACAAGGTTGAAGTAGATTGCTTCTTATCAACTGAAACTGGTAACCACGGATCTCTCTCCTCAAGGAGATCCTCCACTTTCAACTTCCACATCTTGTAACCAGTGCCATTGAACTTCTCAATATCTTGACGAGAGGTGGAGGCCATGGTATGCAATCTTTCACAAATCAACAAAACTCACAACAAAAAGGCTCCCACTACAGCAAAAACCTTCAACACTTTAAAAGGAAAGCATCCCTTCCTTAACAGAATTGTTAGCTCTGATACCAAATTTTGATTATCAAGGTAAAGAAAGCTTGCAATATGAACTTAAATAGGTGAATGCAAATCTGAAATATGTAGATTAACATTTAGCCTTAGTGTGAAGAAAGAATGAGAGAGAGAGAGATAGAAGAATCATAACACATGCAACAACAGATTTACGTGGAGAAACCCTGAAGGGAAAAAACTTCACCACCGAAAGAGAGGAAAGTATATTACTAATATTTTGAAATATTACATGTAGCAATAGACTTCTCTTATCATCCCTATAAAATCCTGTAGCACCCTGTTACCTTGCAAACCTACAAAATTGAATGAATAACTCTAGCTCAAGGCCCCTATTTAAAGAGATTTGTGAGGATGAAAACCACCATGGTTTCACCAAACAATAGGCAGCAATATCACCTAGCAAAAACCACGCCTCCCTTCATGAAATGGTCATGACACCCTAAAAATAGCCTCTTACAAATGCTCTTATAGTTGTCATAAGGCATAACTTATGCATGGGCACCTGGGGTCAAAGATAGCATATTCTATCATAGGAATTTGTCATACTATCATAGCATCTTATGACAATTGTCATACATGTCATATATTCTCTTACAACATCCTAACAAACTCATTCTAGAAGATTTCAAGTGGGATTCCTAGCTATTTTTTCCTTTTCCTAAATGACAAACGATAACAGTAACGATAACACTACATTTACATTGTCTCTTTCACTACCGTTGGTCAAATGGTTTCACTTCTTATGGGTAAATGTTGAAAACCCCCATTTACTAACAACCAACAATTTTTTCCTCTCTTGCATGTTTGTGATTGCAAATTTAGGTTTAAGAATTGAAGATCACTTGAAGTGAAAAGTTGTAAAGTGGCATTGCAAAGTTGTCATCTTCACGAAAACTCACCTACAAGTCATATCTGGAAGTTTCAAAACTTGAGATCAAAGAATAAGGAAGTGTAGACATCAAGCCTTAGGATCACATTCAGAGATTTCCAAAATTTAGATTGGGACTAAGACAGTAGCAAGGGTGTCTTAGTCCTCCAAGTGGAATTTTGCAAAGATTCTTTCAGATCCTATTTTGGCATCCAAAGATTCAACATCTAGCCCAAAAAATAGTAGTGGGACTAATAATACAATAAGGGCATGTTAGTCAGGTCCATAGCATATTTTGATAGCTTCTTTGCATTTCTATAATCCTCATTATTACATTTCCAGAATTCCCAAGTACACATACCCTAACTTGTTACTTCATAATTTCATCATTTGTACCTCATCATTTAGCTTGCATTACTAGGTTTTGTGAATTGAATGTTAAGTTGTCTTTTCCAAGTTTTTGCTTGGTGGTGAACCCCTCAAATCCTAAAAGAACCCCTCCTAGGTCTTCCTTGTTGAGAATTGACTCACCCTTTGGGGTTGATAGTCACTCCAATTTGGGATCCTAGGACATAATTGAATGATGTAAGGAGAATAGTGGGCTCATCCCCCCACCTATTTTCCCTATGGTTCAAAATTTAATTAACTTGAAAAGATAATATATGAAAGATCGTAGTCCTCAAAATGAGTTTTCCAACAAGTATAATTTTGACATATTTTCATTTTATTTGTATTCAATTTTCAATTTTTACTGAACATCAAGTTCTTTGTTCTAGAAAGGTGGATAAATTGTAAAATATTAAAAAAACTAAAAAATACCTTTGTAAGTATTGATGTCCTTGCTTCACCAAAAAATATTGAGTTTCCATATATAGACAAGTTATGCTTGACGACATACACCTATGTCCAAATTATAGTTACCACGACTTCAATATTTAATTAAAAACAAAACATGTAAAAAAAATATATGAAAGAATATCCATGCACTAGATATTGATGTTACAAATCTATATTTTAAAAATTAGAATTTATCCATTCTAGAAAATAGTTATGCTATTGGACATAAAAATTACTTTAAAAAAATATTTTTTACTATTAAAAACTAGTTATTAAAAGTTGCATAGAAAGATTCAAGATTTATTTCAAAAAAATTATAAAAATATATTTAAAATCTACACACAAATTGTTGTAGGAGCATCCAATGGTGTAAGGGAAATCTTGCATCACCCAAAAATATGCATTCCATTTTTGTTTCTTTTTGTTAGCTTTTTGTAGATGTTTTCTCATTTCTGGATACCCTTTTCATCGAATAAGAGTTTCCAACTTTCATAACTATTTTTCTGCTCAACTACTATTTTTAGCAGTTTTGAATTTGAAGGCGTGAGAAGACCAAAATTTAGGGGAAGGTTCAGGACGGAAAATAAACACTTTGGCAAAAGAATTAGGTCAAGATCATTCACGGATTGAAAGTTATTCAAGTTTCAATTTCTACTGTTTGCTCTAAAAAATCTTCTTAGTCCAGTTTGAGGCACTAAACGGTCTTGTACGGGCCTAGAAATTTCTGGAACCGATAGAGAAGGTTCTTAATGCATTCTTCACTATGAGACCTTTCCAATGGTTCAAACAGTTTGAAAAATGAAGACCTGGATCAAAAGTTATGGCTTCCAGAAGTTGGTCAATTTTTGAAAAATTGCCAATTTTTGAATTAGGACTCAATTTTTGAATTTCAAATTGTACTTTATAGTGCCAAACCACCAAAACTCAAAATTGGAATGCTGATTTTTGCTCCAAACCGGAAAGGGAGCTATTTATGGGTGGGGTTCTCTAATTTTTGGGATTTTTTTTGGGAAAAAGAGTGAATACTGGGAAAAGGGGTTTTTCTATAGTTTTCTATAATTTGCATGTACTACAAAGCTCAAGGATTTGAGATCCTTTGCATGTAAGAGTTCCATATTTTTGAATAAAATATTATTCTCCATTATGTGTGTGTTATTTTGTGTCTCGGGTTAGCACCCTCATCACAAATCGGCACAAATCACTAGTTGACATCATCTTCAAATTATTAACAATTTAGCTACTATAGGTCCCAAAAAGTGAAGATTTAGCTAAAAATGTTGGTATCAATGTCTGTCTTGACCAAAAAGTGGGACTCATTATTGTGTGATTACCCTTTGATAGGTAAAGTAACATAACTAAGGGAATCACATCTAACATTTCTAAAATATGTGATCTTTACCTTATATTTTGTAACATTGGATTAACTAGCTTGAATCACATCTATAAAGTGTGTATTACATATGTTGATTCCATATCTCTTGTTAATTAATGCACACTTGAACATAAAATATCATGAGATATAGAACAAGGAGAAGCATAAAATATAGTATTTATTCCATATCTCTTGTTATAAATATGTGGAAGAGAAGGTAAATGATAAAGTGGAAAGAACACAACATAATCAAAAGAATGATCATGAGAACCATACCCCATGGATATTCTCATACTCCATGGCTATCTATGCAGTAAGGCATGGAAAATAGGTTCAAGATGATATATAAAACAAGGAGAAGCATAAAATGTATGTGTTTTGCATTCTTAGAATCTTATCATGAGATAAATTATTCATACTAAAAGAGAATCCATTTCTACAATCTCTAATGTAGAGATTTATTGCTAGTGATAGAGAAATTATCATTGACATGGGGTTAACCATTAGGATACTCAATGTAGAAAGATTGAAATAAGAAATCATGTGGAGATAATAGTGAAAATTAAATAATATTTTTTGGGTTAATTTTTAATAGTGGCTAAATGATGATATAGTAATCTCATGTCATTCATTTGTTTAGATATTTTTTTTGTGTTTGAAATGTGTTTAATAAGGTTTAAATAATGTTTTTGACATTAATTATCTTAGATTAAACTTCATTATTTATCTTGAAACTATTACAAACTATATTAGGGTTTAGGGAATACAATTTAGAGTCTAGGGTGTAGACTAGGGTGTACATTCTAAGACTTAGAGTTTGGTGTAGAGTTGTAGGATTCTAAACAAGCATCTGTATTAAAAATAAAAAAATGATCTAAAAGAATTATGGAAATCACTTTTCCATAAAAAAATGATCTAAAAGAATAATGGAAATCACTTTTCCATAAAAAATGATCTAAAAGAATCTGGAAATCACTTTTCCATAAAAAATGATATAAAAGAATTATGGAAATCACTTATCCATAATTTAACTTAAAAAACTGTATAAATTTTCACCTTTTATTTATAAAATTAAGACTTTATAGAAGATACAATCTTAAACAAAACCATTTCACATGAGAAGCTCAAAATTTTCAAAGGCATATTCAGACAAGTCAATTTTTTTGAAAACATATTGAAACAACACAAGAGTAACTAGTGGAAACATTGATTACAACTATTTCCTTCCAATCAATTTCTCTTGTTATGCTTCTACATAATATCTAGTCTTACACAAGAGTAACTAGTGGAAACATTGATTACAACTATTTCCTTCCAATCAATTTCTCTTGTTATGCTTCTACATAATTTCTAATCTTACACAAGAGTAACTAGTGGAAACATTGATTACAACTATTTCCTTCCAATCAATTTCTCTTGTTATGCTCCTACATAATTTTTAATCTTACACAAGAATAACTAGTGAAAACATTGATTACAACTATTTCCTTCCAATCAATTTCTCTTATTATGCTTCTACATAATTTTTTTTATTTTTTTACAGACTTCTACATAATTTTTAATCTTAAACAAAAACAAAAATAACTATTAGAAACATTAATTACAACTATTTCCTTCCAATCAATTTCTCTTGTTATGCTTCTACATAATTTCTACTTGTACATAATTCCTAGTCTTACAAATGCCAGTGTCTCTTCTTTCCGCATGATGGATGGTCGGTCAAATGGCAGTCTCTTCTTTCCGCCTAATGGATGGTCAGTGGGAACAATACAAGCCGCGTGAGTCAATTTTAATCGGTTTTCTAGACATTTCCATGCCCGTGAAGCAGCTTCAAATAGATATATTTATAGATATGACTGGCTAGTGTGGTTCAGAAGAGAGGGCAAGCAACGCATTGGAGATGAAAACGGTGCCAATATTTCCAATTATCTGCGTTTTAGTGGGTGCGAGTGTAGGTCTTGCGGTTCATGAGGAGATGGTGAATGTAGGGGTGATGATTGATTCCACTTCCTGGTCGGGAAAGATAGCCAAGACTGCCATTAAGTTAGCGGTGGATGATGTTAATGAATCTCGGCTACTCAACGGTAGTCGAATGTTTGTTCACCTCCGAGAGACGCAAACAGCACTTGAAACCGCTTCCGCTGGTATTTATCTAATTTCTCCTACCCAGAACTTTAATTATTATCACAATTTTTGTTCAAATGAAAGTTAGTGCTCTTCTTTAATTTGATTTTAACTTGGTTTTAATAGAAACGTACTTAGACATTTATCAGTCAATTTTTTAATTTAATAGTTAAATTTCTTGATAAGTAGGAGGTATTTTTCTTAGCGTGTCAAATGATTCAATAGTGTAGTTTTTGAGTCAAACTTATTGACCCATGTTTTATGAATAATGGTCAATGAGTTTGACTCCAAAAACTACACAATTGAATCCTGATAGCAATATCACAAGTTAAATTTCTATAAATTTAAATTATCTTGATTTACTGATTTATTGCATGATTTTTTTTTATTTTTTTTTTTGTAATTACAAGCGTCTGCAAAAAAGCAGGAACCTTCATGATTTTTAGGGCTTAACAGCTACCTGACTAGCAACACAAAAACCTACCCACCAAACCAGACAACCCTAAACGCCTAAACTAGACTGCACCAACGCACCAAAAATCTTAGGAAAGCACCATACATATTTACAAACAAACTAGCCGAGGGCCGAACCACAGCAAGAGAAACCATAAAAAGACATTTACCTATGGACACCAAAAACTAGAGGGCCACCCTGACCTACATGAAGTCGTTGACCTTAGCGAAAGCAACGAATTTTGGCACCCATTCCAGATCGTCCACCTCCACCAACCGCAGTATGTTTTTTCAGGGAATCAGCCCCAACCGCCGCTATCATCCTATGTCGAACTAACGACATGCCCTTGAGGTCTAGAAGAAACGGGTAAATCTTGATGACTTCACCCATTTTTTTTTATCAGCTCCAAATCTTTTGGTCGTCGGACCCCTACTCCAGGAATCGCCACCATGAGGATCTCATCCAAAACTTCCATAAGTTCCTTCTTAAACAATTTGCAGACTAGCGCTTTGGCTTCTGCCTTGGCCATATGCAGGTCCAAAAAGGAGGCCAAGAACCTTGATACTATTTGGAAATTTACCCTGAAAGTTTCATGCGGCTCCAAATGCCCCAACCCGAGCACCATCTTTACTGCAACAATAGTCAATGGATCAATGGTGAGAAGAATGTGATTGAGGCGTTGGTCGGTAACCCCAGAGAATGCATTCTGACGCTCTTTGCAACCCAATTGAAGTGGTGCGTCGATTCAAAAGCTAACCAGGGAATCGACTAACATATGCACCATAAACTTTGTTCTCTTCGCCATTTGCCCCCACGCCACACCAACCAGAGCCGAAGAGAGAGGAAAACAATGCAACAAAATTACCACCTTCAAGAAAGCGAAATTGCCTATGCCTTAAATGCTTCTTGTGTAATCACATTGTACAATGCGGACTTCCACCCTAAACTACTCAAAAAACCACGAACTGCCACCATTCAGAGGCATAAGTACTCTGAATACTAAGGCGAACTGACATGACACGACCATGCGGATTGCCCAAACCCTGCATCGGTATTGGAGCCATCCGATGCATAATTACTGCCAACTCATAACGATATGAACATGGGAAAAATCTGAGAGATGCAAAACGTTCTTTGCTGACTTCGCTCCCACGTCACCCACGACCGCCCCTCCAGCTCACCCCCAAAACGGACTTTCTACAATCCATGTGAAAAGCCGCTCACCCTTCCACCCACTATTGCACAAATACTTTTAATTACAGTTTTTTTAATAAAATAATTTAAATAATTCTATTTTACAATATTGATATTTATTTGAATTATCAATGATAAAGTCTATTAGTTCATTTGATTTTAAATTAGTAATTTTGTAAAATGTGTAATTTTGATTTTCAATTTTCCTAAGAATATAAACTATTAAAATTTTAAATTCCATTGATTCAAATAGGATCGCCCAGAATGACAGAGTTGTGTTGCATTAAATTAATGACACAAAGGAATAGAGACGTTGGAGTAGGTACATCTAAAGGTCTAACTTGTTCCAAACGTTTACATTAGATGAAGACAAACATGTTGATGTAATTGTCGTGTATTTACTTGAGTGCATTTGGTCAATTTTGGTTATTACCTAAGTTTCTATAGTTTTAAAAATATGTTCTATTCTATTTTGAATGGACAGTATTAAAAATATCATTGTTTAAAGACAGTCAAAGATGTTCTAAGTAGACAGTATGAAAAGTGTCATTGTCTATGCATTTTGAATAGAGAGTACCAAAAATCTCATTGTCTATAGAGGTCAAAGGTGCATTCTTAATAGACAGTACTAAAAATGTCATTGTCTATAGAAGTCAAGGTGTATTCTGAATAATCACTACCCCTCCACAATCCATGTGAAAAGTAGCCTACCCTTCCACCAACTATTGCACGAATATTTTTAATTACAATTTTTTTAATAATAATTTAAATAATTCTATTTTACAATATTGATATTTGTTTGAATTATCAATGATAAAGTCTATTAGTTCATTTGATTTTAAATTAGTAATATTGTAAAATGTGTAATTTTGATTTTCAATTTTCCTAAAAATATAAACTATTAAAAGTTTAAACCCCACTATTTCAAATAGGATCGCCCAGAATGATAGGGCTATGTTGCATTAAATGAATGACACAGAGGAATAGAGACGTTGGAGTAGGTACATCTAAAGGTCTAACTTATTCCAAACATTTAGAGTACATGAAGACAAATGTGTTGACGTAATTGCCATGTATTTACTTGAGTGTATTTGATCAATTTTGGTTATTACCTAAGTTTCAATAGTTTTAAAATATGTTGTATTCTATTTTGAATGGACAGTATTAAAAATATCATTGTTTAAAGACAGTCAAAGATGCATTCTCAGTAGACACTACAAAAGGTGTCACTGTCTATGCATTTTAAATAGAGAGTACCAAAAATCTCATTGTCTATAGAGGTCAAAGGTGCATTCTTAATAGAAAGTACTAAAAATGTCATTGTCTATAGAGGTCAAGGTGTATTATGAATAGTCACTACGAAAAATGCCATTATCTATAGAGGTCAAAGGTGTAGTTTGAACAATCAGTACGAAAAATGTCATTGTCTATACAGATCAAAGGTACCTTCTGAATAGACAGTACCAAAAATGTTATTGTCTATAGAAGTCAAAGGTGCATTCTGAATAAGCAATATAAAAAATATCATTATCTAAAGAGATCAAAGGTGCATATTGTGTAAAGAGGGTCAGAGGACCAAAAATGTCATTTAAGGTGCATGTCATTGTCTGTTTGAACAAATATGACACGAGTTATACATATTGTTGACTGGTCTTTAAAAAATATCGTTTTGCGAAGAGCCAAATTGCCCTTTGACATGTTCTAAAGATCAAAGTTATGGCGAAAGATCTAAATCTTTCCTTTTTCAATTTCATTCAGAAACATTTAGTTCCTACTGAGATTTAGTTTTATGGGGTGAATGCAGCTGTTGATCTTTTGGCCAACGAAGTTGTGGCTTTAATAGAAACACAACCATCTGAGGCTGGGCCGTTTATATTAAATCTCGGAGAGGCAGCCAATGTACCGATTCTCTCATTGTCTTATTCAAGTCCCGCAGTCTCCAAATAGAGATTCCCATATTTTGTTCGCATGGAACAGAGTGGTCGCATTCAGATGAAAGCCATTGCAGCCCTGGTTAAGCATTACGGCTGGAGAAGAATTTCATTTCTTCACTCAGACCATGATTTTGGTTCCGGAGCCATGTCCACGTTGCGCGACGCCCTTCGAGATCTCCAATCTGAAATTGTATACACATCGATGCTTCCATCAACTGCACAGAAACAAACCATAAGGGAAGAGTTGTCTAAACTCAAATCAATCGAATCAAGTGTTTTTGTTGTTCACACCCCTTGTGATCTTGGCATGAATATATTCATGGAGGCGCAGGAGATGGGAATGATGGAGGCTAGTTACGTGTGGATAACAATCCAAGAGTTTACCGGTCTTTGGGATTATGTGCTAAATGCTTCTACAATGTTTTCTCTGCAAGGCCTCCTTGGAGTTAAAACACACACCCGAAATTCTAAACAGCTGAACGAGTTCACTGAAAGGTGGGAACGACAATTTAGACTTGACAACCCCAACATGAAAATCACTGAGATGAATGCATATGGTCTATTGACCTACGATACGGTGCTCATGATAGCTCAAGCACTTGGAAAGATGGGAAGTACCGCAAGTTTTTTAACACCCTCAACCCCTCTTGCAGTAATAGCAAATACCAAAATCAAGGTATTCCAGCAAGGTAGGAATCTGTTGCAGGAGATTTTATTAACAAACTTTGCTGGTTTAAGCGGACCTGTTAAGTTCCATGATGGGGTTATCTACGGCTATACTTTTGAGATAGTGAATATGGTGGGAAAAAGCTATCAGGTTGTGGGGTACTGGCCATACAATTCCTCTAAATTGTTTCAAACTCCATCTTTTGTTAACGAGGGGCTTCGATATGTGATTTGGCCTGGTGGGTCTTCCAAGGTTCCTCGTGATTGGGCAATACCAACAAGGCTTAAGATCGCAGTACCTGTGACTGAATCGAGGCAATTGGTCAATGTCTCGTTTAACCAAGATAGTAATGAAACTACAGTCAGTGGGTTCATCATTGACATATTTGATGCTGTTGCGAAAAGGCTTGACTATCAACTGACGTATGATTTCATTCCTCTTTATTGGAAACAAGATAATCTTGAAGAACTAGTCCGCCTCGTGTATCTCAAGGTCTGTATTTTTTATCTTTTCTACCATTTCGGAAAAGTAGTAGAGTTGCCAATTTTATAAATACTTTTGCTTGGGCAGAAATACGACGCGATTGTCGGTGACGTTACAATTACAGCAGAGCGGAGTGAACTTGTGGATTTCACACAACCATTCACGGAAACGGGTTTAGTGATGGTGGCTGGCACGGCCATAAAGGAGGAGGCCAACAGCGCTTGGACATTCTTACAGCCATTTACTCCAGGACTGTGGGCTGCAACGGCAGGGTTTATTTTATATACAGGACTAGTGGTGTGGCTGCTCGAGCATAAACGAAATCCGGACTTCAGAGGAAGTTCCATTAGCCAAGTGGTCACTCTGCTTTGTTATCGTGTTTATCCTTGTTTTCTCACCAGTTTCTTTAATTTCTCCATATGCGTTTAATTTTGAATAACCTAAATTCCAGTTCATTCTTCCAGGTTCGCGCTTTCTACTATGTTTTACGCTCACCGTAAGCATTCCTTTTCCATTCAGTGCTGACCACGTTTGCCTTCAACACGTTTTTCTGCACCTATTTATATCCTTTTCAAATTTTGAAAGCTTAATTATAGTTTTTGCATTTGTTTCCCTTTTTGCAGAAGAGAGAATCCGTAGCAGTTTGAGTCGAATACTAGTTGTAGTATGGCTGTTTGTAGCGTTCGTTTTAACGTCCAGCTATACAGCTAATCTCGCTTCAAGACTAACTGCCGAGCAAATTTCGCCCCTCATAAATGGTTTGGGTGACTATAGAGTGGGCTATCACGGTTCATATGTTGGTAGTTATCTAAGCGACAATTTGGGAATATCCAAAAAATCACTAGACGGAACATCATCTCCAGGGGAGTATGAGAAGGAGCTGACAAAAGGAGCAAAGAATGGAGGCGTCGATGCGATTTTAGATGAGATGCCATATGTTCGTGCCTTCCTTTCTGGCCGATGCGGCTATTCAATGGTGGGGCGCACGTACCGAAGCGGAGGCTTTGGTTTCGTAAGTTTTCTTTGACTTTAGGTATATCATTTTATTAAAATATAGTCAATAGTAAGTTTATACGTGGTCTATAATAGAAAAAAAAATTATATATATTTTTATTTTAAAATTGATTTTTTATTATTGAAATGGATGATTTTGAAAAATAGTCGATTCACAATATTTATTATATTGTTGGAATCAATATTTGAAGGGCTATATGTTTGTGATGTAGGTTTTTCCTAAAGCTTCTCCTCTAACGCAAGATTTTGGTAGAGCGATTGTAAACCTTTCAGATAGTGGTGAGACACAAAAGATTGAAGACAAGTATTTCAGAAGTTCTACCAGTCAATGTTCTAACTTTGTAGAATCTGCGACAAGACTAGATGTGAGAAGCTTCCAAGGACTCTACCTAATCACAGGGATGATATCATCTTTGGCTTTAATCATATTCCTTTCTCAAGCCCTATACAATTTCACCAAAGGTCACACCCCTTCAGGACAAGAGAATAGTATGTGGAAATATTTCAAATCTTTTGTAAAGTATTTATTTCATGAGTAGGTTTCATCCCAACTTTACATATTGGAAATGTCATTAAAGAAAAAACACCTTTCCAATACAAAGAGAGCTCAAGTGAATATCATAAATCAAACATAAGTGTCGTGGATGATGGAAACTAGTAAGTTGTGATTCCAACATCCTCCTTTGTAAATCTACAAGTAACAAATGAGGCACCATCTAGCTAAATTCATGAATGAATGAAAGAAAGATGATATGAACTACTTGTGAGACATACACATTACTTGGTACACACACGAGTGCACACACACACACACACACAAATTATATTCTTACAACCACCGCTTTTGAAAGTGTTCAATCTTACTTGTAAGTTTAGGTTATTTGATGATTTTAAAATTGTGCATTATCACTTATAACCACCGCTTCTGCTACCCGCTCCAACATCCTCCTTTGCAAATCTACAAGTAATAAATGAGGCACCATCTAGCTAAATTCATGAATGAATGAAACAAAGATGATATGAACTACTTGTGAGACATACACATTACTTGGTGCACACGCATGGGTGCGCGCACGCACACACAAATTATATTCTTACAAGTAAGTTACAAGTAAGTTTAGGTTATTTGATGATTTTGAAATTGTGCACTGTCACCTATAACCACGACTTCTGCTACCCACAACAACTAACTGTTTTAGACAACATAGCCATTGACGCAAGATGGAAAACTATCACACACATATTATATTCTTGCAACCACCGGTTCTGAAAGTGTTGAGTCTTACTGGTTATTTAATGATTTTGAAATTGTGCACTGTCACCTATAACCACCGCTTCTGCTACCCGCAACAACTAACCGTTTTAGACAACATTGCCATTGACGCTAGAGGGAAAACTATCCCCTGCCAATTAACCTTTCACAAACATACAATCACACACACAGACAGTGCTCTTCCTTAATTATTCAATTCAAATAGATAAAAATTGCAGACAAACTTCAATCTTATTGATTCATTTATGAATCAATTGGCCTGCTCTGGCCACTTTCTTCTCAAACACCCAATCTATTCAACAGACATGGCCCGATTCATACGACACTCTCCTTATTAAATTGTTACCGCTTCTCTAACCACCCTCAGTCTCTATTAAAATAGTCAGTTTTCTGCCATTTAACAATTCCTATCAACTTATACACAACTCTTTACCTCCTGTTTGTTTGCACAATCAATCATTTGCCAACTTATCTTTCACTCACCCGCGACCGTGATATCATTTTCCTGTTTGTCTCGGCTTCAAAAGTATCCAATCCGCCGTTCCCTATCTCCACTTTATCCAGATATGCGTCCTCCTCTGTTCATCGTACCATTCTATTGTCTTTACTCAGTGCACCTCTACGAGCGGCATTCAAAGAGTTGTTTGTTTGCTAAACTGCATACATTAATCAATCCTTCATTTGTATCTTCACGCGATGCAGCCCCTCCTTACTTTACTATCTACGCATCATATTGCATCCCCTCCCTTTCTACCATCTGCTCCTTTTAGAGCCGTGGCTTGCTCCTTTTCCACCGCGTGACACCACTTCTCAATGCCGATATATTTTGCAGAATAAACTGAAACCTCTAAAGGCCCGTGTCCCTTCGGTTTCTATTCACTTCTCCTTTGATGGAATTCAATTATCGTACAACGCCCATTCGTCTTCCCATTCTACGCATGACTTCATGTTTGTGAGTGTAATGCGCGGTTATGTAAGGCGTTTCCCTTTGATCTGAAACTTCTTTGAAATATGGCGCCTACGCTGCCCCTCATCCCTCATCATTTTGCAGATTTTAATGAATACCAATGTAGCATGCTGCGCGACCTTTGATTGCAAAGACATCTTAAACATTCACTGCTGACTTATGTGTTCAAATATCTCTATGGTCTTCGTCCAATCCATTTGTGCATATCTAGTAATCGGTATTGTTTGTGGCATTGGGTCAAATGGTTTATGTATTCGGTCTATACTTCATACTCTGCATACGTGTCCAACAAGGCAGATGCAAATGTAATATTTGAAAAATTTCTACCAAGTTGAGTATCAAATTTAAGAGGTTTAGGCATTGATCTAGGTGAGAGAAACCAAACAAAAATAAAAGCAAAATTGAAAGCAAACTCAATGATATTTTTGGTTGGTGTTGATTGTTTGTCCGCCGGTGTGCTCCTACACTAGCCATTTATCCCACAATGTATCTTATGCCTCTTATACCTTTTATTTGACCTATAACCAGTGTATAGACCTTTGTATAGGTTGTGTGAAGTTTCTTACAACAACATAAACTCCCCTTTTCCACCTGCTAGCTCTTGTTCAAGTGGGTTTTTAGGCGTCTATAGGGAGGTGGGTGACATCACCCAATAAGGAAGGAATAAGATCACATGTACCTATTGAGTATTTGTTCCCACATTAGTGATAATCAATCTAAGAAACCCTAGTGGGTCATTGTGCCAAATTGTTCTTCTGATTTGTAGTTCTCTCTTCTCTTTACCTTAGTCACTTACCTAAGTTCAAAAGTCTAGAAAATTGGATAAGTGTGAAGGTTTTCTAAGTCTTCCATCCTATTGAGCACCCAAATGGGTATTCTTAATCATAATTTGAAAAAAATTGGGTCAAACTTGGCTAAGTTATGCACTTCCAAGTTTTGGGTCCCCTATTGACTTTGTGGTTACTTGTTGCATAAAGCTATTTATTTTTAAAAAAATGACTTTCAGTCATTTTTCCCTGCACTTATGTGGACCAAGAGCAACTAGGGAAAAATGGATACCTATTTTTGAAGCTATTTATCCCTCAAAATTGTTCCTCCCACCTCCTTCCGTCCAGATAGCAAGTTTTAGCGACCTCCAGGTTAGGATTTGTGATTTTTTTCTATATATTTAACGGTTTTAGTTTGTAATTATATTTTACATTTTGGGTATATAATTTAACATTTATAGTTTGAAATTACATGGTTTATATTTTAGGTTATTTAATTTTCATAATTAGGGTGAATTTTATAGCTCGTAAAACCAAATTTTAAATATATGATATCAAAATTTAATGGATGTATAATAAACTTGTAAAGAATAATATATCCTAAAAGATATAGAAACTGAAACCTAAGTAGATATAGAAACTAAAACCCTAAACTGTAAACCTTAAACCCTAAAATTAACTAGATATAATAAGATGAGATACGGGTGTTAGTTTACCTTATGCTCAAAGTACACACCTATATTGATAGGAAATTCATTGATTGAAATCTAAATACATTTAGCTATCCCTCACATGAGGACATGGATAATTTGATCTCTCATGTGTTCATGTTATAAAAAAAAATGAGGCTCTTTTACCCAATCTATGATGTCATTATTTTGATCTAATTTATCAAAATTAAATTAAGAAAATTCTATTTATATTGTTACATTAGATAGTGAACTCATTTGACATATATTTCCAATTCTAACTTATGTCAAATTAGAATTACGTTCATTTTTAAATTGGTTAGTTTTTCATTCACTTGTTTAATTATGATCCATTGCTCATATGCTCTCGCCTTACATCTTTGATCCTCATTCTTATACTAATCCCTCTCCTCTTCAACCATTAATCACTTCCTCCCACAATTTTTAATTCTTGATACCCCTTATAAATATGATCATACACCTTATTGGACACCTTCTCTATAATACATTGGATATGATGATTCTAAAGAATATAAGATGATAAAAGGTGTTGAGGCTTTCATATACCATGTTCACTGGATTCATGAAGTTTATGATGAGCATTTGAATACTCTTCTTGATACTAATTTTTCTATACAACTATGTCTTATTATTCTAATATACATATATATGCTATTGTTTAAAAAATTGAACACAAAGCATTCTAAAATTAATGTGCAATCTTTTGTATGCATGTACATTATATATTATTATGGACCTATTTCTTCTCTTTCAAATACTTCAAATAATAATATACCTATTTAATTTCATTCATATGAATCATTTCCTCTTTATTTATGAGTGAACATAGATATATTTTTCGATTCATTCTGCATCCCTCACCCATTCATTTTCCAATACACTTGGTGATTTTTCTTTTGTTTCTTTTTGTCATCATGCAAGAGTTATCAAGCATTTCTTAAAGTAACCCAATGAAAATCCTAATATGTTTAATCCAACTCAATTTTATCTCTTATAAAATTTCATCAAGCAATTGAAATATTTCTAGCATCATTGGCCTTATCTTACTATTAGGGTTGCTCTAGTTATTAATCCAATAGTAGTATGTGGAGCTCCTCTCAAACAATATATGATTGATACCTATGTTTGAAAGATATAGATAGCTATATCCCTTACACTAGGACATGGATATGTCATATTAAACAATAATCAACTAAATTATACCCAATCACTACAATTAAATATAGTAGTGTTTATGTAGTGTAGAGTGTAACCTAATAATTCTAGAGTCCATCCTAGTTAGAATGAGTTATATGGATAGAGATGTGGGGTTGCATCATCCCTATTAAGTCTTTATTCCTTATCTTGCAACCAATTTATTATTACCAGGTATATCCATTCTAACTAACATATATAAATTTAATCATGAATTATACAATTTAACTTTCATTACCATATTGAGCTTGTAAATTTATCTTAAATGTTAATATTCTAATATATCAAAGTTTTATATGGTCCTAGTTATGATTACATATATCATTATCAATTACTCTAGATGAACATTGTTAGTTCTAAATTACTTTTCATAAATAAATTATATTATTATAGTTATTTCTTACTCATTCTCAATTTAAATATATGCATGCATCTTAGTTAATTTATTTTTTACTCTACACTAACTATACATTTTCCTTAATGACATTTTTATATATTTGCTTCAAATTACATATCAATGTTAAATTATATGTTATGATATATCATAAGATAATATCCTCATAATATATTTTCACCTATTTTTCTTCATCACCATAATCATACATGTAAGAACACTACTTGCCTTATGTCACTACAACATTAAAATCATGTAAAAAGGATCTCAAACTAAGGTGTTGGTGTGAGCCCAAGATCACCAATTGTAACAAAAAACCTTCACGAAATAGAGAGAAGCCAAAGGCTATTTCAATAAAACAAGAGTGAATAAAAATGAGATGATAAAATTACATATGATACAACCTTTTAAAAGAAAAAAATTATGTAATAGGTGGGAAAGCTACCCACACGGGAAAAAACCATATGGGAGATTAAATGTACTAATAAACTATTCTACCTAAGTAAACTTAATTAGGTAAATGGTAAAACCCATTTACTCTAACAACCCCCCTTAAGTGCAACTTAGGGAGAACTATTATGCAAAAATGCAAATGAAATATGGGTCCCAACTACACAACCATGTTAGGTACCCATTTACAATGCAAAAAGGAATCTTTCACAACCAAAGAAAAGGAGAAAAACCAATGGGAAAAATACCCCTCTCCAAAAGAGAGAAAAGAAAACAAAAATGATGCATGGATGGAGGACTCAGTCACACCCCCCAAGGACTACATACATCATATATATACAATCAATTATCCCCCATATGAAGGAAAAAATGAGATATAATATCCCCCCCATAATGAAGAAGCTCTTATGCCAATGGTGCATGCATGAAGAAAAAACACTATCCAATGCTTGCAAACAATATTTCTCCCCTTGGGAAGAAACCAATCCACTAGTGTATGAAGAAACTCCAAACCAAGAGATGAGGAAGGAAGTCTCAAGAAGTATGAATTCTCTAAAGGATGCTCAAATGGCTCCATGTCGATGCTAAATGATACCATAATCAAACCAGGATCAACCTCCAAAGACAAAGATTCCTCTAAATTTTGCTCAAAATACTCTAGCTTAATGCCAAACTATGACACTAGAAGAGAATAAGAAAGAACAAGAGGGTATGAGGGTTCCCTCATCACATCCGAAGTAGTGAACAACTCCTTCAAAGAGGAGATGAACATCATCAATTGTGTCTTCCTAATCATCAATGTGATACTCCACAAACAAGAATGATATGTCTGCAAGATAAGAATCCCAATGAGGTGGATATGGAAGACTATATGCATCCTATTGATTAGGATCATGGAAAGTAGCAACCAATGAATGCAAAGGCTCAATAGGTATCTCTATAGCGGGAGTGGAACCCTCATCATCCTCATCATCAAGATGTGCAAGGTGTTCCAAAGAAGCAAACTTTTGTAGTGTATCATAGTCATATGGTATATTATCTGAATCATCAAGAGGTACAATACAATCTAAAGCAATATCATCTGGGAATGGTGGAGTATCAAGATCTCCATATAACTCCTAAATTTTGGTCCATAGAGCATGGGGACACTTAATCTCAACAATGAAACTCAATGTGTTATCATCAAAATAAAGAGCGATCACTCTAAAGCCATGATCTCTTAACACCAAATAAACTTCTTGCTCCAAGAAGTACCAATTTGAGGAACAAGACCATATTGGTATGGCAAAAGATGAAGCCATCGCAAATGCTTCAAGATGACATCTCTCCATTGTGTATAGTTCCCCCTTTTCAAGATGATTAGAGAAGGATGAAATGAAAAACCCATAATGACAGGGTAATTCTCTAAATTTACAAATACATGAAACCTTTAGATATAATTAGAAACTCCCAAATACTGCAAATAAAGCCTTCCCAAAATACTTCAGAAAGCAACAATGCAAAAGAGGGCTGAAAATTTAAAAAAATATGAGCAAAAAAGTAAACACCTTATTGGGTTTTCATGCCCACTCACTTGCCAAATAAACAACACCAATCACCACATGCAAAAGATCACCTCTTCAAAATTTGTGAGACTTGCTCACAACAATAGAAATGAAACATAAGGTATTTAAATGCCACATGCAACAAATGTGGGATATGTGATATCTCTAGCCAAGTTAAAACAATAATCAATTTTTTGGCCCCAGAAAAAAAAAAAAAAAAACCCTAGACAAATATTTCAAGAAAAACTTTATAAAAGATAAAGTTTGATACCAAGATTGTCCTCTAGTGAAGAAAAAAAGCGCCTTTGCTTCAAAAAGTTCACAAGAGAATTCAAGAGCATTCAAGGGAAGATTATCAAGAATTTTAGAGTAGCATTCAAGTGCCCATCATCATGTTTGTTATTGCGCTAACAATTGTGATGTAGGTTTTATGATTCACGTAATTATTTCAAGCAAGATCAATATCATTCAAGCAAGAGTCAAGAACCACATCCATTACAACCATTTCAAGCATACTTGTAGCACCTTATTTCTAGGGTTTGGTGAGTTGCAACATTGCTATTTGTTCATTCATCATTCTCCATTCTTATTTTCTTTCATTTCAAGGTTTAATTACAACAAGGGGTTTTAACAAGGAAAGCACCTATCCACTAACCCAACAAGATTTTTCCCTCTCCTTTGTGTGTGATTTGCAGGTTTAGGTTGCATATTTCATAAGGATAAAGATAGGAGAAAAGTTATCAACTTTTCAAAGTTATCAAGCCTTGGAGAACCTTGGAGATCACCTACATGTTGCAAATTGGAGATTCAGATCCAGAAATTAGTCAAGAAGAACAAAGCGGATAAGGAAGAACATAATTGGCTTTGAAAGTTGCAGAAAATCCCAACTGGATTGATTCACCACTTTTGGTGAATCAGTCCCAGTTCTAGTACAATTTTAGGATTTTGCAGGTCTAGACACCCTATTGGAAATTTTTTGTTCCTACACATTTTCCCAAAAATAGGATTGATTCGCCTAGCTTGGTGAATGAGTCCCAGTAAGCCTTGATAGTAGATTTTCTAGTTATTTAGACCTCCATTCTGCCTTCTCTGGTTTCCCACATGCACACCTTCTATTTTTACAATTTTTTGTTGTAATTCATTCATCTTTTTAGGTCATTTGGAGTTAGTTTGCATTCAATTAGGGTTTTGCATTTCATCTTGTATTCATTTTATTTTTCAAGTCTAAACTTGTTGTGAACCCCTCATTAGATCTCATTCAGCCTTTAGGACAACCCTCTTGCAAGATCTCTTTCTCTTTTGCATTGAGATCTCAAGGGTTTGTTCTTGAGTGAAAGTTAGTGAAGACTTCCCCTTTCCTTTTATGTCCTAAAAACCATAAAGGTGAGAGGAGAGCCAATTTTCTACCTTTTTGAAGTATTGCATAAGATAGTTAGAAGTACTAGTCATTCTTGGTCAAACAATGTTTGTATCTTACCTATCTAGGCATGCTTCGAGAAAGTTCATATCCCCTCCCTATGAGAATTCTTTAGCGAAAAAGAATACAAACTTGGGCAATCATAACAATCATATTTGTTCTTCTCCTAATATCTCTCCTATTTGTCAAGAAGATATTTTTGTTGCAAGAATGAAAGTCTTATGGAAAATTTGTTGGTGTTTTCATTGATGTAAACTAGTCAATTGGTTATCTACTAGTTGTTGTTGGTTGTATATGTTGAGGATATTGAGAAAATTGTAATATAGATATGTTGCAGGTGTTTAGTGCTTGCTCCAGTTTTTGGTCTAGATTTTCTCCTATGGTCGTGTTGTTCAGATATGTTGTTCATGGTTGTAAACATATTTTATATCCATATTCTTGGTTGTTGATTCGTTGTTCAGTGCAAATTGTGTTCACCAGTTGTGAACTATGGTTTTCTATGTTTCTGGTTGAGGTCTAGGTGAAATGTTGTTGGTTCGTATTTCTCTTTGATGAAGTCTTATGATTTGCGGTTCTAGAGTTGTGTTTCCCTGGTTCTATTGAAGATAATTCTGGCATTTGGAAGATTCGTGCTTAATGGTTCTATGTGTTCTATACTGGTTTGGCTAACCTCGTGTGAAATAACTTTTGAGGATGATGAAGTGTGTTGGATCTTTTTGGGTCCCTTGAAGTGTTTTTTTTGGGTTTCCCTCATTTTAATTCCACCCTATAATTTTTTGGTGCTGACCTAATTTGAATTTTGATGTGGATAGTTGACTTTTGATATGTATCAAAGTTGAAAATGGTATAAATGCAAGATGAGTTAATGATGAAGTCAAGATGCAAGAGCGAAGAAGAAGAGCGATAAAAGAAAAGAGAAACTGTAGTTTGATGTGACATTGATTCTATTCAGTAGAGTGTGTGTGTGTGTGTTGTGAGTGTGGGAGATTAGTGCAAAGCTTAATGCCAAGTTTCTGAATGTAGAAGATGAACTCTATCATTCATGCATGTTGATCGAGTGACTATGTTGGAATACTTTGTTGCATTGGATTGTAGTCTCTCTATAACAAGTCTTCTTTGTCTTCTTTGTATCTCTGTGGTAGTGAGTCCTCCAAGTTATAGCCCTATTGGACAGTGAGTCCTTGTTCCAGACAGTGAGTCCTTATTTCAGGCAGTGAGCCTCGTTTTAGGAAGTGAGCCTTTTTGTAATAAGTTTTGATATTCTCTATAGTGTGAGTTAATCCTCACCTTGATTTTTCCCTTATTGGGTTTTCCACGTAAATCTGGTGTTATCATGTTTATGTGTCAAATTTGAGTTTTTCATTGGCATTTGATGATTAATCAGTTAAGTAACTAGTTTTAAGTATTAGTTCTGGTGATTGAATTAAAGGTTTAAATTTGTGACAACTGATTCACCCCCCCTTCTTAGTTTTCCTACTCTGCAATTGGCATCAGAGCTTGGTTCCTTGGTGAAGAGCTTAACCACTTGAGGAAGGTACAGGATGGCTAGAAAAATGGTCTTTGATTATCCAAGGTTCGATGGAACTAATTATTGTATCTAGAAAGTATTGATGGAAGAATATCTGAAGTATTGTAGATATGATGTGGAGAAAGCTTACAAGAATCCTTACACTCCTCCCGCTAATGGTTCAAGTACACCTACAGAAATCAAAGCACACGAAGAGAACGATAAGGTGAAGTTTATCTTGATGAATAGTCTCGTACATTTCAAGTTGATTAAGGTTCAAAATTTGAAGACAGCTAATGAAGCCTGGGATACTTTAGAAAGAGCACATGATGGTGATGAAAAATTTAAAGAGGAAAAACTATAGAATTTGGAGACACAATTTGATCTTACGTGATCCCACAATACTGGTTTATAATTTTTGGCCAAACTAGACACAAAACTAATCTTTTCTAACTAAATCTTCACTTTCGAACACCTATAGCGACTAAACTGTGAGGAATTTGAAGATTATACAAACTAGTGATTTGTGACATTTTATTTGTAGATTCTAAATATGTTTTTTTCAAAAAAAATTGAATTAGATTGCACTTTTTTTTCCATCTCCTTCAAAAACTAGTTTTTTTCAGTAACCACCATTTTTAAGGAGTGACGCTCACAGTATAACACATAACTTCTTTTCCATTAAGGATAAAATTCATTTTTTTTCAAATTTAGATTTGTAACTACAATATCTAGTGCTTCCAATATTTTTCATAGTGTTTTATTGAATATTGTTTCCTTAATCAAGTTTTGAAGTCAAACCAATTACAATTCAGACATAGGCAGACCATATAACACATAATTTTTTTTGTATGTATCAAAATTTAAAATTCTTTTTGTTGGATAAAGGACTTCAATATTTGGTCCACTCATATTTTTCAAATTTTCATTTTGATAATCTTCTATTTTTCCACATGTGCAGAACAAAGAGCTTGATTTTCAATGAAAAACCTACATTCACAAGAAATAAAAAATAAATATAATAATCAAATTAAATTTAATTAAAATTATAATTTTTTGGAAGCTTATAATAAGAACTAAATACTTACAAAAAATAAATTTTAAATGAATTCATTTGATCCCTTGAAAGGTAAATCAAAAGTGGTTTTTTATCAACATTTTGATAGGTGTAAAGGAGACTTCGTTATAGGTATGGTTTAAAACTACTGGGTTCTATCCAAGGGGTATTTTTCTAAGGTGGTTTGATCAAACCCTCTTCAATTGGAATACTTTAAATGGAACTTTTCAAGGCTTAAATCATTATATTTTCTAAAAATATGTGATTCCAAAAAAAAATAGGATCTCCCAAAAAGTGTAAACCACTATTGTGGCAGCACCCTCTTCTACATATGTTTGAAGAAGAAAATATGAAATCTTATGTACAAAGATTGGATGGGATAGTGGTCGGAATGCGAGGACTTGGTTCTACCATTGATGAAACAAGGATTGTAAAGAATATTCTCATAACTCTTCCTGATGCTAACAATGAGAAGGTGAGTGCTATTGAGCATACTATAGATTATAAGACTTGTAATAACGATCTGCTGTTAGGATTTTTGACATCTTATGAAATGAGGAAGCCAAGTCTAAGAAATGGAGGCAAATCAGAGACTTCTTTTAAAGCTACAAAAATTGAAGATCCATATAAAGAGAACTTTGATGAAATAGAAGCTAACTTTGTAAGAAGAATGAGAAAAGGCTCTAGTAAGTATGAAGGTAAGTTTCCTTTTAAATGCTTTAGTTGTGGAGAAATAGGTCATTATGTTGCAAAGTGTCCAAAAAGAGCTAAAATAAATAAACAAAGATATGAGAAAGAAAAGAAAGGAAAGAAGATTAACAGAGCTTACTATGTGAATGAGAATGCTAGTATTTCTGATGAAGATTCAAAATATGAAAATCCAGATGATAATGAATGCTTGTTCTTGGCAATTAAGGATGAACCTACTTCTACTAATTCTGAAAAATGGGTAAAGGAAATCCCTCTGAAGAAGGAGAAGGGGAAAGAAAAAGGTACGATTATCTCTGCCCTACATGCTAAACAAGATAAGAATTTTTGGGTAGATGATAGTGGTTGTTCACATCACATGACTAGTGATAATTAAGCAAGTTTGTTAATCTTGAGAAATATGATGGAGGCTTGGTTATGTTTGGAGATGATATTGGTGCTAAAATATGTGCGATAGGTTCAGTAAGTTTTGATGGAAAGCATCATACTGATGATGTTTACTATGTTAAGGGTTTAAGGAATAATCTATTGAGAGTTGGTCAAATGTGCAGAAAAAGGATATGATCTTGTGTTTAAGGATGAGAAATGTGAGATTTGGAAAGGATCTGGAACATTGATTGCTACAGGAAATAAATATGAAGGGAATATCTATCAACTTAAGGGTGGTAATGGACAATGCTTTATGACTCAGATAAATGATAGTTCATTATGGCATAGGAGAATGTGTCACATAAATTTTGATAAATTGGAAAGGATTAGTATTGTTTAGGCCATGAGAGATTTACCGAGAATTACAAAGCCTATTAATGCTATTTGCAGGAATTGTCAATTTGGAAAGCAAGCAAGAAATCATTACAAATCAAAGGAACAATCTACTATCAGACTACTAGATTTAGTTCATATAGATTAATGTGGTTCTATGAGAGTGAGAAGTCTACTTGGTGAAAGGTACTTTATGCTTTTAATTGATGATTATTTTAGATATACATGGGTTACATTTCTTAGAGAGAAATAAGATGCATTAGATAGATTCAAGGCATTCAAAACAATGGTTGAAAATGAAGTGAATTTGAAGATAAAATGCTTAAGGTCTAACAAAGGTGGAGAATTCACCTCCCATGAGTTTAATATGTTTTGTGAAGTGCACGGAATAAAGAGACAATTATCTACTCTAAGAACTCCTCAGCAGAATGGAGTTGTGGAAAGGAAAAATATAACAGTTCAAGAGATTGCTAGATCAATGATTACTAAGGTTGATTTATTGGAATTTTACTAGAAAGAAGCTATTCATATTGTTGATTATGTATTCAAGCGATTTCAAGAAAGAGAAAATAGTACAAAGACTCCCAATGAGCTATGGCACAGAAGAATTCCTATAGTTAAATATTTCAAGGTATTCATAAACAAATGCTATATCAAAAGAGATTAGGAAACTTTGGGTAAGTTTGATGCAAGAAGTGATGAACGCATTTTTCTTGGATATTCTAGTAAAAGCAAGGAATATAGATGTTTCAATAAAAGACTAAGAAAAAATGTAGAGAGCTCAAATGTGAAGGTTGATGATACAATGAAGAATTCTATTGACATAGATGGATACGTATCTGATGAGCATGAGTGTGCAAGAATAGAAGAAATTGTGGAAGAATAGGATAAGGATGAGCAAAATAAGTAGGAAAAACAAGATGAAAAAGAAGAAGTTGCTCTGGTGATATCCCCAAAGACAACAAAATATGTATGAGGAATCATTCAAAAAATCAAATTATTGGAGACAAGACAAAATGTGTGTTAACTAGAAGCAAAGTTGTAAGTTGAACTAAATTTTTGTTTACTTTTTGAGATTAAGTCGAAGACTATAAGTGAAGCTTGTAAAGATGAACATTGGAAGGAAGCAATGAAAGAAAGAAAATTGCAGATTGAAAAGAATCAGACTTGGGAATTGGTCCCAAGACCAGCAAATAAAAACATCATTGGATCAAAATGGGTATTGAAAAATAAGTTGAATGAGAATGGAGAAGTTAGAAACAAAGCTAGGCTTGTGTATAAAGGCTTAGATCATAAGTAGAAGGTATATATTTTTAGGAAAAAGTTTCCCAGTAGCAAGAATGGAAGCTATAAGGATGTTCTTGGCACTTGCTACTTATAAAGACTTTAAGTTCTATCAGATGGATGTAAAGTCAACATTTTTGAATGGTGACTTAGAAGAAGAAGTTTATATGGAACAAACAGAAGGATTTCAATTAACAGATCAACCAGATATGGTATGTAGATTGAAGAAAGATTTATATGGGATAAGCAAGCTCCTAGAGCCTAGTATACAAGGTTAGGTAAGTACTTGATTCAACAAGAATTTAACAAAGGTATGACAAATAGTAATTTGTACTTTAAGATTGAAAATGACATTATCTTTGGAGGAAATGAAAATATGTGCAAGATGTTTGTAGAAGAGATGTAAAAAGAATTTGAAATTTCCATGTTTGGGGAGATGAATTTCTTTCTTGGGCTACAGATTAATCAAATACATAAAGGAATTTTCATTTCATGGTCTAAGTATGTGAGAGTGATGTTGAGGAATTTTGGGATTGATGTTTCCAAACTGGTAAGTACTCCTATGGTGACTGATTGCAAATTGGGTAAACATGGTAATTCACCTAAGGGTGATCCGAGCAAGTGTAGATCTATGATTGGTGGACTATTATATTTGACTGCTACTAGACCAGATATCATGCATGTGGTCTTTCTTGTGGCTAGATTTCAAGAAGATCTTAAGGAAACACATGTTGTTGTAGTTAAAAGGATATGCCTAGATATTCGAATGGCACTTTCGATTATGGATTATGGTATCCTTAAGATACTGACTTTACACTTAGTGCCTATATAGATGTAGATTGGGCTAGATGTGTAGATGACAGAAAGAGTACAAGTGGTCGCGCATTCTTTCTTGGACACAGATTGGTGGCATGGTTGAGCAAGAAGCAAGATTCAGTCTCTTTTTCTACTATTGAAGCTGACTATATTGTTGTTGCATCTTGTTGTACACAATTTATATGGATAAAAAATATATTGAAAGATATCACAGTGCTATATGATGATCCCATTTCCATTTTCTATGATAATACAAGTGCAATTAACATTTCTAAGAATCTTGTGATGCACTCAAGGATGAAGCATGTGTCTATCAGGTATCATTTCTTGAGAGAGAAGGTTATGGAGAATGAAGTAAAGCTTGAGTATGTTTTGACAAAGGATCAGATTGCTGATATTTTCATGAAGGCTCTTCCTAAAGATACTTTTGAGTATCTATGGGAGAAGTTAGGGGTTATTTCCCCTTCTTTCCTTAACTAGATGCATATGGAGATGCATCAGGCATGTGGATCTATGAGTATATCTTTCTTTCAGACTAATTTTTTTTGTGGCTACCTCTCAAGGGGAGCAAGTAGTATTAGGTGTTGTCATTGTGTTTGTCATGTCAAAGGAGAGATTAACGGAAAATATTATTTTGCATTTTCCATTGATGTCAAAGGGGGAGAGAAGAAGCATGTGAAAAGATAATGAGAAGAAGCATATAAGAGATTGTCTTCTAAGGGGGGGGAATAAAAAAATGTGGTTAGAGCTAGTATGTTGTTTTTGATGGTTTTTCACATCATGTGTTTCCATTAATGACAAAGGGGGAGATTGTTGCAAGAATGAAAGTGTTGTGGAAAGTTTCTTGGTGTTGTCATTGATATCAACTGGACAACTAGCTATCTACTAGTTATTGTTGGTTGTATATGTCGAGGATATTGAGAAAATTGTAATAAAGATATGTTGTAGTGGACACCCATGACATCAGTATGCATGGTTGAAATAAGCCCTTCCATCAACATTTCCACTCCTTTTCCTACTACTATCAAAACAAGCAGAATTCCTCTAGGATTCAATGTCCTTCCTCCTAGGGGTAATGCTATCCTTAGTAGTGGGATTTCCCATGGAATGGGGGATGGTGGTTCTGATATATTAGGCACCCTAGGTGGCTCCAGTAGTAGATTTGATGGTGGTTGTAGTGGTGCCTCCGGTGGTGGCTATGGCAGTGGCTCTGGAAATGGATCAAACAGTGGCTACAATGGGGTTTCTAGTAGTGGCTTTGAAAATGGCTCTGGTAATGGTCTTGGTGGTGGTTCTAGTGGTGGCTCCACTAGTCCTATTTCTTCATCTAGCCCTATTTTGAATTCCCTACTACAAAATATAGTTCAAATGTAGAGCCAGCTGGTGAGTCTATCCCAAACCTCTTCTTAGCTGACTTCCCAACCTTTTTTCTAACATAGTCCTTTGTTGGTGGCTATTCTAAACATTGTAATCCCCCAAGAGATGAAAATTCCTAAATTTGAGAAATACAATGGAAAATGAGACCCTCAAACACACATGTTAGACTTCAATGCAATGTGTATGAACTTCTTTCACCATGATTCCTTGATGGAAAAATTATTTCCTTCATCTCTCAAGGACACAACACTAGAGTCGTATTGTTCCTTGCTTGACAACTCCATATTCTCTTTCATCAACTTGTAATTAGTTTCTCTAGTAGTTCCAGGCTAACATCAAGTCGAAGATGGCCTTTTCAAACCTCATCTAATGTGAGCAAGGAGAGCATGAGAATATTATTGATTTCATTTCTCAATATCAAGTACTCTTTTCATAGATCTCTTAACGGTTTCCTGACTCAGATGTGTAGAAGGTGTTCATTGGCAACCTGCAGAGACCTTGGTAGGAGAATTTTTTCGTAATGAAGCATCCTTATTTTTCACATATATGTGCAAAATTGCGGGAATATCAATATACGGTTGTTTAGTTCAAGGGATCTTCCTTGCACTCTTGTCTAAAAGAAATATTTATTGTGTCAATCTTAGGAAAAGGAAAATTTATCATGAATGTAATCACCACATCTAAATTCAAGGGCCTCAAGTGCAATAAATAGTTCACAAAGTTGTTTGAATCATACTCTTCTATTTAAAAGAAGTTAAAAGATAAGTTTATAACCTTGGAAGATCCTCAACTTCTTAGAGAACCTTACCCTAATTGTTATGATGGGAATGCATTATTCCAATACCATCACATCCACAAGCATGATACTGAATGTTGTATGTGCCTACAACATGAGATACAAGATTGCATTGATGATGGTACCATTCACCTTGATGGTAAAAACCAAAACATGAACAATTCTATGGCTAAGGTGAATAGTGAATTATAGATTTATATAGACCCATTTCCATCTCACTCTATGAACCTAATCATTGATATTTTTGGTGCTTCTCCCATGGCCTCAAAGTATGTAAATATGGTTTTTCTTACTCACATCCCTCCCCCTCCATGTTAAAAGGTGCAGGACAAATGAGAGGGGGGGTGAATCAGTTGACACCAAAATACACTCAAAACTTCAACACTTGTTAACTTCACAACCACAATGTTCTGTTATAAAGAATGAACATGAAATGCAAATAAAAAAAAAAAAAATCAACACAAAGAACACCATATTTACATGGAAAACCTAATAAGGGAAAAAACACGGTGAGGATTAACTCACAATCTAAAGTAGTTTCAAAACTGAATATATAAGGCCCATTGTCAAGGGATCACTGCCCTGAATAGGAATCATTGTTCGTATACAAAATATCACTACTTACAAGGAGGCTCACTACCTATAAAAATATTTACAAAACAAAATTAGGCTTCACAGCCAAAAATAAACTAAAAAGAGTGCACCTAACAAGTGCTAATGCAATTCTGGTGATGCGCAATAGACAGACTTAACACACTTCATCATTTTCTCTCTTCTTCACCTTCACATTCACAACTTCCTCATCAAAATCTATTTTTTTATCTTCAAAATTGTTCAACATATATATACCCGATCTATCTGCAAGCATCAATAAGGTCAACCTAATTAGATGCATTTCCTTGTTTACCAAAAATACCAACTTATCGGCTTCAAGCATTCACAAAATATTTCCAAAAGGAAATTCAAATGCTCAGTGCACTACATCATGTTGGCATGGACCTAAGATAGGTCGCACATATATCCGCAAAAAAAAAATTAATTCACCATCTCACAACTTATACATGAAGTCGGGAAAAAATAGACTTAATTACAAAAATTAATCAACAGAATAATGTCGATATGTCATACGAGCACCAGAGCATGAGAGATTCTAAACACACATTCTTTCAACCTCGATAAACTATTTCCCAAAGCGCAAATAGTAACTATTAACTATGGAGGATTGCAGACTAGAATACCAGAGGGTGTAGCTTGAATACTAGTTCAGATACCAGACCAAAATATCAGATCAAGCACTGACTTAGACTTGCAATCACAACATGGTGACATCAATGACAACACAAAACTATAGAGATAGCCATTCTTCTTCATTCTTCCAACAATCTCCCCCTTTGTCATTGATGGCAACATGTGCCAAAAAATTTCAAAACACAACATTAGCATAACTCTCTCCCTACTTGCATGACAATCTCCCCTTAACGTTATACTCTAACTCTCTCCCCCTTTGAAATAAATGGAAAAGGGCGACCGAAAATGTAGCATGTAAACATATGTATATGATGACTTTGTCTATACACAAAAATTCTACCTTCCCATTTCAAACATTCAAACAAGAATGATACTTTTCACATGAAATATTTTCTAATACCTCTCTCTTATGAATGAAAGAATTATTTCCAAGTAAGCACAACCAAATTCATTCTTGCACTCATACCTTCCAACAAAGATAATTGCGTAAAGGAGGATGCTTGATTAGAAGGCTGACATAGTTGTTCACAATTTTCTGCATCAGAGAGAATTCCAGAGAGATGATCTAACCAGATAGATAGCAACTTCCTAAACCAACCAGAAGGTTCTAACCATATCTTATCTTTTCCTTTGAGTAGTCAGAAATTCCACCTGTAATTCTCCAACCCTTATTCTTTGTTTTCCATCCCTGTCTTTGAATTAATCAAAGTTCTTTCCAATACAATTCATCTCCTAATTCAATTGCTTCAATTCTACTTCTGAAATTGGAAACAACTATTGACCACCAGAGACAATACTTGTAGATGTCAAATATTTCTTTGATGCATTCTTTTATATCATTCATATGTTTAGATAACACTTGCTTTAATTTGATTTGTTACATCTTCTTTCAATCATAGCTTTGAACTTATGTCCTTCAGGTCCTTCCAATAATGTTCTCTCTTCAACAATCTCTACTAGATCATCCAACAAAGAATCTGACACATCAGAAACTGAAATACCCTTATTCAGAAAATAACCAATTAGTACATCATCAATTTTAAGTTTCTCAATAAGAGAGCATGCATTCCACATTTCACCAATCTTTTTCATTTCACCCTTTTCCAATAGCATCTATATATCCTCTGGATCAAATCCAGACAAAAATTCTTCTTCATTCTTGTTCTCTTCTGAGACATCTGTTACAATAGTTTTCCTCTTTTTTGATTTCGAAGGAGACTCACCAATGATAACCTCCAACTCTCTCTTATCTAAGGATGAACCCACTTAAAACTGACTGGATACAGACATACCAGAGCACACTTTTTTTTTTCAGGAAGTGAAATATGATTTGCAATCACCTACATTATCCACCAATGATTCCAAGTATCTGTAGACTTGTGTCCCAATAGGAATATTGGATTCCCACACAATATTTTATCTTCATGATAAGGAGTTCAAAAAGTAAAGATCCAAGCATACAAGCAAAGATCCAAACTGAAAAAGATAAACCTCAACCAATGACATTCGTGCATTCTCAGTTAAATTTTCAAGTAATAGGCTACACAAATCAAATTGTATGTTCTCCTTAACCATCATATGTGCGAGATATATAGCAATAGCCAAAGTTGAACCTTCATGATTTATGAAATAGATTTTATAAAAAACATCGTTTGCAACATACCTTACAACGGAATCCACGAGAGTGTTTATCAATAGAGCTCAAGGGTCTTTATCAATGCCAATAAGTTCTTCCACATCTTTATATTTCACAGTTTTCTTTCCAAGGAGATCCCCAATACTGCATAAACCAGTAATCGCTTTGATCACTTCCTTTGTAATCAGGCAGGGTTTTTCCAACACAATGCTATCATTCTTGAATCATCTCAACAAGAACATGATGAACTCTTTATCAGCAAACCAAGGAAATTCTCCCCATAAATTAATACCTAGGTTTTTTATGCTTTGTAATTAATTTTCTTTCAGCCCTCGTACCATTTCTTTCATCTTCATATGATCAAATTCTTCCAATTCAATTCCTTTAAACTTTAGTGGAATGTCACCACTCAATCCTCTATCCAATTCCATGCTTAACTTTCTTGAATTCGTTATTGTTCAATCGAGACTTTTGTTTCCTTTGCAGACTGAAAAATAATTCTTGAGTATCCATAATAATTTCTTCAAATTACTTTAGAAAAGCTTTGGATTGCTTCGAGATTGCTCCAAGACTCCTTCAAAACTCTTCAAGTGCTCAAATGATCAAAGAGGCTTACAAATTTTACCTTATACACCATCGATTTTCCCTAAATCTCATTAACTGCGACAGACATCAAAAACCTACTAAAAACATTCTTCTCAACACAGAAAACCCTAATTCAGTCTGCAAATCAGCATGTCAACATGTTTTCTTCTGGTTCCTTTTCCAAAACCTTTGTTTACTCATTCTTCTCATTACATCCTCATGCCATCCTATGACACGCCATTCATCTAGGAGGTTTTTATAGTTTTTTGATAATAATCCCCCTAAGACCATACTAGGTCTAATTCTTAGAGGAATTGTCTGTACACTAGATGTGGGCACAGACACATCAAGAGTTTTAGGTTCCTCTTCTTTCTTCTTCCATATCTTATTCATCTCTTGCTTCATCTCTTCTTTGTTTATCTTCTTTACCGGTTCATTCTTCTCAACCGAAGCAGACTGCTTTCCCTTCTTACTTCTACAAACCTTTGAGATATGTCCAGGTTTATTACAATTATAGATGAAAACACTTTTATGATTAGTCTGGCCTTCATTACCTCTTGATCTACATTGATTTTCTTTGTGTCCAAATTTACTATAGATATAACAGCAGTCATTTAAAGATTGATTCATTCTGCCTCCATTAAACATGTTCATCATTACCTGATTGATCATTCTTACCTGAGATCTACATTCAGTAGCTTTATGTCCAACCTTCTTGCATGAAAAACATTGTCCAAAGAAAGAACCAAGAAACTGATTCATCCTGCTCCTGCATTCTATTTCCTTGTGACCATATTTATTATAGGAAAAAAAAATACCATTGAAAGAGGGATCAATACCTTTGTGCATTAGGTTGTCTCACAGGCGGTCTCCTTGCAAAATTTCTTGAATTTATTTTACGGTTCCCTTTGTCTCGAGTCTTTTGATTGTCCTTAAAACTTTCATCTAATTCATTTCCCAAGCCACAGGTTTGTCTTTACTTGGTTTTTGTCTTGCAAGCAGTTCTTCAAGCTTATTGAAGCTAGATTTGAAACTATTCTCACAAACTTTTTCCTTCTCTAGCTCAACTCTCAAGTTCACTACCTCGTGTTCAAGTTTAGAGCATTCATTAGATTTGTTGTGCACCATTGTGTTTAGAAATTCTTCAATTCTCTTCCTTTCTTCTACAAGCACTTTTAGTCCAATTATTTCTTGTTTCAGCTGCTCACTCACTTCTCTATGTCTTCCCTTGAATTTCTTTAATTGTTCTTTCAACTTTCGGACACATTCATTAGCATCTTCAATATTTTCCTTCAGATCTCTATTTTCATTTTCAACTTTGTCAAGATCCTCAAGTGTAGCCCAAAGTTCTTCTTTATCATCCATTTAATGAACCTTCAGGATCTACCTCAAGTGGTTAAGCTCTATACCAAGGAACCAGAGATTTGATAGCAATTGTTAAAAGGTGCAGGACAACTAAGAGGGGGGGTGAATTAGTTGTTACCAAAATAAACTCAAAAATTCAACACTTGTTAACATCACAACCAAACTATTTTGTTATTAATAATGAACATGAAATGCAAATAACAGAAAGTAAAATCAACACAAAGAACACTAGATTTACCTGGAAAACCCAATAAGGGAAAAACCACGACGAGGATTAACTCACAATATAAAGCAGTTCCAAAGCAGAATATATAAGGCTCACTTCCAAGAATAGGACTCACTATTTGTATACAAAAGCTCAATGCTTACAAGGAGGCTCACCGCCTACAAAAAGATTTAGAAAATAAAATTGGGCTTCACAACCAAAATGAACTTAAAAGAGTGCACCTAACAAGTGTTGATGCAGTTTCGGTGATGCTCAATAGACAGACTTAACACACTTCATCATTTTCTCTCTTCTTCGCCTTCACATTCACAACTGCCACATCAAAATCTCTTTTTTTTTATCTTCAAAACTGTTTAACATATATATACCTGATCTATCTGCAAGCATCAATTAGGTTGGCCTAATTAAATGCATTTCCTTGTTTACCAAAAATACCAACATGTCAGCTTCAAGCATTCACAAAATATTTCCAAAAGGAAATTCAAATGCTCAACGTTCTACATCATGCCAGTATGGACCTAAGATAGGTCGCACATATATCCGCAAAACAAAAATTAATTCACCATCTCACAACTTATCCATGATGTTGGCCACAAATAGACTTAATTGCAAAAATTAATCAAGAAAATAATGTCAATACATCGTATGAGCACTAGAGCACAAGATATTATGAACATACATGCTTTCAACATCCATAAACTATTTCCCAAACTGCAAGTAGTAACTATCAACTGCGGAGGATTGCGGACTAGAATACCAAAGGGTGTAGCTTGAATACCAACGTAGATACCAAACCAAAATACCAGATCGAGCACTGACGTAGAATTGCAATAAAACATGGTGACATCAATGACAACACAAAACTTTAGAGATATCCATTCTTCTTCATTCTTCCAACACTCCACCTTTGACTTGTTCACTAGATGTACAACTTTTACACTGCAAGATTTGTCCATATATAGGAAAGCTTCTCCTCTATATAATCTCACTCACATCAATGGAAAAATTGTGACAAGAGTCCTTGTGGATCCTACGAGTCACACAAACATTATTATGGAGGATACTCTTTTGGTAAACTCCTTACAAAGGGAGGAATATGAAAAAATGGAAACCACCATATGTACCAATGATGGTCTCTCTCTTGCTCCTTATGGTTCTATAACTCTTTCCATCCTAGTGGGACTTGTTGATCATAAAATCTTGTGCCTCTCTGAATAGCCTTATGGGAAATTCAACAAGTGGGGGACCAAATTGCACCTAACTAAATTACCTCAAGCATTTTTATAGAAATTTGGCTCTTCTTTTTGTTTTGGAAAAGAGGAAAAGAGAAATGCAAGAAAAAACATAAAGATGGTGATGTGCCAAATATTTTTCAACATTTCAAAATTTAACAATTACTTATTCCTTATGAAATAGACACAAAATTCCATAGAACCTTGATTATTGGGAAGAGAACAAGTGAATAAGGCTAGAGAAATCATAGAGTAGTCATTCAAATCTCCTCGTGGGAATCATCCATTAATGTATGACAAAAATAAGAAACCCAAAGATTAATAGGAATATTTAGATATCATAGGGCCGCCCTTGCTCTTACAGTATAATAGTAGTTTAGAATAATATTTATAGAAAAGGAAAGAGTATAATAAACATGAGCCACTTCCCAAAAGATAGCTTTTAAACATAAAAGCTAATAGCATCAAAAAATTATCCAGACTACTTACATAAGACTTGACATAGAGCTTTTTAGCATAAACGATATAAGAAAAATAAATTCATGATAATGGCCGTAAAATGCACAATCTAAAAAGCTTCTCCTTAATAATATCTATTTTTGCAATAAATTAACTAAAAACAAAGGTTGGATGCCAATCTGATTAATAGTCTTGAAAAATAAAACATGTCATAGAGCATAAATAGTGCTCTGTGAAATATTCCTTTTTCTGAGAAATATATCTCCCTAAAAATATATCTATCTTCCTCTAAAAAGATTCAAAAGAATCCTTTAGAAGAAAAAAGATCCTTTATTCTCCATTACAAACCCCTTTAAGTAGCTAGAAGAAAGATCCAATACCACAACCAGTAGAGATTAACAAATGCTAGGTGCTCACATCTGATAGACTACAATCTAATCTAGGGCCTGATTAGATTGCAACAATCTTCACTCATAAAGTTTGAGCTCCTTCAATAATGGCTCCAAATCTTGCAGAATCTCTATAAAGATACATTGTTAGAAGATGATAAGATCCTAGCACATCCTAGCAAAACATGATCTGATCAGCTAAGAGGAATGATGATGCCACCCCAGAAGTCCACCCCCAAAAGTAGGAATTCCATGTTGTCTAAAAAATGCTGCCTAAAAAGAGATACACCCATGGATGACATGATCCACCTAATGAAATGGTTGACGTGGCAAGCTAGTGGCCGATTTTAGAATTTGTGAGAACAATTTCGAGGAAATCCCTGCTAGGCAGACACATGTCCCAGTTTGGGCCCAAAACGAGGATGATATAAAGAAAATCCACCATGTGGCGCATTATATACTTTTTAGCAAGAGTAACATTTAGCCTTCGAGGAATGAAGCCATCATAAAGCAAAAAAGAAGTAAGGGACAAAAACCAAAATGTTGAAGGAAAAATTTTCTCCACAATTTCTGGTGACTCACAAAGGGCCTTCGTTTGCGAAGGCATGAACCCAGTTGTGAAACAATTCTCATAGTTTGAGGAAAGTAGTATGTTGGGACTCTCAGTCTTCATCGATGGGCAGAATGAGGGTGCATAATTTTTCATAGGCCTAATCCAAATTAAGGACCTCTTTGAAAGAAACTCCTCTCGACCTTGATGAAACAACTCCAATGTGTTAGTAAATTCTAGAAAGGGGAAGAATTTCCTTCTTGATCTCTTCAACTGTGGGTGATGAGCTCAAATTTTGGAGCACTATGGATTCTTGGATCTTGAGGTTTATTGCTTTTATGATCTTTTCTATTGTCAATAATCCTTTGTATGGTGAGAATAAGGTAGGTAATTTGGAGTGCATCATAACTTTGAATTCTACTTTTATCTCACTAGCCTTATCCAACACTGACTGACAACCTCTACTTTTCAATGCAACCTAGTGGCAGGTGATAAATTCATTTTCCTTTCATGCAGCTATTCCTCGATCAAGAATACCAGTGTTATTCAAAGCTTCCTCGGCCACCCTACATAGCCTTGAGATCAAGACTCTTAATTTTTCAGCTTGGGGAGTGATTGTGCACAAAATTTGGTCAATTGTCATGTCAAGCTTTACGTTTAACTCTTGTGCATCCATTAGAAACCACAAAACTAGCTTCAAGGCTGCTGCTACATCTATAATCCTCTCCCAATGAGTAGATAATAATTTTTTACGCACTAGGAAGAGCCCAAATCCCCATTCTACAATCAATTCTTGATGGAATTAGGATTCTCTAGCTCTCATGCATTCCTTTAGTTGGCTCTTTTCTAGGAGAGCATTTGAAAGCTCAAAGCATAGCTTCTCTATTTCTTCATTGCAAGTTTGTAGAGTAGAATCGACATCTTGCTTCTCCCATTTTTCCTTCTCTTTTTTTGTTTGGGCCTTCTAAAGATCATCAAAGGCTTGAGGTCAAGCATTAGCCAATTCCTCCTGCATATTCTCCTTTTTCTTATTCTTCTCTTATAGCTCCTTTTGTAGCTCATCATATATACAATTTGTTCTAGCTGCTACATCCTCAAGCTCCTTTTTCCTTTGTCAGTTCTTTGTAGTTGTTTCACACTCGACTACAATCTCATATTTCAATATTTCCACCTCGGTACAAAGTTGATCCTTTTCACTCTGGGCATCTTTGAGCAACTTAGTTGCTTTTATTTGCTGACCCTATACCTTTCTTAAGCAAGTCCTCTCCAATTTTTTTCCTTTGATTTCTGCTTGCAGCCTATCCATTATGGCCTTTATGTTTACCAACTTTTCCTCCCACTTTTTAAATTTCTTATCGATCTTCTTGTAGTTATTATAGATCACCTTTTGAGTTACTTTGGCTAGGACCACTTTTTCACGCAGAAGAGTTTCACTTAAATTTAGACCTACAACTTTGAAGTCATAATCTTTGAATTTCATTTCTCTTTCTGGCTTGGATTTCCATAGCCTCATAGCTACGATTAAAAAATCATTTTTGTCTTCATTGAAACAAGTTTTCAATTTCTTGGTAGTTGGATTTTTCATGGCGTTTCCCCACAATTTCTACTTTCTTGCTTATCAAACTCAATTGGTTACTTCAATATGAGTGTGGAGGCTCTTTGGAAGCTCAATACTCTATGCAGAAAGAAAAAAACTAACAAGGAGACTATAAAGGATGACAGAAGGGGTACTCTCGGCGGAATGAGTTTGTAGAGAGGCAAAAGGAAGTGTTATCATTGAAAAGGGTGGGATGCCATACATGGCCTTAGAAGGAGGGGCACCCATCAAAGTAAAAGGGGAAGTAAGGAAAAAGAGGCATATGCTTGGAAATAGATAGGGGCAATGAAACTTGCAGCATGGGTGTATCAGTGTTTACAATTAGTGCTTTTGATAAGGCAATCAAAGAGTCAATTGCGGCCGAGGCAGAAGATGTGTGTTCACCACGCGGGGTTTTTTCATTGGGATCATTATTAAAAATAGTCAAGGATGTATTAAGGATGAGGATGTCAAAACCTATGGATGGAGGATTTCCTTCAATGGATGAGGGGATAGTAATAACTAAAGATGTAGTGGAAGGAAGGATGACGAGCGCAAGACTTACCTGGATTATAAAAGCTAAAATTCTTGGCGAAATGAAGTCCACCCCTTCTTCTACTCTATCTTATGTTCCCAGTCCAACTAAGTCTTGGACTCTTCTCCTCTTTTAGGGGCTACAGTAGTTGATTCAAACTCTCTAGCAACTGATCCTGATGAACCCTGAGCCCTTAGAGCTATGGAAAATCATTTCGAAGACCATCAGGTCTGCTTACCCCTTAGTAGGGTGTTGGCGAAGGATGTGATCTGTGATTCTTTATGTTTTGATCTTTTTCCCTTCCTTTTCATTACATTGATTGCTTGAGGAGGAGGGGCGAAAAATGGCGCATGCTCTTCTTCAATCTCCTTTAATTCAATTTAGGATTATTATTATCAGATCCAACTTCAGCATCATAGATCTTGTCAAAATGCTCATTTTTTAGTTTAACCTCTCCATATAGGGCATCTAGGAATTTTGTTTCCTATTGGTACCTCCAAAAATCATCCTTCTTCCTTTTTGACCATCCCATATGCTTTAGGTGTGTTTTGAGGGACTGGCCCATCTAGGTGCTTTGTTGGAACTCCACCACCCTGGGATAGAAGTCGAGCCAAGGGGGTCATAAAAATGCTATAAAGGCTAGGTTAATGTAGACCTCTACATTCTCCTCGGTCAGGTTCTTCCTCAACTAAAAATACTCCCACTCTTCACGTTTGATGGTTGGAAGATTCCCAATAGGATTGTACTTCCATTTATCACAAATGTGGCCCAGGCCTAGGTAGTTCAACTTGCTAGTTAGCACAATTTTCTCTTCCCATTTCACAAGTGTTACCTAAATTTTTGTGATGGTAAGGGAAAGAGTGTAAAGCACCTTCTTGTGCCTCCCAACGCCATAAGCATTGTTGGTAATAGTTGCATGATGGCATGCCTCCAAGGTGAGGGTCCTATCTGTTACAAATTTAGGGAGCCTAAAAGGCTCCTCATTAAAACTATGAAATTTGATGAAAGAAAAAATTGCTCCAAAAAAAAATTCCACTAGAGTCTAGTTGTTTTCCATCCATTCCAAACCTTCAAGGGAAAATGTACTGAGGGTGTGGAGACAAATCCAAGAGTACTGTTTATTGCCAGAAATAATCAACAAATGAATAATAATTCCACGTGTTGGAAAGCACATGGGTCTAGGATGAAACTAGCTTGTATAACCTTACAGCATCAAACTTAATAAGGGTGATCCCACAATACTAGTTTACAATTTTTTGCCAAACTGGACACTGAACTATTTTTTTCTAACTAAATCTTCACTTTCGAGCATCTATAGAGGCTAAACTGTGAGGAATTTGAATATGATACAAACTAGTGATTTGTGACATTTTTTCTGTTGATTCTAAATATATTTTTTTCAAAAAATTTGGAATTAGATTGCACTTCTTTTTCCATCTCCTTCGAAAACTAGTTTTTTTTAGTAAACACCATTTTTTTCCATGAAAGATAAAATTCTTTTTTTTTTTTAATTTAGATTTGTAACTACAATATCTAGTGCTTTCATTTGGTTTCATAGTGCTTTATTGAATATTTTTTCCTTAATCAAGTTTTGAAGTCAAACCAATTAGAATTCAGACATAGGCAGACTATATACAACATAATTTTTTTTGTATGCATCGAAATTCAATTTTTTTTTTTGGATCAATGACTTCAATATCTAGTGCATTGATATTTTCAAAAAAAATTGAGAATCTACTATTTTTCCACATGTGCAAAATAGAGAGCTTTGTTTTTAGTGAAAAACCTACATTCACAAGAAATAAAAATAAAATATAATAACAAAATTAAATTTATTTAAAATTATACTTTTTAGGATGCTTATAATAAGCAATACATACTTACAAAAAAATAAATTAAATGAATTCATTTGATCCCCAAAAATGTAAATCAAAAGTGGTTTTTTATTAGCATTTTGATAGGTGTAGAGGAGACAACCTTATAGGGATGGTTTAAAACTAGCGGGGTTCTATCCAAGGGGGTTTGATCTAAGGTGGTTCAATCAGACCCTCTTCAATTGGAATCCTTTAAATGGAACTTTTCAAGGCTTAAATCATTATATTTTCTAAAAATATGTGATTTCAAAAAAAAAAAGGATCTCCTGAAAACTATAAACAAGTATTGAGGGAACACCCCTAAGCAGAAAATGACTGCTAAAGAACTCAAGGTTTTGATGTAAAATCAAGTGTACTATAAAAGAGGAATACCTAAACTCAAAAGTAATGTTATAATCTATTAATTGTTTCAGTATTCCCTTGATGAAATCAAACACTTCTGGCTCCTTTCTTTCTTGAGCATGAAGGCTAAGCCTATCTGGAACTTGTAGACCTCATCATCACTTTCGTGGTAATAAATAAAATCTAGCACTAAGAAAATGGCCTGCACATCCGATTTGAAATTTCTATGTGCCATAGGGAATACAATCTGATTATTATTTGGCTCCTCATTCATTTCATCCATATAGAATTTTAATTTACTGTCCCTTTTTGCCCAAAAATATTTCATTTTTTGGTGGTGGGATCTCTCAGCTTCCCAATTTGCAAGGATGCACAACATATCCTGGATAACTGTTGCATTGATGGTAACCTTTAACCTATTGCCACTAATAAGATTAGTTTCTTCATCCATATTTTTTGTGCATGCATCAACCAGCACTAGACATAGATGTGTGGAGTGTAATATGAATTGTGGTAAACCACAATGCTAGAGTCGTATTGCAAAGCCATCAGTTGACCCATGGGTGAGAATTCTATGCATTTCTCCCTCTCTAAGGCTCTTAGTTTTTACATGTAGCTTTGGCTCATAAATATTTTCTACAAAATCCTTCACCGCCTCATCCTTGAAGGGGTTGCCCGACTGTATGGTTTTGGTATGCACAAAGCTTCAGACCTTCAGTGTTGGGGTGTTAGCATACAAAACTTCTCCAAAGATGTTGGTGTAGTCTGGCCTTGTGAATGAGACTGAAGCGTGTCGATTAGAAGATGATGCTTCTACCATTGTTATGTTCTTGGAAGGATTTGTAGAAACCTCTTTTAGAGTAGTAGTTGCTTGAGAGTTTGAACACTTAGCGAAAAACTTTGTATTTTGGGTGCATTCAATTTTCACACGTACATGCATTAAAGGTGTTTCCATTAGCGATGGCTCGCTAAGTGTTTCTAGCGAAATGATACATTAGAGTGGGGTTCATACTCCTTGAAAATTCCAACTTTGCTATGAGAATGTATTTAGTACATTCCTTACACCACCCTTTTGATAGATAAGCTTTGAGTGATGGGAAGCATACTTTGAAAAGACATTTGTGTTTAATTAAGTAGGGGTTTAGCTATTTAAGAAAGTTTATTTCATATAGGTAATCAGGCTGGTATTGAAGATGATGACAGACACATGGTAGCAGATTATGTCCACAAGCATTAACTCCCAATACCTAAATTAATTCCTCAAAGCTTGGTTAAAAATCCTTTGTACAATTTACCCTTCGCTTCTTCTTGCCTTAATACGTTTTTCATTTCCATCTCATGGGAGATAGGTTTTTAATTTGCTAGCCTCCCTAGTGCACATTTTTCTATAAATAGAATATTCACTTTGCAAAAATACTAATTGGGTTAGCATTGAGTTGGTGAGCTATTTTCATTGTGTTCTCCCCTTCGCTAGTCTATAAGATTTCTCGTTGCCATTATGACTCGTCTAGGTACCCCAATTCGGCTCTTGAGCTAGAAACTACAAAATTATTTTGTAGGAGAGATTAGTAGTGAGAGGATTAAATGCTTGTTAGGAACGAAGGACCGCCTCGTGATCATGGCATTCAAGTGGGTGCTCAGGAAAGACTATGTGAAGGATGAGAACCAACCGCACTACAGTTCCAACGTCATCTCCCAGTTTATGGCTTCATTGCTAGACTTGGATATTTCCAAGCCCTAGATCATAGAGGTATGTCATGCCATGTTTGATTCAAAATACCTGTATGGGTTGGGTGAAGTCATCCAAATGATTATTCTCGATGCTAGCATTCCATCTGTCGTGAATATTCAAAGGCATGTTGATTATGCAAAAGCGGTGACCTAGCTACCCTTTCTTATAGACTTCCAGACCATGGACCTAGAGTGACATCAGCTACTGTCCCAACCCACAACCTCCTTTCTCCATAGGATGTACAACATGGAGCATTTCCCTAGGTTTGAGTGGAAAACCCACTACAAGTTCCTGATCTATAGCCCCAGTGCTGAGGATTGAGGTTCATTCCATGCCCATGTGCCCCATGTGCTGATAACCCCTTTTCTACCCTACTGATGAAACCTATAGAAAACAACATTTTGACTATTACGACCGATGGAGGCTGAAATTCTTCTTGCCATTTTCATGCCACCTCCTCTTTTTTCTTTTTGAAGATGTAACTTTTTGGGTTTTGAATGAGAATTTTTTTAAGCCTCTCTCGGATCCTCAAGCTCGAAAGCACGTACTATGTTCTAAATATTTTCCAATGGATATAATACATAACATATTTCTATTATTTCTATGTTTACTCCTGTGGATTTATTCATAAAAAAAAATGTATTTTAGAAAAATTTACATATGTACATAATTGTAAATTTTAATGAACTCGCATGTACTTCAATAGAATACTTTTAGATGAATACCATTTACCGATATATCCAAAACATCATCATTCATGTCCTCTAGCTCATACACATTCCTTTCCTTGCATGAATGGATGTGGATGGGACCCTTCCATAGTGAATCAAACTTTACATTTTTCTAGGCTAGTTTTGTAGCTTTTTCATCATACTTTAGCACAAGACTCCCCTCCCTAAAATATGGGTTGGAGGCATTTTTATCAAACCAAAGTTTGACTACCTATTGGTGCTTGAACATGGCATCATACTCCCTTTCTCCTTTTTCCTCGATGCTTAAAACCTCCACCAATCTCACCTCCATTATACTATCCTCCTTAACTTCTAGCGATTTTAGTAGTTGTAGTGTCGGGATTTCCATGGAAATGGGTAGGATTAACTCTTTTTCATACACTAATTAGTAAGGGGAGTTATTCAGGATCTTCTTAGGTGTAATTCTATTGGCCCATAAGGTTGCTTGTAGATGCTAGTGCCACTCCTTTAGGTGTTTTGACCCAATGCACTTTATCAACCTATCAGGTTCTTGTTAGTCGAATCCGCTAACACGTTTCCATGCAGTTAGTAATTAGATGAATTCTTGAGGTAGAACCCATGCCTAAGAGAAAATTTTGACATCTCAGAGCCTATGAAGGTTCGTGCATTTTCAGAAATGATGGTTTTGATGAACCAAACCTTGCTACCATTCCTCAAGAAAATTGATAATTTCTACTTTTGTAGCATTCTTTAGGGGGATAGCCTCCATCCATCTTGTGAAGTATTCAATCACCATAAGTATCCACTTGTGTCCAACACTAGAGATAATATTTATTATCCTGATAAAATCTAATCCCCATTGTAAAAAGGGCTCCTCAATCATGATTAGAATCATTCGAATGGCGGAGTACTTCTGCTTGCCAATGAAATATTGGAACTGAGTAGATTTTTGCACAAGACGATGGAATTTGGAGAACATTGAGGGATGATAACAGCCCACCCAATTTATTTTCAAAGGGGTCATCTTGGTGCAAAATTTTCCACCCTTGGGACTACTATGGAATTTTGTTTAGAATCCTTTCAATCTTTGGCTTGTCAACGCAATGGAGAAGGACCCCATCATAGTTTATTTTTAAAAAAATCCCTTCAATCAATACATATCCTATTCCTTCAATTCGGTAGTAGCATCATGTGTGAGGTGGGATATCAGTCAAGTATTTCCTAGTCTACATAAATCGCATCTAATCAGCCACCCATGACTCATCAGATTCAAACTAGTTCGCATAGACCCGATCAGTCTCTTTTTCTACCTGAGGGATTCATTCCTGCATGAGGTATTCACAGAGACCTCTTCCTTGGACCAGCTTGGTGGGTCAAATATCCACATCATATTCCAAGATTTTGGTGATCCAGTTGGCCCTCTTTTTGGTTATTTAGTCCTTGGTGATATACTCTCTAACATTGGGGTGAGTCATGAGGATGGTAATTTTGTTGGTAGATACTATGTATCATAATTTCGTTAGGATTTTTATGATAGCAAAGGCCTTCTTTTCAAAAAATTTATACCAGGTTTCATATCCCTTGAGGGTCCTAGAATGAAATTTGATGGAATGTTCTCTACTTCCCTACTCGTGCTTTTGAGTGAGCATCGAAGCTATGTTGTGCTAGCCACTATAGATGTAGAGCAAGAAATCTAGGTTGGAGAAGTCCAAGTTAGCTAACAATAGAGCTATAGAGATGGTTTCTTTAATCTACTCAAAAGAAAGCTTACCTTCGGGAGTCCAACTGAATATTAAGCCATTTTTCAACATCAGTGTGATAGGTCTTGCGATGCTTGCATAATCTGAAATAAATCGGTTGACGAAGTTAATTTTCCCTAGAAAGGTTTGTAGCCCCTTCTGGTTGACTAGAAGTGATAGTTCCATTATAGCCTTCACCCTTTCAGGGTCTATGGCTATTCCTTCCTTTGATACCACAAAGCCAAGAAGGTTGTCTTGCAATATGCCAAAAATACAATTTTTGGGATTTAAGGAAATCCTGAATTATTGACACTTCTAGATGACCTTTTGATTTGGAGAAAATGGTTAAGTCATGCAGATATATTAGAATGATCTTATTGATCAATCCTTTGAAGGCAATATCCATTGCTCATTGAAAAGTGGCACCCATATTGGAGAGTCTGAAGGGCATCTTTGCATATGCAAATTCCCCCCACATGGTCGTGAATTTCATTTTTTACTCATCCTTCCTCTTTACATAAACCTAGTTATACCCTGAAAAACCATCAAGCAGTAAGAACATCTTCGACCTAGCCACGGTCTACAAAATTTTCTCCATTGAGGGAAAAGGGTAGTGATATTTTAATGAGGCTTTGTTTAAGTCTCAAAAGTCCATGCAAAGCCATATGTAACCATTTTACTTTCGGATTGGGACCAAATTAGATACCCAAGTGGAATGCTTGATCGAGTATATGATCCTTGACTCAACCAATTTCATAATCTCTTATGCCATCAACACCTCCACCTTCAGATTAAACAGCCTTTGTTTCTTGTTAGCGAATGGAATTGATCTTGACACATATACTTAAATAATGACTCCAGGCCTAGATTTAGCACCAATTTCAAAATTTGCTAAATCTGAAAAGATCACAATCAATTTTGTGACTTTTCTTTAAATTTTGTCAAGGTACAGCTCCCTCATTAAATCTTCAATGAATTGTTCTATTCTAATGTAAGGGGTGTGCTTTTAACCAGAAAGCAAGAAAGGTGACAAACACTAGTCCATAAATATGAAGCTAGCGTGAATGACATAAACCAAAACCACAAACTATCAATGCAAAGATTGAAAATTCATGATCATCCAACTCAAGAGATAATTGAAGACATACAACTTATCTTTCAAATAAGATACAACTACATCATACATATAATTCCCAGATCAGCATACCAAATCATTAAATTCATAAAACACAAATTATAAATCATCAAAGTTTGCAATAAATGTTTATTCCTTCTCGATAACACCCCCAAGTGTATCCCAAAAGGCCCCTTTCAATTTTTATAATTTCAAATTTATAACATAGCTAATGCCACTAGATGGGTGTCGAAGCCATTACTAAACCAACTTCTTATATTTCTAATGTTTCTTAGGGAATTGGTCAAAATAATTGAATTTAGTAGAGGAATAAATATCGGCAAAGAAAACTGATCATGATCCCATCAACAGCCACCAAAGGACCAATCATACCACCAACTATCAATGCAATGTATAGGGATATCAAGTGATGGAACATGTGTGCTGCTTGATAGGAAATCATAATTTAAAGCAATGCAAGCCAACCATTAATGGGAATCAAATTAACGTCTTATCAAGCTCAGGAGAATGCACCCATGTCTAGCTAAAACTCTATAAATTCAACTAGTGTCACCTTTCTTCCACAAACAGTTGCATCCAATATGGTGAGGCATTCCTAGGTTAGGCTAATGTGTATAACACAGCTATGCTAGAGTGCTTTATCTATATAGTCGTCAGGACTTCTGGCCATTGTGACTAGGGTGTGAGAGCACTAGAGCACCTGGTGAAAGTTGGGTTTCATCATCGCGTTAAGGTGGAAATTAATGAGCTCAACCACTATCCTCAAAATTAATTAATAGTTGACTCTATTTGCATTGTTTCGGCTCTTCAAGATGAGACTCTAGAGGATTTTGTGGCTCTTTTGTGCACAAGAGTGGTAAGGAATGATATGGGGCTTTTTGCACAATTCCTCAAATCGCACAAGAATCTGTTGTTGCAGCTCAAGTCAAACGCCTATAGGTTGTCACTGAGGGAATGTGTGTCCTGATGTCTGCTCTGTGTACCTAAGAAGAAATACCCCTTTTTCCTTTTTGTCCACAACCTAAATTTTGTAGTTGAACCAGGTAGTTTTTGGTAATGCCAGTGCAATGTAAAAGCATCTATATATAAATAAAATATCTCTTTTGATATCACCATGTCTTTACATGCATGGCTTCATTGGTTTCTTGTTCATATCATGCTTGAAAATTTTGGTTTCTTTTATGTATAATGCATTAGTTAAATGAATGGGCTAACTTCTATTAAGTTAATCACCAAAAATCTTCTAGGAGGAAAAATGGGTGGTTTGCACAACTTGATAAAACCCCGCCTAGGTTTGAGATAGCCTAAAGAATGTTGCCCGAGGTATGACTTGCGGGTGAATTTTCTATGGTTCTAACATACCACAACTCATCAATTGGGTTATTAATATTCATACATCTACCCTAAGGCAAGATAAGTTCAAAAATGGTAAGAAAACACCGCCTAGCAAGAAACAAACAACACAAGTGGTAGAATGAGAGGTTTGACGAACAAATGAAAACCCCACCCAGGTTCAAGGAGAATTAAAAAAGGCCGTACAAACATAAGTTTGATTATCGGACTTAGGAAAAAAGAAAAGATAGCAACAAGAAGAGAAGTTAGGGGGAACTTTTATGGCTAACAGTGACTCTGACTAGGGACAAGGACTCCAAAGGATGAAGCAAGGAATCCAGAGTGTTGAGTGTGGACCAATCCTTTCCATTGGGTATGGAGTTGACAAGAAGGACACAAAACAAAAATCCAAAAATGAACACACCAAAATGCATATTTACAAGGTAGGACTAACCTACCTAAGAAAGAAAAGGAAGACCATGATCATGCAAACCCATTAACTAGTTGGGAGAAAAATAATCCTTTTCTGAAGAGACCCACCTTCTTGTACAGTCTCTGAAATACATTTAGGAACCTTGACATCCCATCACTAATGCATACACGAATGTATCCATAGTCCAATGGTCTCTCGAAAATCCATTTCTTATCAAAAACTTCCTCTTGTTTCCATTTGGTTAGGGCCAAATCCTTCTTTGCTAACCAACTTTCACAATAAAAAACTACCAATTTAAGCATACCCAACTCCGACATGGCATATTGAGTTCCAAATTTTTCTTTGACATTACATTCCCCAAAATATTCCCAAGTCCTTGGAAAATTACCACAAGAAACAATACTATCCTTAACCTCATCATACCTTCTCTCAGTCTGATCACTTTCATGAAGGGTGATTAATTTTGTAGACCAGTGTAGAGCAAGGACTTGTTTATTTTCCACTTCTGATTGGATGTCGACTTCATCTTCCCCCAGCAAGAGACTAATGTCCTCCTCATCTTTCCTTTGTTTATAATCTATCACATCCCTCAATAAATGACATTTATCCTCATATGAATTGATCGACAATTCGATTTGTGAAAAGGAGGTTATCACATATTTCAAATTCATTAAAACTAAAAAGAGGGTTAGAATGAGTCGACCATTTTTCCTTTTCCCAAAAATCACCATTCCTAGAACCATCATTTCCTTCCAAATTTAAACATATGTCCTTATTATCCATTTCTTCAGAGAAGAAAATTCCATATTCTAGAGTAAGAAGAGAAGTCAATGCCAAATCATTCAAATTAGTCTCAAAGGGGAGAGCTTATCAAAAGGAGGGGGTGAAGCAAATGATAAATTTTCTCGTAGCTCATCATCTTCATCATCACTAGATGAACTATAATCAATTTCAACTTCAAAAGAAGTATATAAGTTGAAATTTGGATCACTACTATGTTGATCTTGTCCCTCATTAGGCTAGTGCATGTCATCAAAAATTGCTAAATTAATGTTTTTGGCAGTTGGGCAAGATAACTCTACCTCTTTGTGACCTCCAACTAGGAACTTAGGAGATGCCTTGTAGTTGGCTTCAAGCATCACATTTAAGCCTAATTTCCATTTACCCACGAGATAAAATCATCCTCAACCTTCGCTGCTCCCAATTGAGCTTGCTTGATTCCATGCACTTTGTCTCTTTTCAGGATTAATCGTATGTCCAGTTCTAGAGAAGAAATGAATATATGATACTGGATCTTTGCACTAGGTTTTTTTGGAGTAGGAATCTTTTGAAGAGACTGATTAAACCGATAAACGAAATCCCTCATTTTTTCCACTTTTTTTTTCATGATCTGAAAGAAGAGACATAGGAAAGCTACAATATTAATTGGAATTCCATAGCATTGGAGAAATTTTGTTTTGAGAACCTATCATCCAATAATGCTCCCATTTTTTAGCCCCCTATACCATTCTACCACTTTCTTGATCAAACTATCAATAAAAATTCTTACGAAAATATCTTCTTCTTGAATTCCTAAAATTGCACTGATAGCAATTATAGCCAAAACATGTTCTTTAGGGTCTTGTTTGTTCTAACTAGAAAATTTAGGGAACCTTTTCCAAGATCCTCAAGGTAAATCATGATATTTTTATAGGGTGAGTGGGCCAACTTGATTACACCAAATATTTGAAGCCATAAACAGAGTCGCCAACTCACACAAGAGTAAAGGTTAAGAAGAGAAAATTACTATGGTGGATAAGCTGGAGGTGGATTATGAGGCTAATGTACCAGTGGGTCCCTTGGTTGATGTAATGGCCGATTAGGCTAATGATTATGATGATGGAGAGGGTCATCGTAGTATTCGAATATCAACCTTGGGGGCCACTCAATCACAGGTGCAGGTGGGAATTGGGACAACTCTTCTCCTTCTAAGATAAGATTCACCCAGATATAGTCTGTCGCATTCCTCCTATATCTCTATGAAAGTGTATTCAATTGGGATACAATATCTTCTTGTTTATCTCTGACCCAATCTAAATCTGGTTGTAAAAGAGGGAATACATCATGGTGAGGAAGTACCATATTGTCACATGATGTAATAGGAATGTCAAAATTTAATCAATTCAAGATATCTTTACATTCCCCATCAGAGTCACCAAAAATCTATTAGTGAATGCAATGGCTCTTGACACATATACTTAAATAATGACTCTAAGCCCAAATTTAGCACCAATTGAAATCCGCTAAAATCTCTAAAAAGATCACAATCATTTTTATGACTTTTCTTTGAATTTTTTTGAGGTATATCTCTTTCATTAAATCTTCAATAAATTTTTCTATTCTAATGTAAGGGGTGTGCTTTTAACCAAAAAATAGGAAAGGTGACAAACACTTGTCCATAAATATGAATCTAGCGCGAATGACATAAACCAAAACCACAAACTATCAATGTAAACATTGAAAATTCATGATCATCCAACTCAAGAGATAAATCAGACTATAATAAATGAAGACATATAGCTTATCTTTCAAAGAAGATACAACTACATCGTACACATAATTCCCAAATCAACATACCAAATCATTAAATTCATAACACACAAATTATAAATCATCACAGTTTGCAATAAATGTTTATTCCTTCTTGATAACACCCCAAAGTGTATCCCAAAAGGCCCCTTTCATTTATTACAATTTCAAATTTATAAAAAAGCTAATGCCACTAGATGGGTGTCGAAGCTATTAATAAACCAACAACTTCTTGTATTCCTAATGTTTCTTGGGGGATTGGTCAGAATAATTGAATTTAGGAGAGGAATAAATATAAGCAAAGAAAATTGATCATGATCCCACCAATAGCCACCAAAGGAATAATCATACCACCAACTATCAATGCAATGCATATGGATATCAAGTGGTGGAACGTGCGTGTTTCTTGATAGGAAATCATAATTTAAAGCAACACAAGCTAGCCATAAATGGAAATCAAATTAACATCTTACCAAGCTCAGGAGAATGCACCCATGTCCAACCAAAACTCTATAAATTCAACTAGCATTATCTTTCTTCTAAAATCAATTGCATCCAATATGGAAAGGCATTCCTAGGCTAGGCTCATGTGCATAACACAACTATGTTGTAGCACTTTATCTATACAATCGTCAGGACTTTTGGTTGTCATGACTAGGGTAGGAGAGCACTAGAGCGCTTGGTGAAACTCGAGTTTCATCATTGCGTTAAGGTGGAAATTAATAGGCTCAACCACTATTCTCAAAATGGATTAATAGTTGACACCATATGCATTACATTGGCTCTTTAGGATGAGACTCTAGAGAAGGTCATGGCTCTTCTACGCATGAGAGTGATAAGGAATGATATGGGGATTTTTGCACAATTCCTCCAGTCACACGAGAATTTTTTGTTGCCAGCTCAAGTTGAATGCCTATAGGTTGTCACTGAGGGAATTTGTGTCCTAATGTGTACTCTATGTACCTAAGAAGAAATACCCCTTTTTCCTTTGTGTCCACGACCTGAATTTTATAGTCAAACCAGGCAGTTTTTGGTAATGCCAGTGCAATGTAAAAGCATTTATATATAAATAAAATATTTCTTTTGATATCACTATGTCTTTACATGCATGGCTTCATTGGTTTCTTGTTCATATCATGCTTGAAAATGTTGGTTTATTTTCTATATAATGCATTAGTTAAATGAATAGGCTAACTTCTATTAAGTTAATCACCAAAATATTCTAGGCGGAAAAATGTGTGGTTCACACAACTTGATATAACCCAACCTAGGTTTGAGATAGCCTAAAGAATGTCGCCAGAGGTATGACTTGTGGGTGAAGTTTCTATGCTTTTGACATATGACAACTCATCAATCAGGTTATTAATATTTGTACATCGAGCCTGAGGTGAGACAAGTTCACAAATGGTAAGAAAACACCACCTAGCAAGAAACAAACTACACAAGCGGTAGAATGAGAGAATCGACAAACAAATGAAAACCCCACCCAAGTTTGAGGAGAATAAAAAAAGGCCACCCGAACATAATTTTGAATATCAGACGTAGGCGGAAAGAAAATATAGCAACAAGAAGAGAAGTTAGGGGGAAATTTTATGGGTAACATTTCTATCTGACGGGTTTTGAGCCTTCAACTAAGTTGATAGTATGGTGGACAATGCTCGGATCATATCCCTTGAGATCGTCATAGGTCCAGGTCATGACCCCATCGTATCTAGCACATAATCCTTTCAATATTTCCTTATGAACATGCTAGACATTCCTTATGAATTTTATCTTTCTACCTCCTTTATCAATGATGAATCTTTTTTTACCATTTCTTGCATCCTCGCAATCAAAGAGATTCTCGAGAGAAATCAAGCCTCGTGGGAGCTTATTGCTTTTTAATTGAATTACCTATTCTTTAGAAATCCTTTTAGCTTTGGACCATGAATTATCAGAATCTTTCCCCACCTTTTTTAGAAAGGTGGGGATTTGAGCATCATCTTCAAAGACCTACTAGTTCTGATCATTGTCAAGTATTAATGGTTGAATAATGGTATGCATTGCATGCTAATTTCCAGCTGATTTGGGGGTTGGCTCAAATTGTGAACCAATTGAATCCATCCAATATGTGACTGGATTTTGAATCTATGAGATAACTTCTATGTTAAAAGCTTCAAAACCTTTGATCAGGTCCCATATTCTATGCTAGTAAGATCTCATTCTCACATTTTTGGAAGCCACATATCTATAGACCTTGCTTACAACCAGCTCTGAATCTTCGAAGGCCTATATCTTCTTTATGACCATCTACTCCATGAGAGTCAAACCATGGACCAAAGCTTCATATTTTGTGTCATT
>VDFB02252616.1:92535511-92601157 GCA_007258455.2 Sequoia sempervirens
AATAGAATTTGTAGCAAATTGAATGTCATTTCTAAACTACTAGGTTTGTTTAAAAAAAAAATCTATTTGGTGAAAATTTGAAATTTCAATGAAGTGGAACTTAAATTTTTGGGAAAAAATAAGAAGTAGGTGTCTATTTGACCACCCTAACCACAATAAAATGATAATAATTTTTTATAAGATTTTAGATATAAGTAGAGGACTCATACCCCAATGTGATGCATTCTTTTTGTAATTTTTTTCCAAGTAAATAATTAATTATGAATTTTTTATTACAACTTTTTAAAAAATATAAAAACTCGTATGTCTGACTACCTTAACTTGGTCAAAACTTCATGAAATTTAATTTTTCTTTTTTTAATCCTATAGTATCCGAAGCATAGAATGTGACACATGTTTTGGATTCAAAAAATGTGATACCATTTGAAAGCTATAGATATTTTTCAATCTCCTATCAATCGGGACTTTAGTCGTAATTTGAATAGAAAATGAATAATAATTACTTATTAAATTCAAAGTAAAGCATAATTTATATCTATGGAAAGCTGAGAGTCTCCTTTAAAAACCCTTTTCATTTCATCAATTTTGGGTAAGAGATAGTCATCAGCCACATACCCATCATATTGCCACTTTTTGGTCCATCATGATCCTGCACATACCCTTTACCTAAAAATCACCTTTTCATCACTAATCAAGTCCTATTTTGAAGTGTTGTAAAGACTTGTAACAAGATTTCATACTTTTCTAGGCACAATTTCACTATTTACACCTTTCATATGCTTTATTTGTCCCTTTTATGCCCTTACAAGCTTTAATTAAGTGTATTTTTGAATGTAAGCCTAACAAACAATATTAAATACAAGATAATTCCTGACACCCATTTTCAAGTCCTAGGTGGGACCCATTCGCCATAGGTGGAGAATGAGTCCCCTTCACTCCAAATTCAAAATATTTTAAATTTCCTTTCTAGTTTTTATTCAAAAACACTTGATGTTAGCCTATGATGAGGTATGAACAAGTTACTAAGGCACAATATTGTATAAATAAGTAATTTTCACCTCATTTTACATCCTCCAACATTCACACATCATATTCAAGCAATCTCAAGCATTAAAGCATCTTGCAACATCTTATCAAGCACCATTCAAGCATTTTGGAGCATCCATTGACACTACTTCAAATTATCATTTTCAATGGTTTGGTAAGTTGATAGAATTTTCATGTTGTTAGCTTTTCATTCTCTTTCATTTCATTGTTTCATTAAGGGTTTGATTACCAAAGTGGGGTTTGACCAAGGCAAACCCCTATTCGCTAACCCTCAACCACTTTTCCCCTCTTGCATGTGTGTTTGCAAACTTTTGTATGTAGATTTTACAAGAATTTAGGTGATTGAAGATTGGTCAAGAAGTAAACTAGGTGCTTCAATTCAAATCAACTCTATTTCAAGCTTGGAGAAGGTTTTCTATCTGTTTCCTGTAGAATTGACTTCGACAACCTAACAATCAGACATTTCCAGATCTGGTGTTGCAGAGTTTTCTCTTGATTTCTCAAAATTTTGGGAGAGGATTGATTCACCACCAATGGTGATTGAGTCCCACCTTAAGATTAAAAATCTAAATTTTGTCAAATTCCAGATCCTGACAGTCAAAAACCTGTTTCTAACACTTTTTCACTTGTAGTAGGACTAATTCGCCACCCTGGGTGAATGAGTCCCACTATTGATTTTTAGTAACTTCAGACAACATTCAAAAAATTCCAAATTCCTCACATCTTGCTTAGGTTCACTCCAATTCATCCCATTTCTATTTTTTTTGCATCATTTTATCTTTTAGTTCATTATTTGCATATCACAATGTGTTTTCCAGCATAGTTTAAATATTAGTCTTGCATTCATAATCGTTCATATAAATCACTCAATTGCATTAAATTTACTTCATTTAGCTTAGAAAACATCTCATATAGCACATTTTGAATGAACCCTCAACATTTTTGGGCCCTATCTCTCTCTTTTTAGGTGAAAAACCCTAGAAGAGCTAGAGAAGTACATAGGAACCAAAAACCTATAGATCATTTTGGTGAACTTGCATTTTGAACATTTTGCATTTTTTATTTAATTTTCATATTGAAAACATGTCCTAGATTACATTTGCATCAACATTCAATTGGAATATTGTTTTGTTCTTTCATTCTAGGACTTCTCATATTGCATTAGTGAAAGCTTTGTTTAGATTTCATTTTTGCATTGCATAGCCTTGAGAAAACAAAAAATCTACATTCTGCATCCTTAATTGCATTCTGTAGAGCATTATATCCATTTTAAATTTTCTAAAAAACATAAAAGAATATCATACTGGGACTCATTCACCACCCTAGGCGAATCAGTTCCTCTACACTTTTTAAACAACATTTCTAGCATTTTCTTTCATTATAGTTTCCCATTCTTACATTTTATTTTTATTTCCAGAATCTCTATTTTTAATTATTTATTGCAGCTTAGTTTACTTACATCATGGAATTTTCTTTTAATAAGTTTTGGATTTCATTCAAATCATTGGAAGACATGTCCAGTTGTGCCTTTGGCTATGACCCTAATGACCTTGAATAGACTAATGCTCCTTCAACTCCTCATGATTGTCCTCCTCATGATGCAACCTTTTTTTCCTCCATGAAGTCACTAGATCTTCCTACTATTGCACCTCCTAATCACTTTGCATACTTACATCCTGAAATCAATGAAGGACCTAAGGTTCCTTCTTCAAGTGGACCTAGTTCCTCTAAACAAACACACTCACAACCATCTTACAATCACAAATTCACAAACACTCCCATAAACCTTGAAGAAATAAATTGTAAAGGCTTTACTATTTTAAGTAAATAAGGTTGTGACACAAAACATGAACATGACATTCATCAACATCTTGAACAATAGTCAATCAATGCACACACAAACAAATTAGGATATCAAGATCCTTCTCATTTTGATAGACTTCCTTTTCAACCTAGGAGACTTCAGGATGCTAGTACAGTAATCTTGGATGATCCTCCTGACTTAAAAGTTCTCCTTCCATGTGAGCAACCATCATCCCCTTCTATTGAAAAGGATGTTAGGATCCCTATGGGTCCTCTTCCTCCTATTCATGAACAAGGAGAGTCTAGCAAATGAAAACGACCTTAAAAATTGAAGAAATTCAAGTTTCCTACACATCCTCCACCTGAATGTGAAAGGAGACTTCAACTACTTTTATACAAAGGTCTTATACTTTTGCCACCTATGAACAAGTTTGTTATTCACCCTAAAGATTCTTCCATACCATTTTACAAATATCATCACATCATTGGTCATCGAATAGAAAAATGTCAAACATTGAAGGACATACTAGATAAGTATCACTTCATTAATACCAATTGTTTCCCCATCATACCTTAAAACAACCAAATCCCATCATTATGCCATAGTTGTAAAATTCCCTATTCTCACTATTGCATGATTCTTTCTCATCACTCACCTTGGCTCATTCTTTCCTTTACATTTTGTAGGGGCTAGAAATTACTAGCCTTGTCCTTGTAATTCATTTTCCTTTGTCTCTTAACTATGTTATTCATTTTCTGCTTAACCATTTAAAGATTGAGAAACTAATAACTTAGTTAATGGTTGAATCACATTTGCATTACTTGTTCCTTTTCATTTTTCTTTCATGTATGTATCATGTTCCCCTGTAACATGTGTTTCATGTTTCCCTTTCTTTGTACACTTCTATTTGTACCTCTCTTCTTCTATTTGTTGTGCATTGTCTTTTTCACTTTATTTTTTTGTTCTCCTTTTCAGGATGGCGCAAAGAATAGAGACACCCTATGTCTCTTCCATGTTGACCCAAAAGGTCCTTGTATTTTTCTCTTTTGTTTTGTGTTTTCCTTTTGGGGATGACACAAGGCATTGAGACCAAAATGTCTCCTTCATGTTGACCCAAAAGATTTTTCATTTTCTTTCACCTTTTTAATTTTCTTTCTTTTCAACTGTGTTTTCCTTTTGGGGATGATGCAAAGCATTGATGCCACAATGTCTCTTTCATGTTGATCCAAAATGGACTTTATTTTTCTATTTTTTCTGCTTTCTTTGTGTCATTCTTCCAGTTCTATGTGCTTTGGGGAATGATGACAGTTCTAAGCTCTTTCATAAAAAAATTGTAGCAACATTCGAACATACTAAACCCAAATCCATAGATCCCTTATGTGTTTGGTGTGCTCTTTCCTGGGGGGAAACTCCCTTTCTTTGTTTTTCATTTTCCTTAACATGACATAGCCTCACTTTGAAACATATGACTTGGCATAGGGATTCCCAAGTTGGCTCTCATGTCTTGTTTTTCCTTTTTCATTTTCTCTCCTTCATTACATCAAAGTAATTATTTACAGAATGATTTTTAGCAATTCCTCTAAAGTGGGGGGCATACATTACCATAATTCATTTGCATTCTTGGTTCCTAGTGTAGCCTTTCCATTCATATGATGCATTTGTCACTTTATGGATGACATTGGGTGTAATGTCCTTCATAAGTGTGATTTATCTTAGCATATTACATTCCTCTTGGTGGCCTGATGTGATGCACTGCATCCCCTAAGTTGCGAATATACTATTATTTGATTGGTCCTATCTTGGAGACATTGGGCACAATGTTCCCTAAGTGACTGACCTTGCATGAACTTAACAAGAATCCTTTGAACATCTTTTACATTTTTCATTTTACATTTTTTCATTTCAACCACCATGCATAACGCAACTTGCATGCCTATGATACCTTGATTTTTGTTCATGAGTTCTAACCATACAAAGCTTTGCTTGTCTGATGGAGCACAAAATGATATTCATTTTTCCTTTGTGGCACCTTATTAAATTTATTAGGAGGTATAACTTTGATATGGTTGAGCAGGAAGCCCACCTAGTGGCATGACTTTTCCCCATAACCACCTTTGTGTTTGTGAGTGCATACCAACTAGCGTATGTATCTTACCTTTTGGAATTTCTCACCCCATGGATGATCAGAAGTTCTGTGGGCCTAGGGTGAGTATACTTGGGCCTTCTCACCCAGTGGAATTCCTTGATTTCTATCACCCCAGAGTGAGTATACTTGGGCCTTCTCTTTTAGTATACATTGTTTGTAGGGTGAGTATTTAACATTGTTTGTCGGGCTTACATTCAACAAACATTGTTTATTTGTACATAGATTTTACAAGCATTTAGGTGATTGTAGATTATTCAACAAGTCAACTAGGTGCTTCAAGTCAAATCAACTCTATTTCAAGCTTGGAGAAGGTTTTATGTCCATTTCTTGCATAATTGACTTTAGCAACTTGACAAGAAGACATTTCTAGATCTGGTGTTGTAGAGTTGTCTCCTGATTTCTTACAATTTTGGGAGAGGACTGATCTCCACCCATGGTGAGTGAGTCCCACCTTAAGACTAAAAATTTGAATTTGGTCAGATTCCGGATCCCAATAGTCAGAAACCTATTTCTGACACTTTTTTAGTAGTAGCAGGACTAATTTGCCACCCTAGATAAATGAGTCCCACTAGTGATTTTTAGTAACTTCAGACAACATTCATAAAATTCTAGACTCCTCACATCTTGTCCAAGTGCACTCTGATTCATCCCATTTCTTTCTATTCTGCATCATTTCATCTTTTAGTTCATTGTTTGCATATCACAATGTGTTTTCCAACATAATTTTAGTCTTGCATTCATAAAATTCATATAAATCACTTAATTGCATTTAATTTAGTTCATTTAGCTTAGACAACATCTTATATAGCATAATTTGAATGAACCCTTAGCATTTTTGGGCCCTATCTCTCTCCTTTTAGGTGAAAAACCCTAGAAGAGCTAGAGAAGTACATAGCAACCAAAAATCTATGGTTCACTATTTTCTGCTCAATTTTCCCAAACTTGTGGATACACAATACCCATGGCTTCAAGTATTTCATTTCGAGGGAATCTTTCATGAATCTTTGAGAAAAGAGATTTTTCAATTTCCTTCAAATTATCACTAACAGATTTAACAATGTTTTTAAAATCTTCCTCCTTAATAGCTACTTCTTTACTAGAGTGTATGACCATCTTACAATGGTACATTGGTATCTCATATCCATGTACACATATACATAAGTGATCACTTGCATTAAACTATAAATAATTACTAGGATTATTCAAATCAATAATTTTCTACCACATGAAATAATTTGGGCCATCTTCTGTTAGATCCAGATATAGATGATCAAGGGCCAAGCATGTATGTTTACGTATATTGGAATATTCATTAATATACATAGTTCTTCCTTGAGCTTTCTTCACAAGATTTTTCATCGCATCCAACATGGGGAGAAGACTAGCTAAAGTCAAGAGTGTCTCCATATCGCTTAACCTATGTAAGAGGTCAAGAGCTTTGTTTACTAGGCTATGATGCTCATACATCACTCCAATCAAGGATTGATATTCTGAAAGAACTCATTGCATTGGTCCAAGTAGGGAGATCCATTTGGTACTACATCTATGAGAAGCTTGTTTCCTAGTGTTATTCCCTCAACAAAATTTTGAAATTCTGTGAAGCATTTGGGACTTCGGTAGAAGTATGTGTGGATCTCGTGGACTAGATTTTCAACTTTTGATATTGTAGGAAACTTGCTTACAATTTTGAATGCTAAATTCATTCTATGGGCCATGTAGTGAATTCCAAGCATGTATTGTGCACAAGTAGTTTGTAAATATGTGTAAACACTAGTCCTTTGAACTTGCATCACTGCAGCTCCATCAACTCCTACACAAACCAATTTTTTTCGCAATTTTCAACTCATCCATACCTACAATTTCATTCAAATATTTCTTGACTAGTTCAAATAGATTTTGTGATGTTGAATTGTCCTTCATTTATGAACACAAATAAGATGAGCTTGGAAAACATATCATTCTACAGTATACAAATGCATACAAACCCAAGAAGTATTGTCTACTGCAATAACTTCATCTAAAGGTAATGCAATGAAATTTGACTCTTTTTAATTTCTCCTTTAAATCTTCATTTTCAACTACAACAAGATAGTTTTTGAATTCCCATCTAGCATTTACTAACAAATGTGAGAAGGGATAGTGAGGAAAATTCAAAAAAATAATAAACCAGAATATTCTAGGTAGTCTATCATAGGAAGCCCTCTAGACAAAATATGAAAAACAACACTCATCTAAATAGTTTTTGACATATTTATTGCTTCCATTACTTTTCCAAACTGATCATCAAGTGAACCTTTACATGCAACAAAGTTTGACATTCTTTTTTCATGCTCTTCATAATTTGTGGCATTCCTAGCATGAAGAGATTCTTCCTTTGATTTCCATTGTACAACTAATTGTTCCTTTCCATCTATGATTTGTTTTCATAAACTCTACTAATATGCTTTTCTATAGTGTCAATCTTTAGCTGCAACATCTTGGATCTTCCACATTTCCAACTACAAATCATACTTTTGGCCAATGTTGCCTTTTTAATATCATTTGCATTTTCAATCCCCACTAGTACAATGAATGGGTACTTTGACAAACAACCAAGTTGAAAATTCCTTGTCATTTCCCACTCGCACTCCATTTTTTATTCGCTTCTTCTTTTCTTACTACCAACATCATCATCCTCATCCAATTCAATTATCTCATTTTGTCTAACCAGGCCTAGGGTATCCCTTGGAACATCTTCTACGGTATTTCCATCCTCATTTGATACATTTTGATTTAACTCAATGACAATCTCATCTTGACCTTCCGGTGGCGATGAGGTATTATGAATGCTACCAATATTTGGTGGAAGAGTTGATGATGTCGCTCCATCTTGACTTGATAGATCAGAAGCTTTGGAAATTCCAAAGTAAGACTATATGTTACGTCTATGTTTTGGGCATTTTGATGGCCTCCTACTCTCTTCATCACCCTGAGGAGTGATAGAGCCTTACCACCCTAAGGACCGGTAGGAGTCTCTTCACCACCTTTAGGAGTGACAAGAGCCTTACCACCCTGAGGAGCTGCAAGAGCCTTACCACCTTGAGGAGTGGCAAGATTCTCTTCACCACTCTGAGGAGTGGTAGGAGCCTTAGCCTTGCTACTTGAGTCACTTGACATTGATCTCACTTCAAATAAAAACTAGAAAAAAAATGTCTTCTTGTTTAAGAAGGTTAGAGAATATAGATCCCTTTCCCTACTCCATACAATCTTTAAGAATGAAGCAAGAATGAAAAAATCACTCACCTTTAATTCTACTTTTTCACCTTTTGTTGACTTCTGAATCAAGAAGTAGAACCTCAAAATTGAACAAAATGTGTAAGAGTACATTATAGTTTTGATTGTATTTATATCAATCCATATTTGGTGAATTCCGTGAGATTTTTAAATGGTATATTAAAATTTTGGCGAATCCAACGTGCTTACAAAAAGATATATTGTAATTTTCAAGGAAAAATGTGTCCTCAAATCTAATTTTTTTAATGTTATTGGCGAAATAGGTCCTCATAAGCAACTATTTATAAATTTTAATTGGCGAAATGGGTCTTCATAAGAAACTATTTGTAAATTTTAATTGGTGAAATGGGTCTTGATAAAATGTTGTTTTAATAGTTTTGGCGAATATGTAGGTGTTTTATTACATGCTTCTGGGATTCCAGGAAAAATTATTAGTCAGTCCATTTGAAACACTTGGTTTGTTATAGCGAATTTGTTGCTTAAATATGCCTCATAAAAAAAATTGTTGGAAAATGGACATGCATTGGACCGATAGTTCATAAAATACAAGTGATTTGGACACCCTATTGGGTGTGAATAATCCACCAATTTTGACTTGGTTGATTTCTAAAATTCACCAATTGGCAAAGATTCGCCAGTAAAGTTTTCCCTAAAGATGCTAAAAAGAGAAAAACACCATTCTAGTAGTGCCTCTCTTCCAAATAGCAAAGAACATGCCTCAGGTGAAAAGAAATGCTGCAAGGCAAAGTGTAATTGGGCATCCACAAAGAAAAACACCCATCAACTATAAAAAGAATGCACCTTTCAACAATCAAAACATGACTGCCAGAAGAATTCACACTCTCTAATTTGATGTTTGAATGCACCTAGCAATCATAAACAAAAAATTGCAGCCTTTTGGAGAACCTATGCATCCTCCAATGAGAATCATGGGCTAGCAAACAAATTAGGAACCTCAAAAAAATCATACTCAACTTTTTCAATCTGCAATGAAGGAAATTGACTAGCAAACCAAGTCCTTCAATTTGAGTTTGGACAATCTATGGTAGAAGTAAAAGGTCAACATGAACAAGCAAGGGTTGATGTTCAAATGAAGAACTCGATGAGAGTTTCTGTAGTGAGTGAGAAAGACAATGATGAATTCGGAAAAAAAAAATGAAAACCTACAAATCACACACTGGACAAAAATTTGCCTTCAATGTGGAAAATCAAACTCCAAGTTTCAAATGTGTGCCATCCTTCAAATAGAGCCTAGAAAATTGTGGGCCTGCTAGGGAGCAAATTCACAATAGTAGCAAAAAAAGAAATCGCCTCCCAAGGGTGTTTGTAAACATAATTCCTTCAATAGGATTATGTTCCCAATAGGCTCTCACGTGGGAGTCCCTTCACAACAATGAATTCAGTCTTCAATGTATAGAGAAATCACCCTTGAAGCATAAAGAAAAATGATCCTCTTGATAGAGAATCGAGCATTTCAATCATGGCCTTCAATAGAAAATCATACACTCTCAATTTAACTGAAAGTGGCACTTTATACCAAGAGAGAATCACACCAACACAATAGTGAAAATAATTCCTAGCAATCACGAACAACAAAAAATGAAGAATAATTGAAGGCAATTTTGAAATTTGAAAAAAATTCAAATGTTGAGCAAATAAGTAATCTCACACTTTGATGAAAAATCTCAGGAAGGAGTTGCAGATAGCAGGGTTTGATATCATGTTGGTGTGAGCCCAAGATCACCAACTATAGCAAATCACCTTTGCAAGAAACGAGAGATGCAACATGACCATTTCACCAAACAAGGAGTGAATAAACTGAGATCTAATTTACATATTATACAAAGTGCCATATAAAGGCATAAAAGGTGGGTGACGAGTGAGAAACTTCGTAGCATGGGAAAAAACTACTCGAATTAATAAATGCATTATTATGCCTAAGTTAAAACATAAGACGGTAAATATAATTTACTCTAACAAAATGAAATAGAAATAGAATGAAGGAATGATGAATGAACAAATAAGCTATGTTGTAACTCGCCAAACCCTTGGAATAAGGGTTGCAAACTTGTATGTAATGGCTAACATTAATGTGGATCTTGACTCTTGCTTGAATGGTATGGATCTTGACTTGAATGCTTGCTTGAATCATAAAATCCTACATCACAAATGTTAGCTAAAAAAAAAACATGATGCATTATGACCTTGACATGATGCTCCAAAATGCTTGATAATCACTCTTGAATGCTCTTGTAATCATAAAATTTCTATTACACATAATGGTTGATCTCAAAAAATGCTAAATGACTTGTAAACTTACTAAGATACTTGAATACTTGAGTTTCTAGGATAAAATATGTGAAATAACCTTGTATTTATACTTGTTTATCCCAAATTTCTCAAAATTAAAACACTACAAAATGATATCAAATCTAGAAGAATAAAATCCTACCAAGAATTGAATTCAAAATTAGGTCCAAGTTAAGCAAGACTCATATACTAGTTGGGGCATATGAGTGCCAATAGGCTAAAATATGGACAGAAACTTCAAGAAATGTTTAGTTTTATGCCAAATTCAGATATAGGCCCTGAAACTTAGGTGGGACCCATACACCCAAGGTTGTGTATGAGTTCCAGATCACTAAATTTGGGCCATACAATCCAAAATCAAATTTGTCAATTGATATATGTCAAGATCATCCTTAGAAAGATGCATTAATTAAGGCTTGTGGATAGGGAAAACTTTAGTGGTGAATCTTCGCCAATTGGCGACTATTTAAAATCGAGACCTCAAAAAATGGTGAATAGTACAAGCTAAAAATGATGTAGAATCACCAAGTTTTTACAAAAAATTAATTTTGTCTCGATTAATTCGCCCATGTAAACAAGTTGGAACCGATTCACGAGTAGTTTATACTATAATTACAAATATTAATTAAATTCGCCAGTAATATTATATTACTACCATTAATTTTGAGGCAATATCGCCACAATAATAAATTACCATTTAATTAAATTAGGGATATTTTAGCCTTGAATAGGGCTTTAATTTATTACCATCAAATCATCAAGATTATCATTTTAATCAGATGGTTGCAAGTTGATTCAGTGCCCTAATACTTGTGTTCCCTTTAAAAGGCTTGTTGAGGCCCAAAAGTTATTTTGGTCCACATGATTAGGTTTAATCGTGTGGACCAAAACAATTTTTGGGCCTCAACAAGCGTTTTAAAAGGCATGTGTGTATTAGGTAGTAGAATCAACCTACAACCATTTGATTAAAAAGCTAATCAATGGTCTTCATTGGTGACCTATCACCCAAAACTTGAACCTTGTAACCTATGTCATGGGGTTCTAGAAGTTTGAAACCAGGTGATAGTGTGTTGGTCGAGGGATCACTGACTTCTCTAACCTTGGAACCTTGTCGTAGTGTTTAGAAGTTTCTTAACTTTCTGACTAGTCAATCTTCTTTGTTGTCGTGGTGTCTTAGAATTTCCTAACCTCCAACTAGAGGTCGTGAAGTTTGTGGTTTCTCTAACTGGGCGACAAGCTGATGGATGGTGGGACCGGTCTACATGGATGGTGATGACCGCATACGACAGTGACTTGGATGCTGACTTGGAGGTTGGGAGTTAAATATTTAAGTCTTTTTCGGTAGACTTGTTGCAAATATTATAGATTCCCATCTTGATTCTCTGGAATTGCACAAGTGGTGTACGCGTGTCTTGGTGGAGACCACAAGGAATGGCTGATAGTTTGGTGTGATAGTCAAAGGTGATGGATGAGTGATGTGTAAACATGTGGTGCAATTTCCTTTGTTGATTTTACATCACTATTGTAAATCAACAATCATTAGAAAAATTTAAAAGGAGAGATTCACCATTGTAATTAATATTTTGAGTGACTATTCACTGGGATTCACCACTGTAATTATTATTTTTACCAATTATTCATTAAGATTCACCAAGATTTTATATATTTTTTTAATAATGAGCATAGATTCACGAGGAAAATTAATATTTTTTTCAAATAAAAGAAAAGATTCCCCAATATTTTACACCTTTGCTGAGGGGGGGTTTCTTAAAGTTATCCCTACTTGTGGATGCAAAATAGGACCAAATAAGGCATAAAGAATCCTAATTTTAGTAGGGAGGGCTCAAACATGTGTGAGAATGTAAAGGACTACATTTTCCTACACTACATTATGCTACTCAAATCCAACAACAAATAAAATTGTAAATGAATAATACAACGCTCAACCAAAGGAAATAAAGGCCAATGAGAGAGGAATGCAAGCTTACAAATGTGGCAAAGTTGACGTGGTTGTAGTGACACCAAAGGAAGTCTCACAAGACACCAAGTTATGACTTCTAGATGGTAGATGTGAAGAACACTATGATATTGGAATGGTAGAGTTGATAATGTAGCCAGTAGCTAAGAAGTTGCAAGGATATGCTCAAGAGTTGTGTAAAAGCATGAGGATTGTCAAGAATGTGAAGAAGAATGAATGAGAATAGAGAATAGTCATTTTTAGGTGAATTTGGGAGGGAAAGAGCCATGATTCAATGGTTGGATAGGAGGTGGAGATACATTATTCTTCGACCACAATGGTGAACGTAATGCCTCTACAAATTCTAGAGGAGGAATCCTATCAGGATAGTAGTGTGCCACATAGACATCTACACACCATGCATGCTTCCCAGATCAAAATTTCCCCACCAACACTATAGACAAGTGCTAAGCAGATGGATTATGGATAAAGGATGTGGAATTACATTGTTGGGTTTGATTTTTCTAAGGTGAAGGATGTAAAAGGAGAACTTGCAAGGGGGGTGCAAATTCACACCTATACACTCCTCTTTTACAAATTTTTAACTATTGAAAAATGAAAAAAAAATCACCCTTTGCAATAATTTAATAAAACTTCAGAGTCCACATGCTAATGTATCTCCTTTGTTACAATTTTAGAAAATATCTATGTAACAAGAATAAATCAAAAATACTGATAAAAAGGCTTGTATTAAGGGAATTTTGACCAAGTCAAAGCAAATGGAGGTGTGGGAGTGATGGATGAGTGGAGATAATTGATCACCACTCCTATGTCAATGCCATTTTGTACCTTGTAGTTCCCAACTACCTATGTCACTAGTGTTTGGAAGAAAAATGAGAATCTTGGAGAAATGGCCTTTTTGTAGTCATCTAGATGAATAGATAGTCAGTTTTGACCACCAATGAATGCCTCTAAGAAACATCCAAATCTAAGGGTGCAAGCTAGATTGATTGCCTTCATGTAAAAGCATGCCAAATCATGCCAAAGCAATCCCCAATCTACCAAATACAATTAGCAAATAGGTGTAAAATGACAGAAAAAACCATGTGAGAGTTGAGGGAAAACACATGAGGAATGACTCCAAGTCTCTACATAGGCTTGATCTTGCTATGAGCTCTTGTTGCATGGGATAAGGAGTTGACCATTGAGATAGGCATGATATTCAAAGAACCTTGCAATATGCAAAGACCATGGATTTGGTGATTGATTTGTGTGGCTTTGATCACTCCAAAAGCATGCCTATTCTATGAGTCCCAACAACCATACAGTGTGGCACAAATTGAGACCAAACAACTAGTTGTGATGACAAAGAGAGGTCATTGAATGGTGCAATTTATAGCCTACAGTAGTGCTAAATGAAATGGTGTGTGAGGGGATATTTTGGGACTTCTTTGCTCTTGCAATTGAGTCACCTTTCAACAAGGATTATTTAGTTCTAATAAATGGAAGATGGGTGAAGGTTGAGTCTTAACCAATGGAAATTGATTTCACAACAAACTATCCACCCCTCTTACTCTTTGCACCTAGAAATTGCACAAAAACCTCTTCCTTCTCGAATTTGGGGCTTGTCGAGTTTTTTGCAAGGTTATTAAAAATCAGTAATGAACCTAGCAAGATACAATCAATTTGGGTTCACCTTATGGCATGAATCTATCTCCCCCTAAAGATATGATACTATATAAGGACTATGAGATCATGGAGATAAAATAACAATCATAAATGGACAACCCAAAGATTCTACATTTAGTTGACCCAAATTAGATAAAGCCTTCCATATATAGGAAAGGAAGAGGTAATCCATCTATGATGTGGATTAGAAAGTATTGCATGAATTGGTACAAAAGAATAGTCAAGTGTCCTATAGGTGTCAACCTTAGGATCACTTGGAGTGTGCAAACCAACAACCTATTTGACCAAGTCATCAACCTTTATGCCAAGTGTTGAGTTACCTTTGAGGTGAGATAGAAATTCTTCCAACCACAAAAAGGTAACACATGGGGTTTACCAAATAACTTGGTAACATCTAGAGATGTCAAATATTGTACATTTAGTTAGAAAATATTTTGTCTAACCTCATCAATATACATACACTTGTATAGTGAATAGATAAATTGTTCTCTCTAACAAAAAATTAGAGAGGGTAATAATAAAAATTCATAATAAGTTCCCATAGGTACAAGGGGATCCATCTCAACCATTGTAAACACAAGACAAAATATTAATTGAAGGGCTTGCTCAAGATATGCAGTACCAAACATGCAACCTCTATCAAACCATCGTTTTAGAGCCTCAAAAAAATAGGCTATATGAGGAAAGAAAGAAATATCCCATTGCTCATACTACATTGGAATCCCATATAAGCACCATGAAGAATAAAAATCAGGAAGTCAAAAGACCTTACCCATTTTGTCTCCAATAACCTAACCTCACAAAGAACATCAATGGGAAGATAGATCAAATTGAACAACAAATTCTTTAGGTGACAACCTCATATAATTCTATTAAAGATATAAATCAAAAGATAAGAGCACAAATCGAAACACTCCATAGCAATAGTTATGGGATCAAAGGGAGTAGATAAATAACAAATTTAAACAACTTAGAGAATTTGTAAGCATTTGATTAACACATATAATAGGGATTATAAGGGATGCATAAAATTTAGCATAGAAAATACAAATTATTACTAATTTTTGAAAATTAGAAAACTATAGACACAAATAATGCACAAAACTATCTATTTAATAGAACAAAGGTCATTTGGATAGAAATTTTTCCCTTATTAATGAAATCTATAAAGTTATCCATCAAGATAGTTGATTAAGATGTCTTGAGGACAAGAAATGACATTGAAAGCGAAGATTATATTAAAATGGAAAAGAGAAGAGTGTAGAGACAAAGTAAGAAAACCTACCATAAACCACCTCAAGAAGGTTGTAGAGCTTTTAGTTGACAAGTTACCCCTAGGAAAAGATACCTTTTGTAAGGAACACATCCCACTAGGAATCTATATATAGTAGAAAAGAATGCAATAGACTAAGATAAAACTAGAGGAATGTATGAAGAAATGTAAATAAGTGAAGGACAAAATAATAGAAATAATGAGAGAAGATATATGATGCATAAATATATTTAATTTTATGATGAGAATGTTATATTTAATTTTTATTAAAATATTATCCAATAAATCAATGGTTATATATGATGGATTGTCAATTAATTTATTTTTTTATAAGTTATTCTTATACCTTGTTTGACTTCAAAGTAGAAATTAATCTCTAAACCCTATTGTACTATTGAGCTCAGGGTATAAATATAACACAAAGAATACTTGGGGCACAAAACTCTGGTTGGTGATCCCCTATTTTTTCTTGCTAACAATAGGATTAACATGATAATTGATAGAAAAATGTATCTTCTTATTTCAAAGGGGATTAATTTATTAACATATTGTTTAACTTCTCCTAGTGAAGGGGATGATAGGACATGAGTAACTTATGCTAATAAAATTGAGATCATAATGCATTCTATGTCATGTAATAAGCCAAACATTACACAAGCAATAAAATAGAATAGTTGTATCTTATGCTAACACAATTAAGATCTTAATGTATTCTAATAAAGTTCAACTCATGGCTAATAGTAGATGAATAAATTAAGATGAAATAAAGAAGGTCTTGAAATAATTATGGGGAACCTCTAAGTACCCCATTTGTTATCATGGCAATTTTATAGTAAAATAGTACTCATTGAATATTCATGGAATTGTGGATCTCGATTAAGGTGTGGATGTTTCTAATAGATCTTCAAATGAATATTTTTTCATTATATTTGGTAGTGCAACCAATTTGATGAGTAAGTGGTAGGTTGTGGTCACTTTCTCCACTATAGAAGAAAATTAAATGAAATATACTCATGATCATAATTATGACATCTAGTTTACACATGTTTTTTGTTTAGATCTAAGGCTAACTCCATGAGCAATTATAGTTCTATGTGATAGGGAGTTATTATATCTCCATGTGATAGTTAGATTACCACATGTATAGTAAAGAACCTATCATTTCATGCACCAAAAAATCATATTGATTTTGAGTATTATTTTTTGTGACATGGTAGAGGATAGGATAATAATTCTATATAAAATTAACACTTTATAGAATTTAGCGCTTCCATTAATGAATAAGCATAAAAAGGTTTAGTGGTCCTATATGAGTATATAGGCTTCAAAATCTTAGAAGTTGGGTTCAAAAAGAGGGGAAGTTTTGTACAAAGAGAAAATACCAACATGAATGGGTACTTGTTATGTTTCAAGATCATATCTTAAACGGGTACTCATTTTAAAGCAGGTACCCTTTGTAAGAAAATTTGAAATCCCAAACCACTTTTATATTTTGTTTTAGGTTCAAGAAAGATATGGTAACCTGAGCCTTATCTTTGGACCTACAAGTATAAGGTCACAGGAATGCCAAGAGAAAAAAATGACTTTCAGAATATGGTAGATGAATTTATTTTTTTTAGAATTGTTTTGTTAAATTAAAACCCATTATAGATGACAATGTCTAGTTTTCAAATATATTATATTTTTTTATGAGTGGATTATTTTCTCTATTTTTTAATTAATTTATGAGGAAATTGATTCATAAACTTGAAATTTTAAGTATTTTATATGTTTTAATAACTTGATTTGTTAATTTTATTGTAAAAGAAATGTATGGAATCAATCTACCAAAAATTATTTACACAATGAAAAATTATTAAAATGAGTAGTTTAGGTCAAATAATGGTGTCCATACACAAGGGTTTTCAAAAACAACAGTTAGAGCCAATAAAAAATTAGTTAAAAATATATATTTACAAAAAGTATTAAAAATATCCTCATATGAGTGTAATACACATATTTCTCCAAAAGTAATTAGAAAAATAATTTTGTTTAGGTCAAACTATGGTGTTTGTACACATGGTCAAAAAAGTAACTTTAAAAAAATGATTTTTATGCATGCCTATTAAAAATTAATTTGTATCATCTAGGTATTAGAATAAATTACATATTTGGAAACTAGACTCAAAATACTAAATTTCATACTACTAGAATTTTTAAGATTCAATGTATAAGTACATCAAATTTTAGTCCATTGTGATAAATTCTGAAAATTGAGAAAAACACTTGCTTTTTGAACATTTTTGTTTCCTCTTTCAATATTTTTAGAAAGTGTGAGAATGTTTTAAAATTTGTATCAATCTTGCTTCTAATGTGAAGAATATAAAAAAAATGTATTTTTCAAGTTATAATACAAGGAAACAAGTCCACAAATGAGTAACCATAGTCAAGAAGCCAAACAAGCATTTGAGAGATAAGAACATCCTCTTAAACCTAATGTTCTCAAATATATATATATATATATATATATATATATATATATATATATATATATAGAGGTAGGGCTGCCATTACTTTCATCCTCCCACCCAAGGTTGTTAAAAGTAAATTTTCAAAATAAAGTTGAAAAATATTTATAAAAAAATTAGTCGCACAATTGCATATGAACTTGTTGTAAGAATATAATATATATTTGTTTCTTTTCACCCAACAATCTGTATGTCTTACAAGTAGTTCACATCATCTTTCTCTCATCTATTCATCAATTTGGCTAGATAGTGTCTCATTTATTATTTGTAGATATTCCAAAGAGGATGTTGGAATTACAATTTTTTGGTTTGCATCATCCACAACACTTATGGTTGATTTATGATATTCACCTCAATTCTCCTTTGTATTAGAAAGGTAGTTGTTCTTTGTTGACATTTCTAATCCATAAACATGGGATGAAAGCTACTCATGACATAGATACTTTACAAAAGATTTTATATATTTCCACATACTTATATCTTGTCCCAAATGAGTGGGATCTTTGGTGAAATTGTATAGGGCTTGAGAAAGGAATATGATTAAAGCCAAAGATGATACCATTACTGTGATTAGGTAAAGTCCTTCGAAACTTCTCACATTTAGCCTTGTTGAGTATTTTGTAGAGTTAGAACATGTATTGATAGAGCCTTTGAAATACTTATCTTCAATTTCTTGAATCTTGCCACTGTCTGTAAGGTTTAAAATCATCCTAGAAAAGTCTTGCACTAGAGGAGAAGATTTATGAAAAACCTATATCAAAAACATCACAAACATATAACCCTTCAAATACTGATTCAACAAACATAATAAGTATTGTGGATTGACTATTTTTAAACATCATCCAATTCAATAGTCAAAAACCAATTTAACTGCCCTAGATTAAATTTTGAATAGAATGATATTTTTTTAAAATGATATAAATTCAAAGAAAACTTACAAAACCAAAGCCTCCACTTCGGTACGTCCGCCCCACTATTGAATAACCGCATCGGCCAGAAAGGAAGGCACGAACATATGGGATCTCATCTAAAATCGCATCCACGCCTCCATTCTCTGCCCCTTTTGAAAGCTCCGCCTCATACGCCGCTGGAGATGAGGTTCGCTGCAGTTGTTTTTTGGCTATTCCCAACTGGTCAGTTAGATAACTACCAACGTATGAACCGTGATAACCCACTTTATCGGCACCGAAACCATTTATGAGTGGCGTAATTTGCTCGGCAGTGAGTCTTGAAGCGAGATTAGCTGTATAGCTGGACGTTAAAACGAACGCTACAAACAACCAGACTACAACAACTAGTCGACTCAAACTGTGACGGATTCTCTCTTCTGCAAAATGAGAAACATTTGGAATATGTAAATGCAACAAGTATAATAGAATCTGAATGATATGAAAAGCATATAAGTAGGTGCAGAAAAGGCTGTTGAACAAGGCAAACACGATGAGCACTGAATGGAAAGGAAATGCTTACGGTGAGCGTAAAACACAGCAGAAAACGCAAACCTGGAAAGTTTAACTCGAATTTAGATTAATCAAAATTAAACGCATATCGAGAAATTAAAAAGAAATAAGTGAGAAAAGGAGGGTAAACACGATACCAAAGCAGAGTTACCATTTGGTTAATGGGACTTCCTCTAAAGTCGGGATTTATATTATGCTCGAGCAGCCACACCACTAGTCCTGTATATACAACTAACGCCGCCGTTGTAGCCCACAGTACTGGAGTAAATGGCTGCAAGAATGTCAAAGCGCTGTTGGCTTCCTCCTTTACAGATGTGCGAGCTACTATCGCTAAACCTGTTTCCGTGAATGGTTGTGTGAATTCTACAATTTCACTCCTGTTTGCTCTAATTGTAACGTCACCCACAACTGCGTCGTATTTCTGCCCAAGCAAAAGTACTTATAAAATTGGCAACTTTACTACTCTTCCGAAATAGTAGAAAAAATAAAAATACAGACCTTGAGATACACTTGGCGGACTAGTTCTTCATAATTATCTAGCTTCCAATGAAGAGGAATGAAATCATACAGCAGTTGATAGTCAAGCATTTTCGCAACAGCATCAAATACGTCAATGATGAACCCACTGAATGTAGTTTCATTACTATCTGGGTTAAACGAGACATTGACAAATTGCTTCCATGCATTCACAGGTACTGCAATCTTCAGCCTAGTTGAAATCATCCAATCGCGAGGAACTATGGAAGATCCACCAGGCCAAATCACGAATCGAAGCCCCTCGTTAACCAAAGATGGAGTTTTGAACAATTTAGACGAATTGTATGGCCAATAACCAACAACCTGATAGCTTTTTCCCACCATATTCACTATCTCATAAGTACAACCGTAGATTTCCCCATCATGGAACTTAACAGGTCCGCTTAAACCAGCAAAGTTTGTTAAGAAAATCGCCTGCAACAGCTTCCTACCTTGATTTTGGTATCTGCTATTACTGCAAGAGGGCTTGAGGGCGTCAAAAAATTTGCTGTTTTTCCCATCTTTCCAATTGCTCGGGCTATCATGAGCACCGTATCATAGGCCAATAAACCATATGCATTCAGCTCAATGATTTTCATGTTGGGGTTGTCAAGTCTAAATTGTCGTTCCCACCTTTCAGTGAAACCGTTCAGCTGTTTAGAATTTGGGATGTGTGTTTTAACTCCAAGGAGGCCTTGCAGAGAGGACATTGTAGAAGCATTTAGCACATAATCCCAAAGACTGGTAAACTCTTGGGTTGTTATCCACACATAACCAGCCTCCATCATTCCTATCTTCTGCGCCTCCATGAATATATTCATGCCAAGATCACAAGGGGTGTGAACAACAAAAACACTTGATTCTAATGATTTGAGTTTACGAAGCTCTTCCCTTATTGTCTGTTTCTGTGCAGTTGAAGGAATCATTGATGTGTATACAATTTCAGATTCGAGATCTCGAAGGGCGTCACGAAACGAGGTCAACGCTCCGCAACCAAAATCATCGTCTGAATGAAGAAATACAATGCTTCTCCAGCCGTAATGCTTAACCAGGGCTGCGATGGCTTTCATCTGAATGCGATCACTGTGTGTCATGCGAACAAAATATGGGAATCTTTGTCTGGAGAGCGCAGGACTTGAGACAGACAATGAGAGAATTGGTACATTGGCTGCTTCTGCAAGATCTGTTACAAACGGCGCAGCCTCAGTTGTCTGTGCTTCTATTAATGCCACTACTTCTTTGACCAAAAGATCAACAGCTGCATTCACCCATAAAACTTAATCTCAAAGCGAAGTAAAAATCTTTGAACTTCAAGATTTCTGTTGATGTATTAATATGTAATTTTTTTTAATAAATTTTATATTTAATTAAAAGAGTTATGAAAATTTATATTTTTTATAATATTATCTTTTGTTGTTTGTATAACAAGGTTTTGTTCTATCTTCCTTTTAAATAAAAATCATCTCAATAAAAATACACAAGATTGTGTCATTTACACCATATGCATTATTATTTTTTAAAATAAATAAAAATACATATAATATAATATCATAAACATAAAATTAAATCTACATATTAAAATTAAAAACTAGAATCAACAGATTTTAAAATATTACTAATTCAAAACTGAATAAGTTAATAAACTTTAGGTTCAACAATTTATAAGTAATATCACTAATTCAAAATAGAATGAATAGATATTTCATAAAAAATAATTAAAAAACGATATAATTAAAGCTTCTATAAATATAAATATATATTGGAAGGGTTGGAAGTATAATCCAACCACTTCATTAATTTATCCAGCTTGTCCTGTCTTTTCAGTATCTTCAATCTCGATATCAGCAATAGATGTCAATCAGTCTTAACATTAAAAGCAAAGATTTGAATAGATTTCTCTAGCTTTCCTCTGTTCCTCTCACACGTTTTCTGGGTAATATGAAATATATTATTTTATTCTGTATTGTTTGTCATCCGAAATGTTTAGCTTCTCTATTTTGTTGTCTGCAATTTTATAAGCACTCTCTCAAGAGTCCTGTCAGGAATTAGCAATGGTATTTGCTAATGAGCAGTTAGATGAATGTAATAGTTGTAATGATGTCGGCCTAGGAACAGCATCTCCAGGAATCTCTAGAAGTTCTGTAATGATGTATGGGCAGCAGTTCAGAAAAGTTTTTGTAATGTTCCTGTGATCAATATAAAATATTATGTCTGTTTTTTGTTTTACTTCCCTCTCGAGATCCAACAGAAAGTTTAGTAAACAAAATAATGAAACAGAAAATCTTAAATATATAAAACATTTAATTGTTAAATTAAAGAAATTGTTGACCATGTAGAAGCTCTTCACTGTTTTACCTTTAAAAATATCATGTTGGCTAAGTTATAATACATGACTTGTTACATAAATTTCATGCACTTAAATTAACACCAAGTTAATACGAAATATACATATATTTTTAATGACACTCCATTTGAAGAAAAAATGCGATTGTAAGAGTCCGGGCAGGAGTTCAAATACCAGCGGAAGCGGTTTCAAGTGGTGTTTTTGCCTCTTGCAGGTGAAGACACAATTCAGTGTCATTGAGTATTTGAGATCCATTGTTCAAATCTTCCACTGCTAACTTTATAGCAGCATTTGCAACCTTTCCTGACCACGTAGTGGAATCTACTATCACCCCTACATTCACCATCTCTTTCTGAACCGCAAGATCTACACTGGTAGCCACTAAAACGCAGATAAGTGGAAATATTGGCACTGTTTTCATCTCAAATCCCTTGCTTGCACTCTCCTCTACACCAAACTTGCCAATAGGGGAGAGGGCCCAGTAGTCGTGCACCCTAACTTCGCGCTTCTAATTATCCTACATCGAAATTTCAAATCACTCCCAATTTTTTACAGCAGCTTACTTGGCAAGTTCTCTGCTTATAACTAAGGTTTCAGGGCCACATCATCAAATATGATGCCACATCAACATACATTTTTGTCAAGGTGTCCAAAAAGGCCCCAAAAAATAGTGAGACCAATTCTCGTGCATTACATCATGAGTAGTTGAGCGCTGATGTGGTATCACATGATTGGTTGCTTTTTAGATCAAAAGCATACATTTTGTTTAATTATGGGTAGTCAAATCACAACTATTGGACATTATATTAACGACTATTGAGTATTATATTTACGATTGGATGTGCGACTATTGGACCCCGCATGACTATTGGACCCTCTCCCCTAATACGAGTTAACTATGTCTATTTCAAGCCGCTTGAGAGCCTTACAACACATCGCGTTCACCGAAGGTACAAGAAACTAGCCATAAAATTTTGAGAAGATCAGTACAATCTTTAATTATTGCGACCGATCAAAATCAGTTCGTGAAGAGGAGATAATGATGTGGGGGACATGTAAGGAAACTATGCAGCCATGAAATGACAATTTCCACATAAACCCAAATCTGAAACATGCAAGTAAAATATTCAACATCAACATGCAAGAGAATAGACAACATACCCATCAAAGATGACACAAGATATACCCTGGAAAAACCCAGCCTCCAAAAGCATCCACACTCCATGTATTATTCAGCAATGAAAACCCATTACAATACATCTGCAGAGACTCCATGAACACTTATGAAGCACAAGCTATCCATGCATTCCATGTGACCAAACATGAATCCACACATCCCATGCCATGCTTCAAACCCTCACATATGCACAAGCTCAACCTTGACCAACTTTTGATCCAACCCTAAACAACTACCCATGTGGTTGCTTTTATAGAAACAAGCTCCCACAAAACCACCAAGTGGTATTACATAAACCATGTGCCCAAAAATACTACATCATGTGACTCTACATTTAATATTGGGTACTTTATTATTTTATTATTCCCCAATATTAAATAATTACATTTTACAATTATGTCCCAATGTTACATACAACAAAGTGGCCCCAACATTATAACTCCTTGTGATGCACATTCACCTAGAAAACCCTAGGTGCACCACACACATAATAAATAAATAAAACATTACAAACATTATGCAAGGTGTACAACACCTAATTCTAACAGGACACGAGAAAATGGCAGCGGCTATCCAGCCACATATTTGCACAGGGGCATGGATGCCTGACCCATCCATGCTATGGCCTGTCCAATCAATCCCTGCCAGTGTCGTGCCAATTAAAAATCAACTACAGCGCCGCCTTTTTGGGCTGTGCACCGATTACCTTCGGGCTGTGATCAAAATCAATGCATTCGGTAGAAAATCAGTCACTCGCATTTGTTATCTGTTGGAGCGATCACCCTTTTGTCCACGAGAAATCACAGAGAAACTATATTGGAGCATTCACATAGATTAGTCCATTGTACACAAGAGTACCACTCCATAAATTCACGTTCAATACTTTCATGCATCAATCCTTTATCCCTGCTCTGTATTTTTGTGGTTAATATTTCGAAGTATCAGTATTGTTGATGTTGATTTTAAGCATTCAAGGGTAGCTTAAATAGATTTCCACATCGAGAGAAACACAACTTCGTAAACACCTAAATTTTGTCTCTTCTCCTGAGAGCAAACGACCGTAAAAGCCCTCATCTCTTCTACAAGAAACTCGTGCATGCCCAATATCCTCTGTCACTGGCATAAACACTGTTAAAAAGCAAGAACATTCCATGCAGAATGCTAAATCTTTAATGTTGCAAATCGATCACAGCCCTTAAATATGATAGTCAATCCTTGGGGGGGGACGCCATAACCCGCATAATGTCAACAGCGGGGGATTGAACCTGAGACCTGTGGGGAGCAAACCCAACCAACTCCACTAGCTTAATAATAACTGTATAATTATCTTCTTAATTTTTTTCAATCTTATCAAAATCTAAACTTAAGTTTATAATTTTTTCTAAGCTTTTTACTTGATTGAAAATATTAATTTGAGAGCTCTTACTTATGTTCTCGATTATTATACCAAAAAAATTAAATAATTATTGTATTTTTATTAGTCAATTTAACATTTTATTATTGAACACATTAATGTTTAAAAATAGTTAAAAATAGTCATAGAGAGCTTCAATATCACATATTAGATGGAGGATTAGAAACATAGATCCAATAACAACTATCTTATAATTTTGAATAAAAGTATTTAAAAAAAAATCATTATTTTACTCTTATAGGTTAATGGATTTTATTCATTATAGTACAAAAAAAGGGAAAACTTTAAGAAACCCCTCCCTTGGCGAACGTGTAAAATCCTAGTGAATCTTGTATACTTCCCCATAAAAATATTAATTTTAGTAGTGAATTTTTTAGTTTTTCGGAAGAAAAAAAATTCTCAATTGGCGAATCTTTTCTAATCCATAGAAGTCTATGGAAAATCTTTGCGAATTGCAAATTTTTTTAAACCAGTAAAATATTTTCATTGGCGATTAAAATTCATTTTCAAACCTAGAAAAAAATTCCATTGGGGAATTAAATATGTTTTCAAAACAGAAAAAACAATTTTGTTGGCGATTAAAACTTTTTTTCAAACCAAAAAAATATATCCATTGGGGAATTAAACCTATTTTCAAATGCATAAGAAAAAACATTGGCGAATCAATATAACCATGACCATTTGATGAATTTTGATGGGCGGTTGTAGTTGCATTCCGGAAGTAAATCTCTGAAGCACTAGATTTTCGAATTGAAACCTCAAAAATAACACTAGAATTGTTAGATTTTCAAAAATCAATGGTTGAGATTTTATTAATTATTTAGGTCTTTCGGTCATCGTGCCCTTGTTTACCATTTAATATTGTTTAAGTCAGACTAAAATATTTTATGACAATGTCTTAAATCTTAAGTCTTTAATTCTAAGGGTCGAGTCTCGTCAACCTAGTGATGTCCCCATTTTAAATTATGCACGTGCATAAAGTTTGTTTTAAAAAAAGGACCATTCGATGATTTTTTTATGGATGGCTATAATTGCATTCTGGAAGTAAATCCTTGAAGCACTAGACTTGCGAATTGAAACCTTTGAAATAACACTAGAACCCTTAGATTTTCAAAAATCAATGGTTGAGATTTTATTAATTATTTGGGTATGTCGATCATCGCGCTCTTGTTTACCATTTAATATTGTCTAAGCAAACCAAAATATTTTATGAAAAAGCCTTAAATTTTAAGTCTTTAATCCTGAGGGTCGAGTCTCATCAACCTAGCAATGTCCCCATTTTAAAAATAACTTTATTTGCATGTGCACTATGCAACCATCTTGTCATATGTCACGGGCATACCTTTTAAGCACTTGTTTTTAAAGATTCAAGTGTTGAAGTAAATGTTAATTGTCACATCAATGATAGTGGTGAATTTAAAAATGATAAGTGTGATGTCATACTCATTGTGTTCATGCTAACTTCTATATATACTTCACCAACTTGATGTTCTTCATATCATTTATAATATATTTGGCTTTGATTTATTTCTTCTATATTCTCAATTTAATTGAGATATTATGGAGTTTTCATGGCGTGTCATGCTACCCAAATGTTTTTGGGAGAAAAAAAGGGATGATGCATATGACAAATGAAAGTTGGCTATGGTTTTTACAATTCCTTGTATGCAGGTTGAAGATGCTATAAGAATAATTGTAGGTAGGGAATGGCTTCAGAACAACCCTCGTGCTCTATATTTTGAGGTAGCTTTGATTTTCCTATTTAATTGCATAAACATTTTGCTCGATAAAGATTTGGTGAAGACGCTGGCAATATGTTATTTGCAACCTTTCATTTACTCTATTTCTTCATTGGAGTTGGCGCTAGAGCATTACAATTTTCAAAGTGGGTCAGCACCTGTTGGTGGAATCTTTAGGAAAGTGGAATTGCATTGTGTTGGTAAAACAAGGACAGACAACTGGGGGGGGTGAATCAGTTGTCACATAATATTTAAACTCTTCAAACTTTACTTAATTTAATCTCATATCTGATGAACGAACAATAAACCATTAACAATCAACACATTGGAAGCATAGAGAACACCAAGATTTTTACGTGGAAACCCTATTAGGGGAAAAACTATGGTAGATGTTAGTCCACAATATTATACCCTATTAAAAGTATAATGAAAATAATGGGAATGCACATGCATTCAAACACACTGCCTGGAGCTCACTGCTCAAATACAAAAGGGCTCACTGCCCAACAACTACAAAGCAATACGGATTAGATCCGCAGGGTATGAACTAAGAAAATAGCTTCTACACAAGCCTGATTACAGTTCCAATTAAGCACAGAAAACTTGTTTCACAATTCACTAAACTTCTTCACATTCTGCTCTTCAATCGAATGAATAAATTAATACTCGCACACTTTCTCTTCTCTGGCTTTTCTTCACTTCACACACACTAACTTCGCTCAAACAATCACTCTTATATATCTACAACATGAGCTTACATCAATGACTTCGTCGACCAAAAATATAAAACATATTTACAATGTCAATCCAAATTTACAAATAAATTTTCAATGTGGATCAAACACCGTTAGTTAATATTGTGATTCAGCCTAAAACAATATCCTCGAGCATGCCAAACATTCAAATTTAAATCTTCAAGGATCCACAACACGTTACAATCATTATGTCAGCCAAGAACATGAAAACCCGAACACACATGAGAAAAATCTTCGACCACGAGCATTCTGATCAACACGGGCGTACAACAAAGATAGAGAATAATCTAGAAGCATCCACAAGCAACAAGAACTAACAAAGAAGCATCCGCAACAACTGAGATTACCAGAAACACATAAACTTCAATCAGGAACACTGACAGAAACCACAAAAACACTATCAGAACACAATTCTCCATAACATGATCAAATCTTCACGTGGACCTCTGCAACTTCAGGTAGATGAACTAGATACTCTTAGCAATAAACCCTTTAGTCCACAACAATTGATATTCAACGTACATAACAAAGTACCTTCATGATCTTCACTGCTCCACTAGCAACCTGCAACATTTCCTTTAACAATTTTCTCAATATCCTCGACATATACAGCCTTCAATACAACAGTGCTAATAGTGTTGACATCAATGAAAACCACATTTTAACAACACAACCATAGCATCCAACAATCTCCCCCTTTGGCATTGATGGCAACACATGATGTGAAAAAATACCACCAACACAACTACACTTACTCCTCCTTAGATTCTGACTCTTCTTCCTTAACCTCTTCTACATGAACTTCTCTCCACAAGACTATTCTCACTAGATAAGCAACCATTTTTCACATGACTCTTCTCCCCCTTTGACATCAATGGAAAAGATAAGCATTATCTTCCCACATACAAGCTTTGAACCACATATCTGCACATCTGACTACTCCCCCTGAATAGCAGCCATGGAAACATCAATCTAGATTAGGAAATATCTATGAAGCACATGGATTGATGCAAGTAAATGCATCTTTTAGTTCATATCAGAAAGGGTAATCACCCCTAGCATCCCTTTGAGATACTTAAAAGTATCATTTGGCAACGGCTTGGTGAAAATGTTTGCAACCTGCTCTTTGGTAAGCACATACTCCAGTCCAACTTCTTTCTGATTCACTTACTCCTCAATAAGTGAAACAAGATTGATATATGCTTGTTCTTAGAGTGTAGCACCAGATTCTTTGATATGTTGATTACACTTGAGTTGTCACAGTATATGGAAATAGGTTCATCATATACTATTCTGATATCTTTCAGCATTTGTTCCATCCACATCACTTGAGTACAGTTATTTGTAGTAGCAATATACTCTACCTCAATAGTACATAGAGAAATAGAATTTTTCTTTTTACTCAACCAAGACACCAGCTTCTTCCCTAGGAAGAAGGCACCACCACTAGTACTTTTACTGTCATCTACATCTCTTGCCCAGTCTGCATCAGTATATGCATTTAAAGTAAAATCATCATCCTTAGGATACCAAAGCCCAAAGTCAACTGTACCTTTCAAATATCTGAAGATTCTCTTTACAACAGTCACATGAAATTCTTTTGGATCGGCCTTAAATCTAGCAAACATACATACAACATTCATAATGTATGGTTTGGTCTGAGTTAAATAGAGAAATCCACCAATCATTGACCTGTATCTTGTTTGATTTTCCTTAGGATAATCATCATTTTGTGTTAACTTGCATCTGGTTACCATGGGAGTACCAACAGGCTTTAAGTCATCCATGTCAAACTTCTTCAACAACTCTTTCACATATTTAGATTAAGATATGAACATTCCATTGTTTAATTGAGTAACTTGCAATACCAGAAAGAACTTCATTTCTCCAATCATACTCATTTCAAATTCATTCTTCATTTCATCAGCAAATTTTATACATAGATTATCATCTCCTCTAAAAATAATGTCATCAACAAAGACCTCAATAATCAACTCTTTGTCATGATCCAATTTGAAATACAAGTTGTTGTCAGCAGTACCTTTATTGAATCCAAACTTCAGTAAGTATTTATCTAGTCTAGCATACTAGGCTCTGGGGGCTTGCTTGAGTCCATATAGAGTTTTCTTCAATCGACAAACCATGTCTTCCTTATCAGTCAATTGAAATCCATCTGGCTGTTCAATATATACTTCTTCTAGCTCACCATTCAGAAAAGTCGACTTCACATCCATTTGATAGACTTTATAGTTCTTATATGCAGCATAAGCAAGAAATAACCTTACAGCTTCAATTCTGGCAACAAGGGAAAAGGTTTCTTCAAAATCAATACCTTCCATTTTTGAATACCCTTTACATACTAGTCTTGCTTTATTCCAGACTTCACCTTGTTCATTCAACTTATTTTGAAAGACCCATTTAGTACCAATCACATTTTTGTCTTTAGGTCTGGGAACAAGTATCCATGTATCATTCTTTTCAATATGCATCAGTTATTCCTTCATAGCTTCCATCTAGTGTTCATCATCACAAGCTTCATTTACATCTTTAGGCTCAATCTTGGAAATTAGACAGTACTCTTCTGCAATCTTTCTTCTAGTTTGCACACCTTTATTCTTGTCTCCTATAATTTGATTTTCAGAATGATTTAGCTTCACATACCTTGAAACTTTGGGACTCTCTCGAACTTTTGGTTCTTCTATTCTATCTTCTATGCTTGCACTTCTCTCTGCTTCTTGACTACCTTGGTTTACCGGAACAAATGGAAGTTGTTTTACCAAAACATATGGAACAATTTGAAGTTGATTTTGTGTTTGGGCATTTTTCCCTTTGTTTGTACTATCTTCTTGTTTATCTCAATCATATCCACAATATCTAGATGATTTAGCAAAATCTTCATCAACTCTAACATTTGCACTCTCAACCAGTTTTCTTAATCTTCTATTATAGCACTGGTAGGTCTTGCTTTTAGTAGAGTAACCTAGAAAGATTCCTTCATCGCTTCTTACATCAAACTTGCCTATGTCCTTATCTCTCTTGATGTAGCAATTGCTTCCAAAGATCTTGAAATATTTAATTATAAGCTTATAACCAAACCATAGTTCAAAAGGAGTCTTACCAGAAATACCATTGACATTTACCCAGTTTAAAGTGTACACATCAATGCTTACAGCTTCACTCCAATAGATGTGAGGCACATTTCCTTCTATCATCATTGTTTTAGCAGCATCCAGTATTGTTCTATTCTTCCTCTCTGCAAATCCATTCTGTTGAGGGGTTTGGGGAGCAGATAATTGTCTTCTAATTCCATGCTCTTCACAAAAAGAATTGAACTCCCTGGAGGTGAACTCACCACCTCTATCTGACCTTAAGCATTTGATTTTCAAACCTTTCTCGTTCTCTGCCATAGCTTTGAAACTTTTGAACTTCTCTAATGCTTCACATTTTTCTTTTAAGAAAGCAACCCATATCATTCTAGAGTAATCATCAATAAGCAGCATAAAGTACTTTTCTCCATGAAGAGTTCTAACTCTGGAGGGACCACATAGATCAGTGTGTACCTTTCTCCATTTTTTAGGCTTCTTTTGTGGATGATGTGTGGAATAAGAAAGTTGGCGTGGGCTCTATGCAGTGCTAGTGCTTCCTTGTTATCTCTCTTGGCAAGGAATTCTCCAACAATATTGACTACTACTCCAAAATGACCCTTATTTGCAAGTTTTTATGTGTGGCCTTCCCTTCTTGATCTGCAGCTCTAGATCTCTAATCATTGGTCTCCTTTGGTGGTAGGTACAATGGAGATTTATCCTTCAACTAGGGGTTTTTTTGTCGTTGGATTTTGTTCTCTTGAAGATAGATAGGAAATTTTAGATCATGGATTGAGGGAATGGGACTCTCATCCCTTGTCTAAGAGGCCTTGGGTTCATTCCTTCAACCCTTTGAAGGAACCCATTGGTGTGATGCTTGTTTGGGTGAGTTTTTCATATCTCACCTGATAGTTCTAGTGTTCCCATTCTTATGAGGACATTAGAAATGCTCTGGGTAGATGCTTGAAAGTAGACAATGCTTCTAAGAATTTTACTCACACCTCATTTGCTCAGATTTTGGTGGAGGTTGATTTATCTCAAGCTTTACCTGGTGAGGTAGTGCTTCAAGTTTGTGGTTGGTCTCCATCTCAGTTGGTAGATTATGAAGGTATCCCTTTTCACTGCAGAAGTTGTTTTGCTATAGGACACCTCGCTTGTGATTTTCCTCATGGCTCCCATCTTGTTTCATCCTCCACTTAGTGGAGGAATGCTCTCCAAGAATATTTAACAATGTACCCTAATGCGAAATCTTCTCTTGATTGTGAGGATTACATGCCTTCTTCTCATTTTGTGTGGAAGAATAATCATGTTGTTGATGATGTTGCTCTTCTTTAGGCTTATGTTTTTTTTGTTTTTGGATAAGGCTTCTTCTCCTCCTGTGTGTGTTGCCTCCCCTAAGGCCCATACTATCAGGTAAAAGCACAAAGCTATGTCACACTTTTAGCCAACTAAATAGTTTCAAGCGAAACAATTTTGACCTAAATAGTTTTGGACGTACTAGTTTCGCTTGAAACCATGTGGCCTATACATGGCACATAGAGTTTTGGACAAAACACTTTACCCAAAACCAAAAAAAATAAAATTTTCCCTTTGCCACTTTCAAATGTGGCTCATTTTATGTTTGGGGTTTTGATAGAAAGGATTTCAATTGAAACCCCTTTTACCGAAACCGTCTATGAGGCATCCTAATTGGAGGCCAACTCAATTTTTTTTAGAATATTTTGAAACTTTCAACTTCAACTAAGTATTTCTTCAGTCAAAATATTTTTTTTAAAATAATACCCTTTTGTAGAGCTTAGAGTGGTGAATCCATATATATAATTTTTTTATATATTTTGATTAGTTTTAATATATAATTTTTAAAAATAATGCAAGTAGGTTATTAAAGTTAAAAAAAGGATGATTAGAAATTAAAATAAAAATAGTAAAACATATTTAAAATTTTTGAAAAATATATGGTGCACTAGAAGAGAGAATCATTTTCAAAAGGGTATAATCTTTTTTTAATTTTTTTAAAAAGTAGACAATGGTTAATGTCAAATGAAAACTATCAAATTCTAGAAAGTTTGATTTTAAAATGTTATTACGAAAAAAATATACATCAATTTTTTTATTTATTTTTGCATGCACTAGATATTGAAGTGACCTATTTGGAGAAAAAAATTTAGGGGAAAATCAAATTTTTATCTATTTGTTTCTTGACGTCAAGTGAACGCCACTTTTTTTTAAAATTTCAGCATTCCAAAATAATCAATTTTTTTATTTTTATTTAAAAATTACAAGAATAAACTTAATAAAAATTTCTACATTTCATTAGTTTACATCATTTTGAAACTCAAAATATAAAGACCAATTTTATGTGGTTGAAGTTTAGAATTTTTTTTGTTGTTGCCTGATTCCTTTATAAAGTGTGAAACAAGTTTGTGCTTTTACCCTACTCCCTTGTTGAAAATGGTTGGCATAACTACAAATCCTATTTCTTCGGTCATAGATTTGGACACTTCACCTAAAGCATCTTTTGTTCCAATTGTCAATTACTCCAAAGAGGACTCTTCCCCTTCTAGTCCAAATGTTTATAATCTTGTTTTTTATTCAACTTGGATAGTAGTGAAATGAAAGAAGAAATCTAAGAAGGTCCATGTTTCGTTTGACAAGCCCTTAGAGGCTTTGGATCCTAGCTCTAAGGCTTGATCTATTTCTCTTTAGTTGTTTCTAGGTCATTTCTCATAGGGAGCTCCACTTTGCTATTGGTCTATTTTTTTGTTGTTTTAGCCCTGATGTTTTTGATTGGTAGTTGTGTTTGGTCAGTCTGTTTTATTGCGTTATTCTACCCTATTGTTTGCTTTATACAGGATCAGGGCCTTTCTTTGCTTATCTAATAAAAAATAAAAAGCAAGAGAAAATATTTACATTTCAATGAAAAATTATATATTAACATTTAATGTAATTTATTTCATGATCGAAACCTTTTTCTTCCTCATTATAAATCATTTACTTTCAAGAAAAATTTAGAAAAATCCATACATGTCCTCAAATTACTTATCAATTATTTATATAGATCTTGAAATATATGAGAAATATCTTACATTTGAAATACAAGTTTATGGTATAAACAAAATAACTAAAGGTACAAAAAACTACAATGATAACCTTTTTAATGCAATATATTATTTGATATAAAGAAAAATTATATTCACTCTTTAACAATTTGACAAAGCTTGTGTGTATTGCTAATAGCATGCTCTTATTGTAAAAATTGCAATGCCATATTAAAAATGGATAACAATGATAATAACATGAAGATCCATTCATGTGGAAATCTCCATCACTCTATAGCTACAATAGAGTTTATTCAAGTTCACTATCATCCCTCTCTAATGCATCTTTCTCAATCTCCACTAAGATTAATTAAACACTCTTGGTAGAAATATTATTAAAATACTTGTAAGAATATTCCAAAGGAATCCTTACAAGTCTTTAATCTTATTTGAGTATTCTCACACATGCGTGAGAATGATTCATTTTTATAATTTCTTTTTGAAGGAATATTAAGCTTAGGTGTAGCCTCCTCCTTATGAGGATCTTGACACCTTGCACATAGATAGGATGATAATGGCACACATATACATGAGAGTTACTTATGCGACTCCTTTCTTACCTATATTTATTGTATCTTTGTAATCATCTTAGGCTTTATGGCATCTTCATGATATTGGAGTTTTTTCTTTTTCTTTTCCTTTTCCCCCATAAAAAATTATTGTGTCTCCTCTTGGATATTTGATGTGCATGTTCTTAGTGCTCTTATTTTTCATCTTGATGGCAATATTCTCCTTCAAACAATTGCTCTTGGATTAGTACTTTCCATTCATTTAATTTATTTCATTTTTATCATTTCCTTTCAACTCTACACTTTAGATTGCTTGAGTTGAGTATTAGATAGTTAGTTACTACATCAATTGATAGAACATAAGAACTTTGAAGTTCTATCAACTTTGAATTCTCTAAAATTTATTTGAAATTAATATTTAACTCATTTGTGAACCCTAAATTATCTTTGTAGAAAGAACATATCAACTCCAATACACACAACTAAACAAAATATTTGTTTTAAAAAAAATGCATACCATTATTGAATTCTTGTTATGAGATTTTTTTAAAAGAATCACCTATCATGCTTATTCATCACGCACACACATACACACATATGTATACACATGCAAACATACACAAATGTATGTATCTATGTATGCATGTATATATATATACATATACGTGTGTGTGTGAACATATGTACATACACATATATATATCATTGGTAGAAACTCAAAAGTAACAAAACCTAAATTTGTTGCTTCTTTGCGACCTAGGGTGACAGGGGTTAGATTGGTCCCCTCAAGTTTTGGGGTTGTCTAGTCTTTGGTTTCTGTTCTGCAACTGTTTGTCAATTGTTGTTGTGTTTCTCCTAGTTCATGTTCTAGTTTGAACTAGCTCCTTTTTGGCCCTTTGGGATTTTGTGTGTAAGGTACAACACCATGTAAATGCTGCTTATCTAATCAAAAAACAAAACCTAAATGTATTATTGTTAACACAATAATTGAATTCAATATTTAAAATTCCAATAAATGTTTTACTAAATGGTGGACACAAGTGTTTGAATATGTTGTTTATTTATTGGAGCTACTTAAGTTTGAAGTAAATTCAAGGCTAGACAACTTACACAACTTTAAACTATAGTAAGATAAGAAAGGCAGGACGTGAATGTTGTTTAAGGTTTTCTCTTATAAGAATTAGTAATTTAATATAATTTTTTAATTAATTATATAATTCAAAATTTTATTTTAAAATAATTAAGTTAATCTAATATTTGAAAGTAAAAATGTAAGTAAAGATGAAAGTGAAATTATTTATATATATTCAATTTATTTTTTAAATTTATTTTAAGAATTTAATTACATAAACATCATAATTTTGTAATAGAAATTCATTAATCAAGTATTTTTAAATAATTCAAAAAAAATTGGACAATAAAAATAAAGTTGAGCCAAGCAGTTGCATTGTGTTTTTTTTTAAGATTATAACTTGTTTTCTTTCTTTTCACCTAGTTATGTGTATGTCTCACAAATAGCTCATACACACTTTCTCTCATTCATTCATGAATTTGGTTAGATGGCATTTCATTTGTTATTTGTAGATTTTCAAAGGAGGATGTTTGAATCACAACATTTCGATTTGCATCATCCACAACATTTATGTTTGATTTATAAAATTCTTCTAAGATCTTTGTGTTAAAAAAGTGATTGTTTTCTGTTGCCATTTCCAATGTATAAGTTTTGGATGAAACCCACTCATGATAAAAATATTTTACAAAATGTTTGATATATTTTCACATACAAATCTCTTGTCTTCGAGGGGTGGGACCTGTAGTGAAATTGTATAGTGCTTGAGAAAGGAATATGATTAAAGGTAGAGATGATACCATTCTTGTGATTAGGAAGAGTCCTTTGAAGCTTCTCACATCCAGTCTTGTTGAATAATTTGTGAAGCTAGAACATGTATTGATAGATTCTTTGAAATACTTGTCTGCAATCTCTTGAATCTCACCACTATTTGAAAGGTTTAAAATCCCCACAAAAAAGTCTTGCACTAAAGGAGAAGCTTTACGAAAAGCCTACATCAAAAACATCAAAAACATCAAATATATATATAACCCTTCACCAACAATATATAGATCAACTAATTTCTTAAATTATTCAATTTAAGACTGAAAGATCAATTTTCAACATTAAAAAGAATAAATTTTGAATACTCTTTATTATACATTATTTGGCATTTGAATAGGGTGATATTTAAATAAAACGATATAAACTCAAAAGCAAACTTACAAAACCAAAGCCTCCACTTGGGTACGTGCGCCCCACCATTCAATAACCGCATCGGCCAGAAAGGAAGGCACGTACATATGGAATCTCATCTAAAATCGCACCCACGCCTCCATTTTTTGCCCCTTTTGAAAGCTCCACCTCATACGCCCCTGGAGATAATGTTTGGTGCAGTTGTTTTTGGGCTATTCCCAAATGATTAGTTAGATAACTACCAACAAGTAACCGCCATAGCCCACTGTTTTGTCACCCAACCCATTTATGACTGGTGTAATTTGCTCGGTAGTGAGTCTTGAAGCGAGATTAGCTGTATAGCTGGATGTCAAAACGAACGCTACAAACACCCGAACTACAACAACTATTCGACTCGAACTGTGAAGGATTCTCTCTTCTGCAAAATGGGGAACATATGGCAACAACTATAATTAAATCTGAATGATATGAACAGCATATAAGTAGGTGCAGAAAAAGGTGTTGAACAAGGCAAACATGGTGAGCACGGAATGGAAAGGAAATGCTTACGGAGAGCGTAAAACACAGCAGAAAACGCAAACCTGGAAAGTTTAACTCAAATTTAGGTTATTCAAAATTAAAAGCATATCGAGAAATTAAAAAGAAATAAGTGAGAAAAGGAGGGTAAACACGACACCAAAGCAGAGTGACCACTTGGTTAATGGGACTTCCTCCAAAGTCGGGATTTTTATTATTATGCTCGAGCAGCCACACCACTAGTCCTGTATATAGAACAAACGCCGCCGTTGTAGCCCACAGTACTGGAGTAAATGGCTGCAAAAATGTCCAACAGTTGTTCGCTTCCTCCTTTCTGACCGTGCGAGCTACCACCACTAAACCCGTCTCCGTGAATGGTTGTGTGAATTCCACAATTTTACTTCTGTTCGCTGTAATTGTAACGTCACCGACTAACGCGTCGTATTTCTACCAAATCAAAAATACTTATAAAATCAGTAACTCTCTAATAAGCTTCCGAAATAGTAGAAAAAATATAAATACAGACCTTGACATATTCTTGGCGGACGAGTTCATCATGAGAATAATCTTCCATATAGTCAACAGGAATGAAATCATACAAGAGTTGATAGTCAAGCCTTTTCGCAACAGCATGAAATACATCAATGATGAATCCGGTGACTGTAGTTTCATTACTGTCTGGGTTAATCGAGATTTTGACATATTGCTCCCATTCAATCCTAGGAACTGCGATCTTCAGCCTAGTTGGCATTACCCGCTCGCGAGGAACGGTGGAAAACTCACCAGGCCAAATCACGGATCGAAGCCCCTCGTTACCAAAATATGGATTTCTGAACAACTTAGACGAATTGTATGGCCAATACCCAACAACCTGATAGCTTTTTCCCACCACATTCACTATCTCATAACTATAATCATACATTTCCTCATCATGGAAATTAACAGGTCCGCTTAAACCAGCAAATTTTGTTAAGAAAATCTCCTGCAACAACTTCCTCCCTTGCTGGAATACCTTGATTTTGCTATTTGCTATTACTGCAAGAGGGGTTGAGAGTGTCAGAAAACTTGCGTTGCTTGCCATCTTTCCGATTGCTCGACCTATCACGAGCACCGTCTCATAAGCTAATAAACCATATGCATTTGGCTCAGTGTTTTTCATCTTGGGATTGTCAAGAAGGAGTTGTCGTTCCCACCTTTCAGTGAAATCGTTCAGCTCTTCAGAATTGGGGTATGTGTTTTAACTCCAAGGAGGCCTTGCATGGATGACATTGTAGAAGCATTTAGCACATAATCCCAAAGACTGGTAAACCCTTGGGTTGTTATCCACACGTAACCAGTCTCCATCATTCCCATCTCCTGCGCCTCCATGAATAGATTCATGCCAAGATCGCAAGGTGTGTGAACAACAAAAATACTTGATTCTAATGACTTGAGTTTATGAAGCTCTTCCCTTATTGTTTGTTTTTGCGCAGTTGAAGGAATCATTGATGTGTATAAAATTTCAGATTCGAGATCTCCAAGTGCGTCACGCAACGAGGACATGGCTCTGCAACCAAAATCATCGTCTGAATGAAGAAATATAATGCTTCTCCAGGCGTAATGCTTAACCAGGGCTGCAATGGCTTTCATCTGAATGCGATCACTGTGTGCCATGCTAACAAAATATGGAAATCTCTGGTTGGAGAGCACGGGACTTGAGACAGACAATGAGAGAATTGGTACATTGACTGCCTCTCCAAGATCAGCTAAAATCGACGCAGCTTCAGATGTCTCTGCTTCTATTAATGCCACTACTTCGTTGGCCAAGAGATCAACAGCTGCATTCACCCATAAAACAAAATCTCAAAGGGAAGTAAAACTTTTTAACCTTAAAGGTTTTTTGCTGATGTATTTATATGTAGCTTTTTTAATAAATTTTACACCAACTATTACATCCTTTTTGGAACACCTAGCTTTTATTTAACCAAAAAAAATTACCAAAATTTATATCCTTTTATAATATTATATTTTATTTTTGTATAACAAGGTTTTATCCATATCTTCATGTTTTTTTTTAAATATCTCAATGAACATACATAAGATTGTTTAATGATAAAAGTTTTCACAATCGAACACAGAAATAATACAGATTTACATAAGATTCTGTCATTTACCATCATATACATGTACTAATTTTTTTAAATAAATAAAAATACATATAACATAATATCGTAAATATAGAATTCAATTTCTATATTAAAATTAAAAACTAAAATCAACAGATTTTGAAATACTGCTAATTCAAAACTGAATAAATTAATAAACTTTATGATAAACAATTTGTAAGAAATATCACTAATTCAAAATAGAATGAATAAAATATTTTATTAAAAATAATTAAAACTTCTATAAATATAAATATATATTGTAAGTGTTGGAAGTATAATCCAAATACCTCATTAATTTATCCAGCTTGTCCTGTCTTCTCAGTATCCTTCAGTCTCGATATCAGCAATGTATCTCAATCAGTCTTAGCATTAAAAAGAAAGATTTGAATAGATTTCATACTAATTCCTCAAGCTGTCCTCTGTTCCATCCGCAGGCTTCACACGTTTTCTGGGTAATATGAAATATATTATTTTATTATGTATCGTCTGTCATCCGAAGATGTTTAGCTTTCTATATATTGTTGTCTGCATTTTTGTAAGGACTCTTTGAAGAGTCCTGTAAGGAATTAGCAAGAAACAGCAGTTCCAGGAATCTCAAGAAGTTCTGTAATGATGTATGAGCAGCGGTTCAGAAAAGTTTTTGTAATGTTCTTGTGATCAATATAAAATATTATGTCTGTTTTTTTTGTTTTACTTCCCTTTCGAGATCCAACAGAAAGAAAGTTTAGTAAACAAAATAATGAAATAGAAAATCTTAAATATATAAAACATTTAATTGTTAAATTAAAGAAATTGTTGACCATGTAGAAGCTCTTCACTGTTTTACCTTTATAGATATCATGTTGGCTAAGTTATAATACATGACTAGTTACATAAATTTCATGCACTTAAATTAACACCAAGTTAATACGAAATATACATATATTTTTAATGAAACCCCATTTGAAGAAAAATTGTGATTGTAAAAGTCCGGGCATGAGTTCAAATACCAGAGGAAGCGGATTCAAGTGGTGTTTTTGCCTCTTCCAGGCGAAGACACAATTCTGCGCCATTGAGTATTTTGAGATCCATTGTTCAAATCTTCCACCGCTAACTTTATAGCAGCCTTTGCAACCTTTCCTGACCACGAAGTGGAATCTACTATTACCCCTACATTCACCATCTCTTTCTGAACCGCAAGATCTACACTGGTAGCCACTAAAACGCAGATAAGTGGAAATATTGGCACTGTTTTCATCTCAAATCCCTTGCTTGCTCTCTCCTCTGCACCAAACTTGCCAATAATGCGTGTAACTACATCTATTTCAAGCCGCTTGAGAGCCTTGCAACATCACGTTCACCGAAGGTACAAGAAACTGACCATAAAAAACTGAGAAGGTTCGCCCAATCTTCAATTATTCTGACTGATCAAAATCAGTCCGGGAAGAGGAGATAATGCCTGTCTAGTCAATCCCTGCCAGTGCCGTGCCAATTAAAAATCAACTACAGCGCCGCAGTTTTGGGCTGTGCGCCAACTACCTTCGGGCTGTGATCAAAATCAATGGCACTACTACATAGAGCTCCAATTTAAGACATTAATTTAAGACAAAATATTGATTTTGTCTTAAATATTGATTTTATGTTTAAATTATATTTTTAGTTTTTTAATTGTCTTAAATTAAGACAATATTTTTTCGAAAATATTTTTTAAAATATTTTTTAAATTTCCCTCCTCATTCACGGCATGCATTTTCTTTTCCCTCCTCATTCACGGCATGCATTTTCTTTTCCCTTCTCATTCGATGACATTTCCCTGTCAAACAGTGACTCAAATCTTCTGGTTTATGAATATATGCCCAAGGGCAATTTACTTGATGCTTTGCACAGTGGCGACGGAAGAGGTCATTATATTTTGGATTGGCCAGAGATTGGGTACAGCTAAGGGACTAGGTTATCTTCATCACGATTGCTCGACCGCGATTGTTCACAGAGACGTTAAGTCCACAAATATCTTGTTGGACAATTTTTACGAAGCAAAGGTTGCTGAATTTGGCGTTTCAAAGGTTCTCCAAGCTATAGCAGAAAAGGAGCCCATACCGGAACAGTCTTCGTAGGCACTCACGGCTACATTGCTCTAGGTAAGCATAATCTCCTTCATTTTCTTCCATTTCGTATAAATCTCTTTTCTTCATCAAGTCTTTTATGGATGCTCAAAGATTTGTATAGATAATTTTTCTTTGTAAGTGTTTCCTGTTCGGAAATTTTGACTTAAAAGGCTTATCTCACGACTTCTTTACAAATAGAGTTCTTTTGGGGTTCCTTCCTGAAGATGCATGCACAATTCGTTTCTGTCTGCCCAACAACCAGCCAAATGAGGGCACTGAATTCTCTGTACAGCTTCATTGCTTGTGGTACTACTGTTATCATTAGAAGCCGTAATATTAGGCTCCAAATCCCAGGATTTGGGATTCGGACCAGGCAACCACTCGTTTTCCTCCTAGCTTAATACTTGACAATGTCTGCCTGCTTGTACTTTGCTTAAATTTAGTATCAACTGGCAAAGGTAACCTAAAGGACACAGCCCTCCTCGAGGAACCTGACATCTCCATGGATCCTGATTGGATTCGTTTGGGCCTAACCCATGAGCGTTTGCTGCTTCCTACACTGGCACCTAACGCTGACTCCCTACTCTTAAAATCAGCCAGTTCATGGCTTTCACGGCCTGAATTCACAAAAGCATTATCGACAATAGCATCATCCTTTTTAGGCCTAAGAGAAAGAATTGCCTTGATAATTTTACTCTCACATACAAAGTCCATATGAGGAGTCATCTGAATCGATCTTTCCCCCTCCTCCCCCCTCCGGAAGAATACATTCTGACAAATTAGGCCTGTGCCCTGGAGTTGGTGGCAAGTTTCTGGTGCTCGATTGTTTCCTGTAAAGGGTGGGAGCTGTGAATACTTGCAGATTAGAAGAATCCAAGACATATTCATAGGAGCCCATGGAGTATCATCTCTTAGGATCAATATTGCTACTGCTACTACTTGTCGTGTTAGCTTCACCTTGTCCTTCTACATTCCTGATTTTGTCGAGCTTGATGGGCATCATCTTTCCCACCACGCCCTTGTCTAGTGGCACAACATGTCTGGTTTTTATAAATAATCATTCAAACAAACTGCTTATTATGTTTTATTCTAGCAAGTTCTTCTCATGTATTCATTAACTTTTAATTGTTCTGAAGTCAAACCTTCGTGTTCCTTGTTAGGTAAACCAACTTCTATTATTTGTTGCTTGTTTATACTCTCTCATGTACATAGTCGCATACATGCACTTACCTGGCTCTTGGCATTCGTCCATGATTTGGCCGCAATGAGCAACTATATTGTTATTCTAGATAATCAGATTGTTGTGGTTCCCATGGAGATGATTCTCAGAAAAGGTTTGTCCATTGTCAATGAAGTGTGTAAATATGGAAAATGTTTCTGAAAAATGTCTTGTCCTCAAAATTGTTCTTTTCATAAGGGTTTATTTAATCTTGTTCATGACTTGACTATTGACTGCATTTATTCTTTAGATGGTTATTATCAATCCATGGTCTCAATGCGCTGCATCCATATCTGGAGATGATAGGCCAGGAAATAGGTTAAGTGAAATATAGTTTTGTGGCTGTGATCATAATCTAAAGAGATGTTTCAGCTTTGGCTATGGTTGGAAGAACCATTGCAAATTATTATTTTAATGCCAAACTAAGACAGATTGAACTGATAAATTGTTCAATTCATATCTCTAGAACAAATTTGTATTGATATTGATATTTTTAGAGTTTTATGTATAACAACTCAGGATGGTATACTGTTGTGAAAAATGGTAATTAATAAATCTTATTCTCCTAGATATTAAGAATCTTTTCCAATGTATGATTGTCGCCCTTGCAAACATTAAATATTTGCCAAAGGTTGTTGCTTCCATTCACTTCTTGCTCATGCTCCTATGATTCGCTCTGTTGTTTGTACTTCGTAGTTTGTGCTATAAACAAATATATGGACAAGGCATAGTAGAAATGTTATCTTGTTGATTCTTACTTTGTACTATAAACTTGTGCATAAACAAACAAAACCACAAGAACTGATATATAGTTGTAACTCATGGAATGGTGAGATTATTTTGAAAGGGGTTGTATTGTATTTGCGTCCTTCATGGTATACACATGAAAGCTCAATACTGTAAAATTGTGGAAGTTTCAAGATTGGTTCTGCTAATGGGTGAGATCTACTTGTTTGTTTCCAGATACATCAAGAAGTTAAAAGTTTCTCTTATCAAACCGGTCTTAAGGTGCTGGTTGCATATGGAGGTACCCCCATGTATCAACAGGGTTGCCTATTTATATGCTTTCAGTACTTCAATAGATACATGTTCTGAATGTTAGATATAACTGTATTCCAAGGAACCATGAAAATAAGTCAAATATGCAATTTTATTAGGAGGCAAGAGTTTTGCACTATTATAGCAAGATGTGGCTATGTTGTGTAGATATGTTTATGGAATCACTAGCTTTTGGTGTTTGTAACCTCTTATCTAAATAATCATGGTCATAGCTTTTGGTTTTTGTAACTCTATCTAAATGATCATGGTCGTTGCTTCTAAATTGAAATCATCTCTCTACTTTCTTGTAAGATGTGTCAACCTTTAAAGTTTCTGCATTTCCTTTTCCCCACCAATATCAGGTTGCCTTCTTTCCAAGCTTGTTTCATCTTCTTACCAAATGTGTTGTTTCTCCATCCTATGAAATGTTTTCTCATTTATGCATCATGTACTTTATAAACAGAGTAGCTATCTATTCACTAAAATATAAAAAATTCCAAAATCTGAAACACAAAATCACTTTATGGACCGCTGAAAACTGCTCAGATTTATAATCACGAGCTTAGACTGATGGGTCAGGTGAAGAGACAAAGTATTTCAGAAGAGAAAAAAGAAAGGAGACTTCATTAGTCAATTGTTTGGAAGACCTCCTTGAAATCCTAGCTTGCTGGAAATGCAAATTATAACTGTATAATTGGAGTCCCAAATTCTAAGGATGAAAGATCTTTCCATTTCTCTCTAAATATCAAACCTAGACTGTTATGATGTTGTGTCTCACACACAACTCAATGACTAACGGTCCTTTTGTTTTAATCCCACTATGCATTTCAACATATTGAAGTGTGATTGACATGCTACTGATCATCTTTTTGGGTGTTTTCTTTGTACTTATTAAAGATTTGCAATCACTGTTTAAATGTGAATCCTGGGGCCGATGCTAGACCCATTGATTTCAGAGTTCTTTTGTGGTTCCTTCCTGTAGATGCATGCACAATTTGTTTCTCTCTACCCACCAACCAGTTAATTGTTCTCTTGGCAAATGAAGGCACCGAATTCTCTTGCTTGTCCTATGCTAGATTGTAGTTAATGTGCAATGCTAGCTCGTACTTTCGAGTTAAATACCTTTTTAATTGTCATGTTTGGTTTGCTTATCATTGGTTTTTTTTTTTTTTTACTGTAGTTGTTAATGGATCCATTTCGCTCAGTCTCCAATTTCCAAATGGAAAATCCCTTAGGTGTTGTTGCAATTAGCAAACTTCTTGTGGCCATCTCTAGCTTATGTACTGTGCTCTAGGTCATCACATTGGAAACCATTCTTCCTACATCAACTGCTCGCTTTAAATATCAGCTTCCACTTTCTAATGGAACACACAAGCATGATGCTCTCCTCTTAAAATATAATAACCTTGTTGCTGATGATGTTCTTGTGGAGGGTTCTGTAGTACAGTTGATAGACCATGTTTGTTAGGTGTTCCACAAAATGATGTAGGGAAATAGTTCACTCTACCTCTTAAATGCTTCTCTCTTCTTTTCTCTTGTTATGTGATTGTTTGTGAATGTTTATTGTTTTCTTCTTTTTGTTTTGCAGGTCAATTGCAATTAGTTCTTTGAAAGTGTTATCCATTAAGGCTCCCATTGTTGGTGTGCCTCTTTCCCTTCCCTGTTCCCCTTCTATTCATCTCTTAGGCACCTTTGAGACTGGCCTTCTTTCTTTTGATGCAATGATGTTTACACACAAGTTAGTGTTATGCTATCCAAGCAATAAATTAGATGCACCTAATGCAACATTTGGTGCATTGAGTCCTTATATGAAGTATTGGTTAATTTAAGGTTAAGTGGTGTCTACGTGTGTGCTTCATGGCTTCAAAAATAATAGAGGCAAGAGAAAGGTGTTTGGTTTTGGCTTTCTTGACTCTTTTAGAGGTGAAAAACATATAACATGCTTTAGTGATGCAGTTGACCAATTTTATGATGTTCAGATTGGCAAGGTATATTTATATCTGACGGTAGTGAAAGTTGCAAAGCCTACTATAACTGCTCCTCAAATCCATGGGAGATCTTGCAAACTTCCTCAACAAAAATTCCTTGTGATTTTGAAACTTTCAACGTACCCACCAGTAACTTCCACTTCACATGAGTCTAGGACCTTGAATTAGCTTCATTCAATTCGTTAGTCGATGTTCTCAGCCTTATTGACTCGATCTGTTGCACGTGTTGGGCGAAATTGAACTTGTGCTTGTCAGAGTGCCCTAGCCTTAGAGAACATAGCTCATTATAATTTGGAGAAATCTTATACAAGTAACACCTGTTGCAAGTATTATGACTTTTTATTTTTGCAATCATGATCTCCTTCTTGCCCTGCATAATCCCCAAATATATATATTCAAGCTATCTCCTTCTCGAGCAAAATAATTACAACTTTCTATACATGAATAGTGGTTGTCACGATTCTTCATCACACATCTCCAAGAAAAATAGAACCTTTTCATCCATAAAGTGATAGGCCTTACTTTATTTAGCCAAGAACTATATCGACCTTTTTCATCTCATCACTATCAGAGACATCTATGGTATTTGACCTTGTCCATTGTTGAACTTTTCCATATCTTTTATCTTCTTGCACCTCTAAGAAGTTCTGGAATAAAGAATGCCACTCCTAAAACCATCTATAGTTTTGACCTATTTCAGAGCTTCTATTTTGACACAGACTAGGAAGATGTTTGCAAAAGTTGTGGAACTGGGCATTGCACCTGCCAAATGCATTTGCTTGAAAGTTTCTAAAACCTTTTGAACAGATCCTTTTGTGTATATCCCATGCTCATTGCATTCCATGAGATATCTCTTTTAAGTCATTCTCTCAAATAGTTCATGCTCTTTATCTATGCTTTCACCTTTTGCATGCTTGTCATCCTCCTCTGGCATGACTAAGCTTCAATCTATTCACAATAAACAAAAAATAGAACTAAAAATATTGGATTTTCAGAACTCCTATATTCTTGAGCTTGAGACATGGTTTTTACAGCCTTTTAATGGACCTGATGTCAACATGGTTACCAATGTACAAGAATGTTGATTGCTTCCCTACTTTTCATATGTTTCTACCAAGGTAATGGCAACTATTACATCTGACAAATCCCCCATTCCTATATGCTTAGATGGATGTCCATACCCTCTACGAATGCGCCCATTTTAACATTGGCAAGTGTTGCAGCAATTGGCTTTACATATTCCCATTGTGTTTGCTTGAAAGTTTCTAAAGCCCCCCATTTTTTGAAAAATCCATTTTGTGCACATGCTACAAACATAGGGTCATGATATTACGTATTCAAAGCATTTTATCAAATTGTTCCCATGCCTTGTCCCTGCTCTTGCCATTTTGTCTAGCGTGAGACAACCTTTCCAATGAAAGCTGCTACAACCTTTGACCAAAATCCACTTTTTATTATGCTATAGTGGATGTCCATGCCTAGAACAGTATACCTTTACATGCACGCAAGTTTATGGGTGGTTGCACGTTTCAATTATGGGTGGTTTCACCTTCAATATGCATCTTCAAGTTCAAGTTCAACTTCAAGCCTATATATAAATCCCATGTATGACAATGAATTTGTTTCTCTAATGCATTAATTGTTATGCCATTTGATTCTTTTGAATTGAAAGTGTGATGTGGGTACTAGCTGATGTGTTTGTTGTGGTATTATGAATTATCATAGCATGTTCATAATACTGTGAATGAGATTGCTTCTGCATTTGGGTTTTACCATCCAAATAAGACGTTTGGTGAACCTGATTCAAGAACCCAAATTCATCTTGATAAATATTAAATTTCATCAATTTTAATTGTCCTTGCCTAATCCAATGAAAGCATCTACGAATGTTGAAGGTTTATTAATAAGCAGGTACGCAACCCTAAATTCTCTAGCACTTCAATAAATCTCTGCTAAATATTATCCAATTTCACGTCATTATTTTGTGGTAAACTATAGGGCACTCATCTCAAGCAATTGTAAACATAGCCTATTATTTAGTGAACAATTTAGTTACTTAGGCATGTATGCTTTAACCTTCTTGGTGCCCCACTATGTAATTTTCCACATATCTGGCAATAATTGCCATGTTTACTGGTAATTTAGGGCATTTTGTTTTGTTATGTTTTGGTCTATTATGTTGCTATTACTATGGCCACAAATCTATAGCTACTATTTTTTTATTAGCTGTTAGTGAAACAAAAACTTGTGTATATGCTTTTTTTGTTTGTGTTTTTATGGCCAGTTTTTTTGTTTGTGTTTTTATGGCCAGTTTTTAGTTTATTATCAATCCATTGTGCTTTCCATCTTTTTTGATTTGCTGTTAGTAGTTTGGCTGAGGCCGCTGAATAGACAGAACATAAAGGTTTTTCCATTATAATACATAAAATTAATAGAACATATCTAGCCAAAAATATCTCAACATAACCTTTTACCTTCGAAATACCACAAGCTTAAAAGAATATTTTGGAAATACTATAAACTTAAAAGAATATTTTGAATTAATCAATGAAGACATTAGTGCCTCTGATCATCTTTTGGCAGTCTCTCTAAACAATTTTGTCAACTCCTGCTCCAAAACTTTAGTTGTTTACTCCATGTGATTATGATGGTTTTTGCCATAATAAAGCAGTACACTACAAAATATAACGAATCTCACATGAAAACAAAATGGGACACTATTCCCACATAATGGAACGTCATTGTTGATTTTGAAGTTAAAGGTTGAAAATATGAAAGAAATGTAATAGACTGTAGACACTATTCTCTGCATAAAGTAGCTATGATTGACTATGCTGATTATATTTGGTCAAAGCATGTAAAACTTTTTAAGTTTGCCTAGCTATATCTTAAATGTTTTAGTGAGGAAGTCAATACAGCTTGAGCAACTAATACATTTAATGAATTCTGAAGTTCAACATCTGCAACTGTCCAATCCTTTGGTTGGTGGTAAAGTCCCCAGAGCAATAATTGAAATAATTAAATCTGAATAAGATATAAAAGAATTTCATCTATTTCTTACACTGATCTATTTCTTTTACAACATTTTATTTCTGAGTCTTAATTTTATTTGTAATATTTTATTCTTAACATCATCTGTAGATCTATTAATCTTTTTTAAGTTCTTTTTTTTAGATTTTTTGTTGTAATTATTTAAATTCCTTTGTGTAGTATAAAGATATTTAGAATATTTTAATTAGTTTTAGATGTTTCTTAAGTGTCAATGGTTATTTGACTACATTTGTGATTAATGCTAAAAGTTCAAACCCAACATTATTGAAGGGAAACCTACATTTTGTGTTTAGTTTTAAATAACAACTGCAATAGGGGAGGAAATTCAAAAGATGAAGCATAAAGTATGCTGAAGAAAGTTGAGGAAAAGTAAGTGGATTATTTTTCTCAATTGTTCATGTTTCTCTAAAAAAGATGAAGGTAATAAATTGAAATCAATGTAAAAATTTCTACATTTGTTACCATTTCTGTCAAAAGCTATACATTTTAAAGTTTTGCCATTGTCACTACAATTTTGTTGTCATTTTTTGCAGGGTATGCATTCATACAATCATGTACATTTCATTGTTACTACAATTTCTGCATACATTCTACATGGTTTGTAGGGTAAACCTTAATCTACATTTCTACAAATTTCATATAAATAGAGTGAATGCAAGGGTGATTGATGTTTAAGGAAGTTTTCAGGGTTTAAATTTTTGAATGATTTTATAGTTGTTTTTTGACATAAAATGAATTTGAGTTTTAATTCTTGGTTGATTCTCCAGGTTATATGAATTGCAAAATTAGCTTGCAAAGGGATCAATAGGATTGTTTAAAATGATTTTATTTTTTAATTTTTAAATTTTAATTGATAAATTTTTTATTTATCTATAATTTTAAAATAGTTATTTTTCTTACAATTTCTTTGTCCTAAATTCATGAAACTCTAGCTATTTCATTAATTTTGCTTCAATTGTTTTTTCTTATTTTTTAAAACCTAAGTTGCTATGATTTTTGTTTATATAATTTTAAACTCTTAATCACAATTAGTATTTCCTATTCTAGTCTAGATGATTCTTTTCTTTAGTTATTCATTCATTGTGGTTAGAGTTTCCATAAGTGTTTTTCTTTATGAAACCCTATAGCTATATTGTTCAAGTGTTTGAACAAAAGATTTTAATTCCCTTTGGCATCCTTAAATATAATTATAAGTGCATTAGATTAGGTTTACTCATAAAATTAAAATATGTGTTTATGGAGATAGTAGATACTTAAACCATGTGATATAAAACATATTTCTCAAACTAATTTGGTTGACAAAATTACTATCAAACATAAGACTTTACCATTCAAAAATACTTTATAGGTTTCTCCCATCATTATGCTGAGAAGAAAGAAAGAAGATAGAGGTGAATTAGATGAGAAAAACCTATGTTTGTGAAAGTAACTAGACATAAACATACTAAAGCATATGTAAATAAATTAAAGCAAGGGGGTGAACTAAAAATGGTTGAAACCTCCCATCCACAATGTTAAAATACAGTAGACTAAAAATGGTCAAAGATTTTTCAGAAGCTCATCGAAACTTTGACCATCCTTAATGAATTTACCTGTTTATTTTAGATAGGGATTTTTATTGAAATTCAAAATATTGTTTTCTACAAAAAATCGGTGAAATATATGAAGCTAAAGAAAATTTGGAATTGGCTTTGGAATATTTTGAGTGAGTTGGAGAGCTCTATGAAGGTGAAGAAGTTACTAGTACAGCTAACCAGTGCCAACTTAAAGTTGCACAGTTTGCAGCCCAGCTTGAACAGTAAGTTAATATGAAATAAAATATTTGTAAAAGTTTTTTGGGATCACATATTTTCACTTTTGGGCTATCAAATGACCACAGTGTAGTGGGTACATATAATTGGATTTTTTTGGGGGTTTGATTTGCATATTTATTATTTCCAGTTCATGTGTAGAGACTTGTGGATTTGTGGTTTTTTAAACGAATGATGCAAATGGATTGTTAAATCTAATATTGTTGCTTGCAGGAAAATTTTTCTTTCACCCTATTGATTATCTTAAACGAAGAATTCAACTCCTAGAATCGTATCAAAATCTTGAAAGACTGTGCTATGCTCAAGATGATTTGTAAATCTTATCATTCATTAATAACAAAGTACAAGATTAGTGGATTATTACAATAAAAGGTTATCTTCCTTTGAGAGGACCAAACACAAGGACACAAGAAGAAGAAAGTTTCCACTCTAAAGTAGAATTGTCCAGTCCAGACAATTGAGCCAACTCATTGTCAAGCTACCTTGCCATGCTCGAAAGAGTTATGCCAGTAGTTGGGTATATTCTACTAGCTTTTAGGGATATGATTGGTCATAACAGTCGTTCAACTTGCTCCATGTTATGATGTATGTGTTGCTCGTGATTGTACGAACAATCTTATAAACTATAAATAAAAAAATACTTATTGACATTAACTTTCTAAATTCAAATTATGGCGCATTACTTTCTTTATTTTTTATGAACTTTATGCTTTGTGTATTCAACAACTATTCATTGCTCTCAGCTTCAAAATCATTGATAATTTGTCATAATTTTTCCATTACATTTGGAAATATAAAAATAAAAATTCCAACAAATAGGAGGATGACGAGAATTTGAAAACATTGAATGTTGAAAACCACACTAAAAAAAATTTTTAAAATTTTTTTTTATTTTTTTAATACATTTTTACATATTGTCTCTAGAGAGACAATGCCTTTAGTTCCAACTATTTTCTTTAAAGAGACAAAAGTAAAATTGTTTTTAAAGAGACAAAAATACTTCTATTTTATATTGTCTTTAGAGAGACAATTTTTTAAGACAATAATTTGAGACACTCGCTTAAAGACAATATTTAAGACAATATACAACTTTTTTTTGTCTCAAATTAAGACAATTTACTAAAAAATTGTCTCAAAATTTTTCTTAAAACCCCCCTCTATGTAGTAGTGTGGATTGGGTAGAAAATCAGTCACTCACATTTTTTTTCTGTTGGAGCGATCACCCTTTTGTCCACGAGAAATCACAGAGAAACTGTATTGAAGCATTCACATAGATTAGTACATTGTACGCAAAAGTACCACTCCATAAATTCACGTTCAATACTTTCGTGCCTCAATCCTTCATCCTTGCTCTGTATTTTTGTGGTTAATATTTCGAAGTATCAGTATTGTTGATGTTGATTTTACGCATTCAAGGGTGGCTTAAATTGATTTCCACATCGAGAGAAACACAACTTCGTAAACACCTAAATTTTGTCTCTTCTCCTGAGAGCAAACGACCCTAAAAGCCCTCATCTCTTCTACAAGAAACTCATGCATGCCCAATATCCTGTGTCACTGGCATAAACACTGTTAAACAGCAAGAACATTCCATGCAAAATGCTAAATCTTTAATGTTGCAAATTGATTAGAGCCCTTAAATATGATAGTCAATCCTTGTGGGGGGGAGGGGGGGGCGAGAGCGGGGGATTGAACCCGAGACCTATGGGGAGCAAACCCAAACAACTCCACTAGCTTAATAATAACTATATAATTATCTTCTTAATTTTTTTCAATCTTGTCAAAATCTAAAATTAAGTTTATAATTTTTTCTAAGCTTTTTACTTGATTGAAAATATTAATTTGAGAGCTCTTACTTATGTTCTTCTTGATTATTATACCAAAAAAATTAAATAATTATTGTATTTTTATTAGTCAAATTTAACATTTTATTGAACACGCTAGTGTTTAAAAATAGTTAAAAATAGTCATAGAGAGCTCCAATATCACATATTAGATGGAGAATTAGAAACATAGATCCAATTACAACTATCTTATAATTTTGAATAAAAGTATTTAAAAAAAAATCATTATTAACTCTTATAGGTTAATGGATCCTATTCATTATAGTAGAAAATTTGAATTTTCTTAAACAATTATTTAACAAATATAGTATGCACAATAAATTTTTAAACAATTTTTAAAAAAATGAAAGGTGTTGAAAAATATTCTACACAATATAAGCTCATTTGAGTTTACATATATACATAATCATAACATCTCTGAGTACTAATTCTATTAATAGAAGAAAAAAAAATGTAATTTTTATTTTACGTAGTAATTTTTTTTCTCTAAATATAAATTTAATAAAAAATTTAACAATAATTTAAAATAGTAGTTTTTTATTAGATAAAAGGGGAAAACTAGGGTCCCTTCCCTTACAAAGCTTGAAATAAACAATAGTTCATAAACAGTATGATCAAAATACCAAGAGTCTAGGCTGACACGAGTAGCACAGTTGGCTTGAGGTTGTGGGATGGCTCCTCATAGTCTCGGGTTTTGCTCTTGGGTTTAAACATTGGTAGTGGTTGTCGGCTCCATATACCACCCCAAGGACTAGTCTCACCTTCTCACTCACCTCTAAGTGTCATTAGGCGGCAGGTCACAGGGATACCTTGAGTACCAAAAAATATATACCAAAATTCTAATATCATTACTAGATTGAAAATAGATAATAACTAACAACATAAGAAACACAATAATAATAATAATAGGCCACCAACTAGCTATACCTAGAGACCCAACCAATTCATGAAGGCTTGAAATGGCCTCCTCTTATTTAGATATAATGTGAAACTTGACTTTTAGTGAATCAGACTCATCACTTGTATCAACCCTTGTAGATTTCCCATTCATTGAACTTCACCTCTCTTAATAGGTTAATTTATTTTGGTAGGGGTTTCATTTTTAGTTTTTGATCTTTGGCATCCTTTTCTTGGGGTTTATCCTCTTTTATAATTAATGTCCTTTCTCTTGACTTGTTGTTTCCCCTCTTGGTCATGATTTCCTTAATCTAGGTCTCAATAGTAATAGGGGTCTTTTTTGTGTTTTTGGTTCTAGTAGTATTGCTTAACGATCTTGGGCTCATGTTATCCATGCTTTATTCTTCTTGGAAATAACTATCATTAGACTTATAATTAACACTATCCTTATCCTTAGAGTTTTGTTTTTTAGATTCCCTAGGTTCATAAGGTTGTCCTCTTCCCCACTATAAAACACTACATTAATCTCATCTAACTCAGAATTCTCTTTCATCAAACTCTAGCTGATCTCTTATTCCTTTTTGGGTTCGACTGACCACTTCCTCCCTTTCACACCAATCTCATTTTTGTTCAAGGTTTTAGATAAAAGGGTAAGTGCATGGATCTGTGACACAATTTTGATGCCAAATTGAAAAAAATGCAAAAAAAACTCCAAAAAAGAGCATTTGGCGTATGCTAAATTTGGCGTGTGCCAAATGACTTTCTCATTTGGTATGCACCAAATGTGAAAAGTGATTTAAAAGCCAAAAAACACATTTCAACCTCCATTTTTTGTTGAACTTGTGGCTTGGCTTGGATTTTTCTTCTCAGCAACTCGCACTCGCCAAATCTCTTCCATTTTTTGCACTATTAGCTTGCAATTCTTCACGAGGATGTCGCCAAAACGTCAGAGAGGTCAAAAATTGCGAAGAGGTATGTATTTTTATTTTATTTATTTCGAATTTGATTTAGAATGTAGATTTAAATAGGTTTTTACAATAAAACTTTGTTCTAATTCTCAGGAAATGAATCTCCACCTCCAAACATTGAGAATTCACAATCACCCCCTTATGAAGAGCCTCCTATACAAGAACAACCTGAAACCCCTCCATCAGTTCATAGGAATCCTCAAGGAACAGAAGAAAATATCCTAAATCAAATTGAAAACAATAAAAGAGACATTGAACAATTAATTGGAAGATTAACCAAGCATGCCAAAACCCACCCCAACCCTTATAGGAGAGGGATTGTTGAATCACTGAATTCAATTGTATCTCATGTAGGAGAAATGAGGGAGAAAATATTTTTTTTGTCAAATAAGAGGCATGAGATAAGACAATATTATGTTATTCGTTTGTCATATGCAGATGTGAAAAAACAAAAAATTAGCAAAGCCGACTTGTGTGCCCTATTTACAAACCCAAGAACCAACACACCTCTGTCTCATACATGCAGGAGGTTCCCCATCTATTGGTGTCACCATGAATTAATTAAAAATAAATTTTGGGAGCAATAGTTGATTGTATTTGACCAACCTCCATGCAATAACCATGAGGTACCACAATATTTTTTGAGGAAACTCTATTGTGAGTTTGTCCTCAATAAGATGCCAAATTATTTTGGCATCTTAGACTTTCAGGGTAGAGGTGGGGGCTCCACACATGATAGACCTAATGCACGATGTAATCGACAGTTGGCACTGAAACCCTTGGCCAAACCTATGGTGGAGCATGTCACTGTTCCTTCCATTGTTAAGGACAATGTAGAGGTGGACACGCTGGAGTCGAATAGCTCACTCACCCAGATCATTATACAGTGTGTGAGGCCCCTAGTAGAGTATGATGTGGAGGAGACGTGTAGGCCCCAAGCTCCACCCCACCATTGTGGTGCTTGTGGTGTTTGCACGCACAATTATTAGAGTGCTTGGGATGCAGCTACACAACCTACATCAGTTGTAGAGGTGATGGCTTTCACAGATGAATTGTTGAATAATACATATGGCATTGATTCTCAAGTAAAATTCAGCAAGTTCATTTAATTTTGTTTATTAAATTATATTTTGAAATTTAAGAATAAATAAATTAGTAGAATTTCGATATGATGAAATTTCAGGGTTGGAGTGTTCATAAGACGTGCTCCATTCATGTAGACGCTTATTAGTTCTCTATGTTGAGTCCATAGGTATGCAACTAGTGTTAAAGATATTATTATTGCATTTGAACAATTGAATGTTATATTTGAATGCTTGTCTCATAACATGCTTTGGATATCAAACAGTTTCCTGGTGGACCTTCAACCTCCACACCTCACAATTCATGTTCTCAAACAACTTTCACTCAGGTAACCTTTATTCATTAATAGTGTTGTAAAATAATGTTAGCTAGTTTTCATAATTTTGCATATACAAATCTAAAAAATTGATGAGAAACACAAACATTGGTTGGTCTTGTGAGATCCTAATTATATTTACCATTCAACGTCCATCTCATTCTTCCATTCCTTTTATCACGCATATTTTACCTATTTTTATCACATATCCCAATCTTTAGCGCCTTATATTGTACCACCTTCCTCCATATTTCATCTTATACACATATTGTTACAAGAAACCTTTCCTTCTGCTCATTATTGATGAAATCTCTAATATAAATTATTACTACAAACTTGAAGTTCCCACTTCATGTGTCCTATATTAAAACCTTAGACATCGCCTAATTCACTTTATGGTCTAATATTCCCTCCTAATTACTTCTCATTATCCTCTAGTATAGTCCACCTTAAAAATGTTTTATTATCTCATCATAGCTCATCCAATTAATCTCTACTAGTCCATTCTATGTTCCATCATCCCCACTTGATCATGTCATAGTGTTGCAAGTACGAATGAGTATGGTGGCATTGTCATTAATGTTGTCATTGATGTCAACACAGTATGGGTTGTTGCAGAGAAAGGAAAAAAGTGATTGCAGGTTGTGCATGTATAGTTGAGATACTGTAGAGATATTGTGAGTACATGGAGCTATTTTTATGGTGTTGCAGGTGTACTTATATGATGAGTTACTAAGTGCTTTTGAGAAATATAGTGAAGACAAAATTATAGTGTGTGTTCAGAATGTGCTCTAGTTTGTGCTCTAAATTTCTTCTATGTTGATCCTATGCTTGTGCAGATCTGAAGTGTTGTTTAAGGGAATCCTTGGGTGATATATCCTAGATTAGAGCTTATGGTTTGATGAAGAATGAAAGTTGTGTTCACCGGTTTGTGAATTGGTCTGGAAAAGTTGTTTGTTTGTGGACTAGGAGAAATGTATCTACTTTGTAGTCCTCTGTTGGTTTGTTTCAGATCTTGCGGATCTGGAAGAAGGTTTGTAATGGTGTTATCTATGTTTTTTCAAAAGTGTTTGTGGTTTGGTGCTCCAGAAGATTAGTTTCAGAATTATTGTATGTGTTTGTACGATCTGGATCAGCTAATGGAAAGTATTTTGTGTATGAAGGTTGTTGCATTTGTTGTAGATGAATTTGAAGGCATCTAAGATGTGTTCTAGTGTATGATGAAGCCTATTACATTTGGTTCACATGTTATCTTCTTGTTGTGGAAATGTGTACTTCAAAGTTCATTTGTGTTTGCATTAGGTTTGGTCAACCTGGTGTCTAGACGTCATGCAAATGATAAGTATCAATTAAGGAAGCATGTGATTGATCCAAGACGTTGTTTTGGGTCTTGGTTAAGTGTTGGTTTGGTCCACTCTCATTCTCTTCCACCGCAAGAATGGTGAGTTTTTTATCTAATTTGAATTTTTAATATGTAGTGTGTGTAGCCAACCTTGGAGAAAGTTTCTAAGGTTGAAGATGGTATAAATACAAGTCAAGATATTATGGATTGAGTATGAGAAACATGCCACAAGTGTGAGAAGCAAGAGTGTGTGAAAGTGAATTGAGGCAACAGTAGTCTAATGTGTTAGACTCCTGAAAGCAGTGAATTGATGGTGTTTGCAATCTTCTAATCAAGGTTACGGATGTGTGTGATTTTCTATGGTGGATATTTTGTTATCTTTTTGTATCTGTGGAAAGTGAACCTCCTTGTTGGATAGTGAGTCCTATATGTAGGTAGTGAGCCTCCTTCTTGGGCAGTGAGCCCTTTGGCATTAAGCCTCTTTGTAATCGGTTTTTCAATTACTCTATATTGTGAGTTAATCCTCATCGTGGTTTTTCCTTTATTGGGTTTTCCACGTAAATCTAGTGTTTCTTGTGTTGATATTTCCTTTTGTTATTTGCACTTCATGCTCATACTTAATAACAGATTAAAGTGGATGTGGAGTTAATGATTATTTTTTATTTGTGGATATGATTAGTGACAACTGATTCACCCCCCGGGCTCAGTTGTCTTGCACCTTTCAACAATTGGTATCAGAGCATTGGTTCCTCGAAGAAGAGCTTAACCGCTTGACACAGATTCGATGGCACACAAATTGTCAATCCTAGTGTTTGATGGATCTAACTACAGTGACTAGAAAGTGCAGATGAGAGGTTACTTGATCTCTTGGTTACAAGACTTGGAAAGTTGTTGAGACAAAATATGTTGCACTGACAAGTGGTCCTTCTTCTAGAAATGAGATTTCTACCTATGAGGAAAATGAAAAAGTAAGGTATGCAATCTATAGTCCTTTATCTAAGACTGAGCAAACAATTTTTTTTTCTTTGGGCACTGCTTATGAAGTTTGAAAATTTTTGGAAGATATTTATAAAGGAAATGATAGAGTCGAATTGTCAAAGAAGCTAACAACTAAGCATAGATATGAGAACTTGAAAATGGAAGATGGTGAAGATATTGCAAGTTATTTTTAGAGGGTTGATATTGCAGTAAATGAAGTCAAAAATCAAGGTGGTACTCTGACAGATGAAGATGTAATGGAGAAGATTTTGATGACTCTACTGGAGAGTTATAGTGATAAAGTCTTAGCCATTGAGGAAGTGTATGATCCTAAGAAGTTCACTAAAGAACAACTATTTGGAACCTTGACGTAATTTGAAATGAGACAATTTGGAAAATAAAATGAGAAAATAAAAACAACCTTCAAAGCCACTAAGAAAAAAGATGATCTGAATAGTGAAGGTTCAAAGGAGTTGGAAGAAAACTTAACAAGGAAATTGAAGAAAGATACCGGCAAGTACAATGGTATGTTACCAAGTTTAAATGTTTCAGTTGTGGAAATATTGGTCACTATGCTTCAAGATGTCCAAATAGAGCTATATAAACAGGAAGAGCAGAGACAATAAAGACATAAAGGATAAGTTGAAGAGATTGTATTATGTTAGAGAAGATGCTAGAATTTTTGATGATGAATCTAATTTTGAGGGTGATAATGATGAATGCTTATTTTTAGCCTTAGAGAATAAATTAGTATCTACTAACCATGGAAGATGTGCAAGGGAAAGTGGTCTGGAGAACAAGAAGGAAGAGATGGAAGGTACTCTATTTACTACCTTTCATGCTAGACAAGATGAAGACTATTGGGTGATTGATAGTGGTTGCTCAAATCATATGACTGGAGACAAAAGTAATTTTACTAAACTTGAAAAGTATGATGGTGGATTAGTCATGTTTGGAGATGATTTTGGTGCAAAGATTTTTGGAAAAGGAACAATTAGTTTTGATGGAAAACACAGTATTGATGATGTCTATTATGTTAAGGGGTTAAGGCATAATCTTTTGAGTGCTGGAAAAATGTGTAGTAAAGGATTTAAGCTTGTGGTTTATGATAATACTTGTGAGATTAGAAAAGGGTCTAAAACTATGGTTGTTGCAGGAAGAACATATGGAAACATTTATCAGCTTAAGGGTGTTGATGGTCAGTGTCTTGTATCTCAAGTTAATGAAAGTTGGCTATGGCACCAGAGGATGGGACATGTAAACTTTGAAAATTTGATCAGGATTAGTTCAAGAGAATTTCTCTGGGATTTATCTAAAATCACAAAGCCTACCATATTACTATTTGCAAAAGTTGTCAATTTGCAAAACAAACAAGATTCATTTTTAAAGGAAAATAGCAATCAACTACCGAAATTATAGAATTGATTCATATAGACCTCTATGGTCCCACAAGAATAGGAAGTCTTAATGGTGACAGGTATTTCATGCTCCTTATAGATGATTATTCTAGAATGACATGGGTTACTTTTCTTAGGGAGAAAGCTCAAGCTCTAGATAGATTTAAAGTGTTCAAGGCTAGGGTAGAGAATGAAGTGAACCTAAGAATCAAATGTTTAAGGTATGACAGAGGTGGAGAATTCACTTCCGGTGAGTTTAATGCATTTTGTGAAGAGCATGGCATAAAGAGACATTTTTCTACCCCTAGAACTCCTCAGCAAAATGGAGTTGTTGAGAGGAAGAACCAAACTTTTCAAGAGGCTGCAAGAACTATGATGAAAGAGGAAAATGTACTTGATGTATACTTGAGAGAAGCAATCCACATTGATGTTTATATTCTTAACAAAGTTCAGATCAAAGGCAACAACACAAAGACTCCTTATGAACTGTGGATTGGCAAGATTCCTATTGTTAAGTACTTTAAGGTATTTCGAAGCAGATGGGTGATCCCACAATAGTGGTTTACAATTTTTGGCCAAATTGGACACTGAAATTATTATTTTTAACTAAATCTTCACATTCAGGCACCTATAGAGGCTAAACCGTGAAGAATTTAAAGATGATGCAAACAAGAGTCTCGTCACATTTTGTTTTTAGATTCTAAAAATATTTTTTTCAAAATTTTTGGAATCAGATTGCACTTCTTTTTCCATCTCCCACAAAAACTGATTTTTTTCAAAAAACAACATTTTTAAAAAGTGACGAACACCGTATAACACATAATTTTTTTTCCATGAAGTATAAAATTCTAATTCTTTTGAATTTAGAGTCGTAACTCTGATATCTAGTGCTTCCACTTGGTTAGACAGTTTTTTATTGAATATTTTTTCTTTAATCAAGTTTCAAAGTCAGACTAATTACAATTCAGACATAGCGCGACCGTATAATGCATAACTTTTTTTGTATATATCGAAATTCCTTCTTTTTTTTTGTTGGATCAAGGACTTCAATATCTGGTGCACTCATATTTTTCAATTTTTTTTTGATAATCTGCTATTTTTCCACATGTGTAGAACAAAGACCTTCATTTTCAATGAAAAACCTATGTTTAATAAAACTAAAAAACAAATACATAATAAAACCAAAACATATTAAAATTATATTCATTGGATAGCTGCTCGAGGACTACTATTCCATTAGTTGTAAGATTTGTTTTCATCCTCTTGGCTGCAAGTTTGGGGGGGGGGAGGGAATAAGGGGGGTTCGAATGAACCCCTAGGGGTTCAAGCGAACCCATAGGGGTTCGCTCGAACCAGGGTTCATTCGAACCCTAGTTCTTTCGAACCCCCCTTTTATAAGGGGTTTTGTTGGCTTTTTTGGCGGGAAAGCATTAAAAGAGTTCGCCCGAACCTAGGTTCTAGCAAACCCCTAATGGGTTCGGTCGAACCAATAGGTTTGTATGAACCCCTAAAATCATTTTTTTTGCCATGAATTCATTTTTTGTGAGTTTTCCTTCCTCACTTCAATTGTAAACCACTATTGTGGCTTCACCCAGATGTTATATTAAAAGAGATGATGAAAAGTTGGGGGTTATTACGCCTCATTATTTGAACTAGGTGCACATGGAGGCGCGTTAATCTAGTGGATTTACAAATTCTTCATTTGTCTAGACTGATGACTGGGTTCTACTCCTCGAGGGGATTAGGAAGTATAATAGGTGTAGTATGAGATGTGGGTGCACTCCTAAGGGGGAGTGATCAAACTCTTTGTTTTTTGCCATTGATGTCAAAGGGGGAGAGAGAGTCATGTGAAAAAAGAAAAAGTTGAAAGAAGTAGAGACAAGGAGAGATAATACTATAAGGAAAAGAGAGTGCAAGAATGTTGTGTAGGTTGTCTAATCTAGAAAATAAAGAAGAGTGTGTACATTGTGTCTTTGATGGTTTTTCACATCATGTGTTATCATCAATGACAAAGGAGGAGATTGTTGCAAGTTGTCATAGAAAAAAGTACCCTTTGCTTGACATGGGAATAATTCATGATAATTGGACTTAATGAGGCCTTGATTAAGGTGTTGTGAGGCATTTTATGTATCCACACTAGGTCTTGGACCCTTCCAAATTCATTTAACGACGTCTTGTAAAGGTGTTGTAAGATACTTTCATGCCTTTCTAGAATTAATGAACCTATTTCTCCCTAATTTTCAACATTATAAAATGTTTTTAATGACATATTCACATCAATCTAGAAGGCTTGCAAAATAAACTTAAATTTAATGATAAACTAGTGTTGTAATGTGTCTTGCACATTCACATTGGTTCTTGTTCCTTCCTAGGCTATGTGGACCTCATTTTAGTGTTGTAAAGTGTATTTAATCACACTTTCACATTGAATTCTATGTCCCAATCCCTATTTGACATTCACATCATCATTAATAGGCCCCTATTAACCCACATTGTGCATCCTGAGGCTTAAATTGATAAAATAAGACAATGTTACAATTTAAACCTTATCTCCTAGCATCTTAGTTGTCAAAATGGTCCCTATGGGACCCATTCACCATGCATGGAAAAGTAGTCCCATCGAGGTGGGACCCATTCACCATGGGTGGCGAATGAGTCCCATTTGGCTCAATTTTGACCTTTGAGTGAGAAAAAAGGTGAAATTTAAGTTTAATTTTATTTCATGTCGGCCTTAGGGATCTCATTTTTGGGCTAATAAGGTGAATTTCCTATAAAATAACCTCTCTAAACTCATTTTCACATTCATTCTTCATTATTCATCCACCAATCTTCTATTTCAAGTCAAGCAATTTAGGGTTTTATTATTTCAAGATCAAGCATCATGGAAAGGTAATAAACTCCATTATTGCATATTTTATTCCATTCTTTCTCTATTTTGGTTTAATCACCTAAAAGGGGCTTGACTTAGGCAAACCCCCATGCCCTAACATTCACCATTTTTCTCTCTTGTCTTGTGTGTATGCATATTTAGATCTTTTGGAAGCTTGGAAATCATTGAAGATCAAGTTTTCAAGTTGTTCGAGTCTTCTCATTCAACAAGTCAAGATATCAACAAAAAGTGACTTTCAGACTCGAATCTTATAGTTTCAGAAAAGGACACCTATAGAAAGCCAAAGTGTAGATCGGAAGCTTTAGAATCCACCTTTGAATATTCATAAATTTAGAAGTCAACTCATTTTCCATGGGTGGCGAATGAGTCCCACTCTAGGGTCAATTTTGAGTTTTCTAGATTTTTGGGTACCCTTTTCTCAAAAATGGGTTCTAGCTCAATTTTGTAGAACTGGGACTAATTCACCTAGAATGGTGAATGAGTCCCACCAGGATTGAAAATCAACATCAATAGCATTCCAGAAGGAATTTATAGTCTCCATCCATATTCTAGGTGCATACTTTTAGTTTTGTCAAGTTTTGTTGTAGTTTGTATTCATTTTTAGGTGTTTTCTGCATATCACAATGTGTTTTCAAACAAGTTGCATTTCTTAGGTTTTGCATTCATATTCAATCAATTTAATCACTTAGTTGCATCTAGATCATATTATTTATTCTTAATCACATCATACATTGCATAAATTGAATGAACCTAGCTAACATTTTTCGCCTACCTCTCTCCTTTTAGGTGCGAAACCCTAGAAGAGTTAGTCTTGTGATGCCAAAAATCTACGATTCATTTTGGTGAACCTAATTTTTTTAACACTTTCTTGTCTAATTTAGAATCCTTCATAATACATCTAGCTTGCATTGATCTTGCATTAGGATTTGCATGAATTCATTTGCATACTAGGTTTCACATTTTGCATTCATAGAAAAGTACATTTAGGTTGCATTTTTAGCATCTAAATTCATTTAAATTTTCTAAAATTCGGTATTTTTCACTTAGTTCTTTATCATAGCACTTAGAAACCATAAAATTCCATCAAATTTTTTTGAAAATTTTGAAAAAATTCCTTATTGGGACTCATTCGCCACCCTGGGCGAATCAGTCCCTTTTGACCCCTGAAATTGCATTTTATAGAACTCAGAAATCTTTTTTTAAGCTTTTGTTTGGTGCCTTAACCTATCTATATCAGTTAATTACATTTTTGTAACATAAATTTCACTAGATCTTACTTAAAATAGCTCATTTTATGCATTGTTTAATTTCACTTTTGCATTTCATTTTTCGATTGTTGCATTGAGAAAAATAGCTTGTTTAAAAATTGGAAATTGCATTACATTGTACTTTCTTTCATTTTATCATGTTCTCTTTCAAAATATATGCTCTTGATTTGATTAAACATGGCTTTTATAAGAATAATATCCCCTCTTATGCATTTGATTTTGATTACAACAATGAGGACTTTAAGAAACATAATCAAACCATTAATCCAATCCTTAATCTTACATTACCCATTGGTGAGAATGGTAGTGTTGACAATCATAACAATCATACTTTTTCTTCTCCTGATACCTCTCCTATTAGTGATGAAGGTATCTTGGTGCAAGAAGTTACAAGCCTTGAGGGTCTTGATTGTCCATCTCCTTATTCCCCTTTGGAAGATGTTAGACAAAAAGAACATGAGATCATAGCCACATTCCTAAATGTCACCTTACCAAGTCTTTGTGGCCACATGACAATCAAACTTGTTCATCTCCTAATATCCCTCCTCAATGTAAAGAGGATAGGTTGGTGTTAGAAGACATCTCTATTATGAACCATGAAACCATTGATCCTCCCTTTCCTAACGTTCCTGCCATTTGGGATAATCTATTTGAAAACCATAGTGATCCTTCTCTTGATGCCTCTCCCACTTGTGATGAAGCTCTTTTACAAACCTCAAAGTTGGATGAACATATTACATGCTCTCCTAGTAGGATAAATAACATGTCACAAGAAAATGAGACCTTAAAGACAATGGACATTCAACTTACACCTTCTCCTAATCATCCCCTCTTGAAAATCCCATCATTGATCATTCCCCTATTGGCGATGAAGTCATTTTGGAAGAACCAAGCCTTCCTTGTCAAAGAAAATGTGGCTTGTTGTTCTCCTCAATTCTCTCCTTCTAGGGAGAATATCATGGTGCTAGAATATGACAACAATAATAGTGTATCTTCCTTCAATAAAAAGGTTATTGTCGATTTCCCTTTATTAGAGATACATCAAACCAAGACCGCTGAGGTTATGAATGCACAAGTGTCCCTTAGATCCCCTTTGATCAGTGGACCTCATACATAACCTGTGGGACACCCTACCAACCCTCTCATTCTCTACCCACTCTCACTCAACATCAACAACCCCACACAACATGCTCCTAAATCAACCTTCACCGTCATCCATCCTGAACCCATCAACACTAGTGGTCCTGAACCTCATCCTTTACCAAACACAAAACAAACAAATACACCTTCGCTTAATGTCAATGTCATCTCGCAAAATGCTCATGATTTGAATTCAATATATTTTACCTCCTCCTATAAGAGTGAGAATAAAATCTCGCAATCTAGAGAAACTTGTGTAAGTATGACATCTACTACTAAGCAAGATGTATCTTTGATGCAAATCACAAACCCATCTTCTACCATTGATCAAGAGGGTATTTTGACAAGACTCCTCCAAGATCATTTGATCACCCTCCCTCCACGAACTCGAAAGAAATGCTTTTACAAGACTTCATTTTGTGCCTATCATAGAGTTCATGGTTATTCCACTAATGAATGTCAAGCTTTGAGTCGTAAAATCCAACACTTTTAGGGGTTTGGTATGCTTCCCTATATGGGGTCACCTAATTCCTCTAATTGATATTGATTTTCACTCTAGCATGTGATTTCATCAATCATTTTGTCTCACCTTTGTCCTGCATTCAGTGGGGGCAAGGGGTTTAGTAGCCTTGTCCTTGTGTCACTTGGTGTTGCCTCCTTTGGCTAGTCATTAACCTTTCATGAACCTATAAGAGCAAGCTTGGGATGTGGATGACATGCTTTAAGTTGGCTTGCATGTGACATACTCCCCTTTTCATGACGTAGCTTATCAGAAACATATGGCTTGGCATAGGGCTTTTCAAGTAAGCTCTCATGTCCTCTTCTTCTACTTTAAAGCAATTGCTCATAGTACTAGTGCTCACAACTGCTTTAAAGTGGGGGCATACATCACCACTCACATTTCATTATGTGATTTTTTTTCTTTCAATTCCATCTCTTGGAAACATTAGGTACAATGTTGTCTAGGATGAGACCTTGCACTTGTCCTCTCTTGGAAACAAGATGAGATCATTTGCACTTTTCCTCTCTTGGAGACACTAAGCCTAATGTTCCTTAAGATGAAACTGTAGATGTCTAAATTTGGACACTTAATTTATCCAAATTCATCCCCTTCTGTCTTATTTTCGTTAATTAAGTAATAATGCTATTATTTAATTAATATCTTTAATTCTGCCAAATCCCTAAGGTATTTAATCAATAATACCTTATCTCTTTAATCCTCCTTCCATCAATTGAATTAAATAAATATTCCATTTATTTAATTCCCTTCATGTCACATCCTCCATCCATTTTATCTTATCCTAATCCATCTTCTAATCTCAT